>OX101786.1:38957464-38992071 GCA_944452715.1 Ophion slaviceki | reverse complement strand
TCTCTGTCTCTGTCTCTGTCTCTGTCTCTGTCTCTGTCTCTGTCTCTGTCTCTGTCTCTGTCTCTGTCTCTGTCTCTGTCTCTGTCTCTGTCTCTGTCTCTGTCTCTGTCTCTGTCTCTGTCTCTGTCTCTGTCTCTGTCTCTGTCTCTGTCTCTGTCTCTGTCTCTGTCTCTGTCTCTGTCTCTGTCTCTGTCTCTGTCTCTGTCTCTGTCTCTGTCTCTGTCTCTGTCTCTGTCTCTGTCTCTGTCTCCGTCTCTGTCTCTGTCTCTGTCTCTGTCTCTGTCTCTGTCTCCGTCTCTGTCTCTATCTCTATCTCTATCTCCGTCTCTGTCTCTATCTCTATCTCTATCTCTATCTCTATCTCTATCTCTCCGCCGGTGAGTCTGTCGCTCCGTATAATTTTGATCCTGATACTGCGCCATTTGCCTGCGGGCGTTTCTTTCCAGGACTGAAGCGTGCACTTTATCGCTTTTCATCGGTTTACCTCTGGCTTTGCTCCGTTCGCCTCTTGCTGCCGATGAAATTGCGATCTGAAAAATTGGGGCCGTCGTTTTCTTTCGGAGCGATATTGTGCCGTCTTCTTCGTGTTCGGCTTGCTCGGGTGCTCGTCAGTTGTCGGTAGTTTCCGCCGATGTTCGTGCTACACCTGTTTAATCATCTTCCACATGGTGATACGTCTACACCTACCTACACCACTTTACCGACCAGCTCGGTCGTTTACATACACTTGTGGGACTAATTGTAAACATCGCCGCTTCTACGTCATCTTATCACCGAATACTCGTGCTTTCTGCGCTTGCTCCTTGGATCGAACCTACGAATTGGATGTCAACAACGCGAAACGGTAGCGGGAAATACAAATCAACTAGGTTATATACTTTTCTTGTCACAAAATTTCGGCAACAAGGAGATAGGCTTAATTCTAATTGCGTATGGTGCTGCAGCTATTTATGTTAATGTATCCCGCGTATAATTATGCAGAGGCTTTGTTATAAGTGAACGAAGGGTATTGCGGGAGCGTACAAAGAATGCACCTGCTGCAGCCGGGCATTTCATCCGAGTTGTTCCAAATTATATCTCTTGTCGTCCTCGGCTTGCGAGTGTTGTAAAATCTGTTTTTCATCCGAACTGGACAAATCTAAGGACACTTTGTTTTCCAGTTCAACGTTTGACATGGACGAACAACAATCCGAAGTTTATAGCGATGCCTCTCTGGCCGCTTCTTCTTACCTTCCAGGTATGAATTCTAACACTGACAGCAAGCTCGATAAAATAATGGGTATGTTAGAGACTTCCAATGCCAAAATAATGGGTATGGTGGAGGCTGCGAACGCCAAAATCACTGTGTTTTGCGTGAAACAAGAGCAGACTAACAGCGAATTCCGAGCTCCTCTAGCTAAGATTCCTGTTATCAACGCATCTGTAATCGAACAAACTGCTAATATCGCCCAACTCGTGTCTGCTAACAGTGAGCTTAAAGCAGAGGTCGCAGCTTTACAGCTAAGTGATCTTGTGGTCTCTGGGGTCCCATCTCAAGTCTTTCTAGCTGCGATTGAATTGATTAAATCTGTTTTCCATGCAATTGGGGCGTCCGATTTAACGACACATATATTATCCGTTCGGAAGGGTCCATCTCGCACTCCTAGGGTAATTGGGACTGAGGGTTCGACAAATCAATTTCGCGAGTCTTATATTGTTGCTCTTACATCGAATGCTGTGGGAGACGCCCTCATCAAAAAGAAACGTGACAAACGCAGTCTAAAATGGTCTGAAGTTTCACCAGGTTATTCTGATGCGCTTAGTAATTCCAATGTTTATGTGAATGTATGGCTCCCGGCAAATTTATACAAACTACTCCGCACCACTAGGTCTAAAGCTGCTGATCTAGGCTATAAGTATTCATGGACTAGCGGCAATGGGATTTATGTAAGAAAGGATGACGGTCAACCGCGTATCGAGATCAAATGCGTAGCCGACCTTGAAAACCTGAGACTACCTAATTGTTCCGAAGTATGCTCATCAGGGATCCATACGGTGACTCTTGATGATAGCGTGGGTTGTGCTGTGTCCCATAGCATTTCTCTGCCATCGTCCGTATTAAAAATTGCTGTCTTCAACGCGAATTCTTTACTAGCTCACATTGACCAAATAAGGTTATTTTTCTCAGAAGATTTTTATCATGTTATCTCTATATCGGAGACTTGGTGTCATTCATACGTTGATGATTCTCCCATAAATATTGATGATTATTTCTTTGTTCGTAATGACAGGGAGGGAAAACATGGTGGCGGAGTAGGGTGTTTTATACATAAATCTCTTCAAGTGAAAGGCTTCATCTCTCTGTCAATACTCAAACGCTCCTGAATTTCTTTTGATGGATCTACATAAACAAGGTGGTGACTCCCTTTTGTTCACCTCGATCTACCGCAGGCCTAAAGGCCGTTTATTGGATGAGTTTTTGGAAGTGTTAGTAGAGGAACTAGAGCGGTTCTAACGCAGGTATCTCAGGGGGGAGCGGGGCGGGGGGCTCCAGCGCGGGGAAGCCAAGAGCCGGGCTACGGCGGAGGGGGGAGGGGTCGCCGGGCGCGTGTGACGTCACAGAGGGGCCTCTGTGGAGGGGGGCCATGTGGTCCGTGAAGCGACTGGCGGGAGGGAGAAGCCGGCGGCGATGAGTGTTTTGCGTGTGTGTGGTGCGTGTGTGTGTGTGTGTGTGCGCGCGCGCGTGCGCGTGCAGGTGCGCGTGCGCGTGCGCGTGCGTGTGTGTGTGTGTGTGTGTGTGTGTGTGTGTGTGTGTGTGTGTGTGTGTGTGTGTGTGTGTGTGTGTGTGTGTGTGTGTGTGTGTGTGTGTGTGTGTGTGTGTGTGTGTGTGTGTGTGTGTGTGTGTGTGTGTGTGTGGAACGAAGGGGGAGGGGAGGGGGTAAAAAGAATGCTTCGAATTAAATGACAATAAAACAATAGTTTATTAATAATTAAATTGAACAATGACCTTGCATAGTATGTATTATACATAAAATCTTTGGTGTGTGTGTGTGTGTGTATGTGTTTGCCTGTTTTTCATTGTTTCAAATTATTTTATTTTAAACATCCGCAGCGGATCCGTTATCCTGGAACATAACAAATCATGTATCTTATTAACATATCAAACATAATCATATTTTGAATCATAATAAAGATAATACAAACCATCGACCAAACATAACTTCAGGCAGGTGGGGCACATGTCGCGCATTGAAACTTGGTGAGTAGGCCCACCGCAGTTGGTACAAAATATCCCCTGGATGTTGTTAAACCATTTGCTGAAGTGGCCACATCTTTCAATTAGTCAATCAACCGCCCCCCGCATATCAAAGTATCACAGCACGCAAGATTTCGCCCGATCATTTTCGGTGAGATATTCGTAGTTCACACAGGCCATGACGCCCCAGTTCAACCGATTTATTTGCTGCTGGTCCACTATGATTTCACGGACATAATGGACTCCCTTATCGGAGGCATCACCCAATCCACTATCAAATGATTCCGTATCACTGTCCATCTCGGCCAGTTCCATGTCATCATGTGCAAGCACTTCAATGTCCGCGCACTCATCATCGTCAGCATAGGCGATATCAATAACATCTTCGTCTACCCCAACTTCCACTTCGTCGTCATGGGCGATATTCACGACAAACTCCATCTCATCATCGACGAGATCGATCACTTCAATTTGGTTCGACATTTTTCTTAACTGATTTTTCGTTTTCCGAGTCTTCCACAATGACACCTCGGAGGGTGAAGACTGGAATGGCGAAAACTGCTGTTCCGATCCTTCTTCGGATTTCGATTTTTGGATCCTCATAGATTTATAGTAGGGTGAGGGATGATCAACGAGATGTGTAAATAGTTTTCAACATTAGTTGGGACTTGTAGGAATAAAAAACCTTGCAAGATGGTGCATCCTGGCCAGGGGATGAACGAAAAGTTTTTTTTTTCTTCAACTATTCCTGTGGGGGTAGGTATCTGCTGTCCAGAAAAGTGTGCACTCGTGGAGGTGAAAGCCGGCCAGGCTCGGCAATCATTGACTTTCGCGATCTCTACAGAACAGCGTCAAGGTCATGGAGACTGAACTGGCGTATTATAAAGAGCATCTTAGAGTTTTTAATATATATTGCCACGTGTTCCAGTATGTATGAAGTCCAGCCTGTCACGAATCATAGGGCTTTTCGCAGAGCAACATCAAACCTATACAAGTGACACTTGAGGCTATACAGTTCTTACCAAATCAGCCATATTCTTAAGGTATTTTTTTTGTTCGTCGACGTTCGAAGCCAGCCTCCGAGCATAGGGAACATTTTGAAAAAATAACATTTCGCTCAAGTAATGTCTTGGCTATCCAAAACACATACGAAAACGAGGTATTTATTACAAAACGATCAACTTTGTGGGTCTATGGCCGGAGGATATTTTTTTTAGGCTTCGAGCGCTGATCCCACTGCATGCACCATTTGAGCATAGATGCACTCGCGGTCTGGAATACTCACAAAAATACTTTCCTTTTTTGCTCCCGTTGAACCCCGACCGGCTCGTTCTGTGTGTGTATTTATTTTTCATGCTTTCCACGATAAAAGATATCAACGTGATATTAAAAAACTCTGGTGGAGGTGATTCTATTATATTTTCCGAGCTAGAAGGGGACGACAAAAATATTTTCTGATGGGAGAACATTTTTAATCATCGGCAGCGCTCAAAAGTGGCCACACTTTGAACGAAGCAGTGAGTTCACATATCTCTCTGGCAAGACTTTTCAACTCGTTAATATGGAGAACAACAATAAACCATCAGAAGAAATCTTGCACAACCAAGCCACGCTCTTAAGTTCGATCGACGACTTTGCTGTGTGAGAGATACAGATCGTCGAGTTCATCGAAGTACTGAAAACGCAAAGCCGAATTAAGCGCCAACGATTATCAACTAAACATCAATAGTCATTGATATGCCAAATACCGCATCTGGAAGGATTGAAGTATTCCATGTACAGGCATTTTATATGCATCGGTGCCGGACCCAGCGGTGATGGGTTAATGTGGCGAGAACTCGACTTAAACGTGTGATGGTCTATACTTTAACCCCTGCTCCATGAATTTCAACAACGTGGAAGCTTTACGAAAAATGCGTAATCTTACAATAAATGTAAATAAGTATAAATCAATATGCGTTGAATGTTATATCTCATTGCCACGGGAAATGATGATTATGAGGGCTGCGATTAATGTGCAATCAAGAGATAATACACGTTTCGCATGGGTGACAGTCACAGCTTTATACCCAGCTGAACAAAACAGTGACCACGGATCTTCTTACATGCATTATTCAACGGTATTGAATCTATCGAATATTGGATTCCCAATAACTATAGGTCAAATAAAAAAAAATGGTGCTTCAAAACAATTTATCCATTAATGTGTGTACCACCGAAGAAGACATTGCTCCGATACGCATGACTCAACGGAAGAAGAAGAAGAGCATATCAATTTGCTATACATACAAGATACCGAAGATAACAATGTATGACACATTACATAGATAAAGAACCTGTCAAGCCTCGTAAGCGCAGAACAGAGGCAACCACTAATAAATATATATATGCCATCGGTGTGTAAAGTTAACATAATTACTATATCGTTATATGCGCTAGACGAATTAAACAACAATCCATTATTTCGCAGGTGTCTGCATTACTTTAGATCAAAGGATAAACTTCAATCATACGAGATCGATTGTGGAGCACTAAAGCACTGCCCCATCCGACTAACAAATAATACCAATAAGTGGCACCAAATCATCAACTCCAGTCGGAAAGCACGACATCCATTCATTGAAAATGCCTATTTGGAGTGTTTTTGACTAATGATAGGGAAAAGATGAGAGTGTGCAAAGACTGATGAGAAGAACGGAGCATAGGATATGTATCAATATCATGAAGTATTTATTATTGATAACCACATCTGCTTTTCATATGACGAATCGCTATCATAGTATCAATCACATCACAGCGCTGATTCCATATCATGGTTTGTGGTAGAACTGGAAAAACTAGTGCTGTGCACAAAATACATTTTCTACGAAAATTAATGCTCATCATGAGTTAATTCCAATACGTTCACGCTATTGCAATAATTATGCATTCAGTCATCATCAACCAATAGAGGTAGATGTTGAATTACTCAAGATACAATGGCGTATGCCCCACATGATATTAAATGAGATCAATAAATTATCATTACTTTGAACATTGGAAAGTGGGCGATACATGAATATGAGTTTTCACTATTGGGATCTATACGAATGTCCACCGCTTCAAAGCACAACGAAGCATTCGTGGACCGTAAAAGCTGCCTCCCAACTAGAGAAACCAATATATGTAATTGGTGCGGCACAGACTGGTAAAAAAGATAATCTATGGCAAAGGACATTATATTATTCACCGACTGCAAACTCACAAGTGTTAAACTTTATCTCAATTCAGCATTCTTTTCTCAGGAAGACTCGCATTTGGACTTCAAAAAAGTTTCGGCATTTTGTTCAATATGTACTCTCGATTTCGTAAATACCATTACGGCTGCAATAGTGATCGTCCTTTACTAACCATCGCCAAGTCTTAATGTAACGGCTCTCTCGCGGATAATGATTGATCGCATCAGAACGAGCCTGTAAAAAATGCTGCCGTAGATGTGTGAATAGAGTTTAAATGCAAAGAAGATTCACCACCGAATACGACTGCTGATTGTTTTAATCTTACTCGATCGCGTTGTTGGATATTGTTCATTGACCGATATTATGGGTAAAATTGTATAGGTCAGCAAAATTCCGAGAGATACGAAGCATCATGATTGATTCGCAATAGTCTAAAGTGGGCCTATGGAAACGTTCTACATAGCGTGACTGAAGGTTTAATAACAGCTGCAGTTGAAGGTTCAACGGAAGACGACATATGTCCAATCGTATATGTTAAGGGTCATGAAAAACGAAAATGGCTAGCTGATATGCTAAATATGGAAAATGAGCTATTTATCGAGTCGGTGAATATAGACTTTGATGATATGGATGTCTCAAGTAAATTAGATGGAAGTTTTACTCTACGATGTGAAAAGCATAAAAACAGTTGTGCCTTACAAAATATATTTGAAATATGTAATTGGTGGCTGAATCATAAAGATTCATGCAAATAAAATAAATGTAACGTTATGTACTTTTTATTCTCCTCACCCCGTACTTAGTTATGTCAGCATCACCAGATATCGGATTGTGCAACTGAAAACAATATTACTTTCAAATGTGAAACTCATTTTTTTTGTACGGAATTTGATTGAAAATAAATTAATATAATCGCCCAATGATAATCGAAGACATTCATCAGTATACGTTCGTTAGATGTTCGTGAGCCGTTTGTTGGAAGTTTGCGAGGCATTCGAAGATTTTCAATAGTCGTTCGTGAAATGTTCCAGAGACATTCGAAAACATTCATAAGGCGTTTGAAGACACGCATAAGGGGTTCAAAAAGTTTCAAGAGACTTTCTACGCCGTTCACAAGAAATTTGAAGACATTCATGAGAGGTGCGAAGACCTTCGGAGACTTTCGAAGACGTTCAAGAGATCTGTGACGATATTTATAATACGTTTAAAGACATCGATGAGGGGTTCGAAGACGCTTGAGAGACTTTCAAAGACATTCACGAGGGGTTTGAAGACGTTCAAGAAACTTTCAAATACGTTCAAGGGAATTTCGACAACATTCATAATACGTTTGAAGACATTCATGGAGGGTCGAAGACGCTTGAGAGACTTTCGAAGACATTTACGAGGGGTTCGAAGACGTTCAAGAGACTTTCGACGACATTCATAAGACGTTTGAAGACGTGCATCAGGCCTTCGAAGTGTTTCAAGAGACTTTCTACGACGATCATGAGACGTTTGAAGATGTTCGTGAGACATTAAAAAAACTTTCATAAACGTTCATAAGAAGTTTGAAGAAATTCATGCGAGGTGCGAAGACCTTCAGTGACTTTCCAAGACATTCAAGAGATCTTTAACGATATTCATAGTGCGTTTGTATTTTGGTTAGTTTTGGTGGAACGTGTTTGAGTTTGTTTGGGTGCGCACCCAAACAAACTCAAATACGTTCCACCAAAACTGTGAAAATCCCAAACAAACCCAAACAATTCCAGCGAAACTCAAACGTCATGAAAGTCTTCGGTTTATGGATGTCGTCGAAGATCGTATTATGCATGTCGTCGAAGATTTCTGAACGTCTTCGAAAGCCTCTTCAAACTTCTTCTCTGTCTTTTAAAGTCTCTTAACCGTCTTCGAACCGCTCATCGATGTCTTTAAACGTGTTATAAATATCGTCACAGATCTCTTGAACGTCTTCGATCCTCTCGTCAATGTCTTTGAAAGTCTCTCAAGCGCCTTCGAACCCCTCATGAATGTCTTCAAACGTATTATGAATGTCGTCGAAAGTCTCTAGAACGTATTCGAAAATTTCTTGAACGCCTTCAAACCCTTCGTGAATGTCTTTGAAAGTCTCTAAAACGTCGTCGAACCCCTCATCGATGTTTTCAAACGTATTATGAATATTGTCAAAGAACTCTTGAATGTATTCGAAAGTTTCTGAATGTCTTCGCACCTCTCGTGAATGTCTTTGAAAGTCTCGTAAGCGTCTTCGAACCCCACATGGATGTCTTCAAACATATTATGTACGCCGTCGAAAGTCTCTTGAACGTCTTCGAACCTCTCGTGAATGTCTTTGTAAGTCTTTCGAGCGTCTTCGAATCCCTCATGAATGTAATCAAACGTGTTATGAATGTCGTCGAAGGTCTCTTGAACGTATTCGAAAGTTTCTTGAACGTCTTCAAACCCCTCGTGAATGTCTTTGAAAGTCTCTAAAACGTCGTCGAACCCCTCATCGATGTTTTCAAACGTATTATGAATATCGTTAAAGATCTCTTGAATGTCTTCGAAAGTCACTGAAGGTCTTCGCATCTCTCATGAATGTCTTCAAACTTCTTATGAACGTTTTCAAAAGTTTTTTGAATGTCTCACGAACATCTTCAAACGTCTCATGATAGTCGTAGAAAGTCTCTTGAAACTCTTCGAAGGCCTGATGCACGTCTTCAAACGTCTTATGAATGTCGTCGAAAGTCTCTTGAACGTCTTCGAACCCCTCGTAAATGTCTTTGAAAGTCTCTCAAGCGTCTTCGAACCCTCCATGAATGTCTTCAAACGTATTATGAATGTCGTCGAAATTCTCTTGAACGTATTTGAAAGTTTCTTGAACGTCTTCAAACCCCTCGTGAATGTCTTTGAAAGTCTCTCAAGCGTCTTCGAACCCCTCATCGATGTCTTTAAACGTATTATAAATATCGTCACAGATCTCTTGGACGTCTTCGAAAGTCTCCGAAGGTCTTCGCACCTCTCATGAATGTCTTCAAATGTTTTATGAGCGTTTTTGAAAGTCTCTTGAATGTCTCACAAAATCTTCAAACGTCTCATGAACATCGTAGAAAGTCTCTTGAAACTTTTTGAACCCCTTATGCGTGTCTTCAAACTCCTTATGAATGTTTTCGATCGTCTCTTAAATGGCTTCGAACGTCTTATGAATGTCTTCGGAAGTCTCTAGAACGTTTCACGAACGACTATCGAAAATCTTCGAATGCCTCGCAAACTTCCAACAAACGGCTCACGAACATCTAACGAACGTATACTGATGAATGTCTTCGATTATCATTGGACGATTATATTAATTTATTTTCAATCAAATTCCATACGAAAAAAAATGAGTTTCACATTCGAAAGTAATATTGTTTTTAGTTGCACAATCCGATATCTGGTGATGCTGATATAACTAAGTACGGGGTGAGGAGAATAAAAAGTACATAATGTTACATTTATTTTATTTGCATGAATCTTTATGATTCAGCCACCAATGACATATTTCAAATACATTTTGTAAGGCACAACTGTTTTTATGCTTTTCACATCGTAGAGTAAAACTTCCATCTAATTTACTTGAGACATCCATATCGTCAAAGTCTATATTCACCGACTCAATAAATAGCTCATTTTCCATATTTAGCATATCAGCTAGCCATTTTCGTTTTTCATGACCCTTAACATATACGATTGGACACATGTCGTCTTCCGTTGAACCTTCAACTGCAGTTGTTATTAAACCTCCAGTCACGCTATATGGAACGTTTCCATAGGCCCACTTTAGACCATTGCGAATCAACTATGATGCTTCGTATCTCTCGGAATTTTGCTGATCTATACAATTTTACCCATAATATCGGTCAATGAACAATATCCAACAACGCGATCGAGTAAGACTAAAACAATAAGTAGTCGTATTCGGTGGTGAATCTTCTTTGCATTTAAACTCTATTCACACATCTACGGCAGTATTTTTTACAGGCTCGTTCTGATGCGATCAATCATTATCCGTGAGAGGGCTGTTACATTAAGACTTAGCGATGGTTAGTAAAGGACGATCACTATTGCAGCCGTAATGGTATTTACGAAATCGAGAGTACATATTGAACAAAATGCCGTTACTTTTTTGAAGTTCAAATGCGAGTCTTCCTGAGAAAAGAATGCTGAATTGAGATAAAGTTTAACACTTGTGAGTTTGCAGTCGGTGAATAATATAATGTCCTTTGCCATAGATTATCTTTTTTACCAGTCTGTGCCGCACCAATTACATATATTGGTTTCTCTAGCTGGGAAGCAGCTTTTACGGTCCATGAATGCTTCGTTGTGCTTTGAAGCGGTGGACATTCGTATAGATCCCAAGAATGAAAACTCATATTCAAGTATCGCCCACTTTCCAATGTTCAAAGTAATTATAATTTATTGATCTCATTTAATATCATATGGGGCATACGCCATTGTATCTTGAGTAATTCAACTTCTACCTCTATTGGTTGATGATGACTGAATGCACAATTATTGCAATAGCGTGAACTTATTGGAATTAACTCATGATGAGCATTAATTTTCATAGAAAATGTATTTTATGCACAGCACTAGTTTTTCCAGTTCTACCACAAACCATGATATGGAATCAGCGCTGTGATGTGATTGATACTATGATAGCGATTCGTCATATGAAAAGCACATGTGGTTATCAATAATAAATACTTCATGATATTGATACATATCCTCTGCTACGTTCTTCTCATCAGTCTTTGCACACTCTCATCTTCTCCCTATCATTAGTCAAAAACACTCCAAATAGGCATTTTCAATGAATGGATGTCGTGCTTTCCGACTGGAGTTGATGATTTAGTGCCACTTATTGGTATTATTTGTTAGTCGGATGGGGCAGTGCTTTAGTGCTCCACAATCGATCTCATGTGATTGCAGTTTATCCTTTGATCTAAAGTAATGCAGACACCTGCGAAATAATGGATTATTGTTTAATTCGTCTAGCGTATATAACGATATAGTAATTATGTTAACTTCACACACCGATGGCATATATATATTTTTTAGTGGTTGCCTCTATTCTGCGCTCACGAGGCTTGATAGGTTCTTTATCTATGTAATGTGTCATACATTGTTATCTTCGGTATCTTGTATGTATAGCAAATTGATATGCTTTTCTTCTTCTTCCGTTGAGCCATGCCTATCGGAGCAATGCCTTCTTCGGTGGTACACACATTAATGGATAAATTGTTTTGAAGCACCATTTTTTTTTAAATTTGACCTATAGTTATTGGGAATCCAATATTCGATAGATTCAATACCGTTGAATAATGCATGTAAGAAGATCCGTGGTCACTGTTTCGTTCAGCTGGGTATAAAGCTGTGACTGTCACCCATGCGAAACGTGTATTATCTCTTGATTGCACATTAATCGCAGCCCTCATATTCATCATTTCCCGTGGCAATGAGATATAACATTTAACGCATATTGATTTATACTTATTTACATTTATTGTAAGATTACGCATTTTTCTTAAAGCTTCCACGTTGTTGAAATTCATCGAGCAGGGGTTAAAGTATAGACCATCACGCGTTCAAGTCGAGTTCTCGCCACATTAACCGATCACCGCTGTATCCGGCACCGATGCATATAAAATGCCTGTACATGGAATACTTCAATCCTTCCAGATGCGGTATTTGGCCTATCAATGACTATTGATGTTTAGTTGATAATCGTTGGCGCTTAATTAGGCTTTGCGTTTTCAGTACTTCGATGAACTCGACGATGTGTATCTCCCACACAGCAAAGTCGTCGATCGCACTTAAGAGCGTGGCTTGGTTGTGCAAGATTTCTTCTGATGGTTTATGGTTGTTCTCCATATTAAGGAGTTGAAAAGTCTTGCCAGAGAGATATGTGAACTCACTGCTTCATTCAAAGTGTGGCCACTTTTGAGCGCTGCCGATGATTAAAAATGGTCTCCCATCAGAAAATATTTTTGTCGTTCCCTTCTAGCTCGGAAAATATTATAGAATCACCTCCACCAGAGTTTTTTAATATCACGTTGATATCTTTTATCGTGGAAAGCATGAAAAATAAATACATACACAGAACGAGCCGGTCGGGGTTCAACGGGAGCAAAAAAGGAAAGTATTTTTGTGAGTATTCCAGACCGCGAGTGCATCTATGCTCAAATGGTGCATGCAGTGAGATCAGCGCTCGAAGCCTAAAAAAATGCTCCGGCCATAGACCCACAAAGTTGATCGTTTTGTAATAAATACCTCGTTTTCGTATGTGTTTTGGATAGCCAAGACATTACTTGAGCGGAATGTTATTTTTTCAAAATGTTCCCTATGCTCGGAGGCTGGCTTCGAACGTCGACGGACAAAGAAAAATACCTTAAGAATATGGCTGATTTGGTAAGAACTGTATAGCCTCAAGTGTCACTTGTATAGGTTTGATGTTGCTCTGCGACGAGTCCTATGATTCGTGACAGGCTGGACTTCATACATACTGGAACACGTGGCAATATATATTAAAAACTCTAAGATGCTCTTTATAATACGCCAGTTCAGTCTCCATGACCTTGACGCTGTTCTGTAGAGATCGCGAAAGTCAATGATTGCCGAGCCTGGCCGGCTTTCACCTCCACGAGTGCACACTTTTCTGGACAGCAGATGCCTACCCCCACAGGAATAGTTGAAGAAAAAAAAAACTTTTCGTTCATCCCCTGGCCAGGATGCACCATCTTGCAAGGTATTTTTTCCTACAAGTCCCAACTAATGTTGAAAACTATTTACACATCCCGTTGATCATCCCTCACCCTACTATAAATCTATGAGGATCCAAAAATCGAAATCCGAAGAAGGATCGGAACAGCAGTTTTCGCCATTCCAGTCTTCAACCTCCGACGTGTCATTGTGGAAGACTCGGAAAACGGAAAATCAGTTAAGAAAAATGTCGAACCAAATTGAAGTGATCGATCTCGTCGATGATGAGATGCAGTTTGTCGTGAAGATCGCCCATGACGACGAAGTGGAAGTTGGGGTAGACGAAGACGTTATTGATATCGCCGATGATGACGATGATGAGTGCGCTGACATTGAAGTGCTTGCACATGATGACATGGAACTGGCCGACATGGACAGTGATACGGAATCATTTGATAGTGGATTGGGTGATGCCTCCGATAAGGGAGTCCATTATGTGCGTGAAATCATAGTGGACCATCATAGCAAATAAATCGGTTGAACTGGGGCATCATGGGCTGTGTGAACTACGAATATCTCACCGAAAATGATCGGGCGAAATCTTGCGTGCTGTGATACTTTGATATGCGGGGAGCGGTTGATCGACTAATTGAAAGATGTGGCCACTTCAGCAAACGGTTTAACAACATCCAGGGGATCTTTTGTACCAACTGCGCCGGGCCGACTCACCAAGTTTCAATGCGCGACACGTGCCCCACCTGCCTGAACTTATATTTGGTCGATGGTTCGGATTATCTTTATTATGATTCAAAATATGATTATGTTTGATAGGTTAATAAGATACATGATTTGTTATATTTCAGGATAACGGATCCGCTGCGGATATTTAAAATAAAATAATTTGAAACAATGAAAAACAGGCAAACACATACACACACACACACACACACACACACACACACACACACACACACACACACACACACACACACACGCACACACACACCAAAGATTTTATGTATAATATATACTATGCAAGGTCATTGTTCAATTTAATTATTAATAAACAATTGTTTTATTGTCATTTAATTCGAAGCATTCTTTTTACCCCCTCCCCTCCCTTTCGTTCCACACACACACGCACACACGCGCGCGCGCAAAACACTCATCGCCGCCGGCTTCTCCCTCCCGCCAGTCGCTTCACGGACCACATGGCCCCCCTCCACAGAGTTGGTCCGTCCCTCTATGACGTCACACGCGCCCGGCGACCCCTCCCCCTCCGCCGTACGCCGTCACTTGTTTTCCCCGCGCTGGAGCCCCCGCCCCGCTGCCCCCCCCTCCGCCATGCCTACCCCCGCTTCCCCGCGCTCGACTCCCCCGCCCCGCTCCCCCCTGAGATCCCTGCGTTAGAATCGCCCTTGTTCCTCTACTAGTGTTCAATTATCACTTGCATGCTTATCGAAATTGTATTATTGCGGGAGATTTGAACTGTAATCTATTGTCTGCCAATTTTCAATCGAGTTATTTACGAGACATTGTCTACTCCTTGTCTTTGTGCATTGTAGAATCTTGCGCCACTTTTCATACTGCTACATGCGACTCTTGGTTGGACGTAATTATCACAGACAACCTTGACCAAATTACTTCATTTGCGCAGTCTGAATCACCCTTCATAATTGGTCATGATCTATTAGAATTCACCTTTGCATTTGATACCAGCGTAAATACGTCCAGGACCATCACGAGACGGTGTCTATCACGATTTGACCAGAGAGCATTTGCTGAGTCGATAGCTTCATTGCTCAGTAAGTCTTATGCTACTGATTCTGAACTAGATTACTCTAACACTATTGAATTAAATGTCGAATTTTTCACGAAATCGGTTATTTCGGCTATGGACGTTTGTGCCCCCAGGACAAGTTTTCCGGTAAATAGGAATGCGCGGTGGTTTAATGATGGTCTGAAAATTAGAGTAAGAGAACGCAACCTTCTGTTTAAGAAAGCTAAACGTTCGCAAAGGTTGCTAGATTTTGAAATTTATCGTAACTTTAGAGACAGTCTTACTAGGGATATTGGGAAGATAAAAAATGATTATCAATTTAATTTACTCAGCTCCATTGAAAATCCTACTCGCCTTTGGAAAGAATTAGCAAACTTGGGACTAGTTAAGGTGTGAGCTTCCTCTCCCTTACACTTCTTTGATGCGGATTTACTCAATACTTATTATGCCTCTATCTCCCGGTCAGAAAGCGCGCTTGACACTAATGCAACTACCGAATTTTTAAGCTGCCCCAGGGGTGACCCAGTTTTCAACTTTACTCAAATAACGGGAGCCGATGTCGTCAAATTTGTGCTTGCCAAGTTATCTCTATCTCTCAGCTCGGGGCCGGATGGAATATCGGATTTCTCTTTAAAAAAGTCCGCCACTCAGATTGCAAATCATCTAGCTGGCTTATTCAATTCCTCTATTGTAAATGCTTATTTTCCAAAATTATGGAAAAAAGCTTATATCCGGCCGCTACTGAAGATAAAAAAACAACATCGTCGTCTGACACGCGTCCCACGTCGCGACGCGACAACGTCGTCGTCTGACGAGGATGAAAGCCCAACGTCAAACGAAAGGTGAGTCGTTGTCTAAGTACTTTCACGCGAAGACGCGATTGTGCGCGCCGTTAGGCCTCACCTTTCGAGAGGAACGCGCAGAGATCATGGCCGGATTGTGGTCAAACGAACTATTCAATTTAATTATGCCCTCGTCGCAATATTCAATGGACGGACTGTTGCATGACCTCGTGTTTTTCGAAAAGGCCTTGACATTGCAAAGGGGTCGAGGTGCCGTGTGCAGTGCGAAGCGCGAACATTATTTGGGGCGCACTCGAGCGGTGGACAATGGTGCGGGTAGAGCGGAACGGCCGTCTTGGGACGGGGCTGAGCGGGACAGCGGTCCGGGGCGTCGTCGCCCAGAGCGCGTGTGCTACATTCGTACATTTGAGGGAAGAAAAACAGTAACATACTTCGGATGTAATCAGAAGGGACATGTACGCAACCAGTGACCGGCGGGCAACATTTCAGAAAGGCGCACCGTGTTGGCAATGGATACCGAGCGGGACTACACGGCCACAAAATATCTAAAAATTGCAGTGGTGAACGGGAGGGAAGTTCCAGCTTTTGTAGACACCGGGAGCTCGGAATGCACCATACGCGAGTCGCGTGCGTGGAAAGAGGGCTTCCGGTTGGAAACAGTGTCAACGTCATTGAAACCGTTCGGACCGCCGGAATTTGTCGTGCAGAGCCGTGGGGTTCTGACGGCCGACATTACTATCGACGGGGTAGAGGTGCCTCGAGTTCGAGTTAAAGTCGTGCCCGACAATGTCCAAGCGGTGGACATGCTGGTGGGCAGGACGTTCACGGAATTTCCAGGAGTAACATTTCAGAAAAAGGAAGACGGTTTGACGTTTAGCCGCAGCCAGAAGCTACTCGAGGACTGCGAGTTGCCAGTGGGGAGATTAGAGGTGACAGACTCTGTGAACTTGCCGCCGAGGACGATCTCGTTCGTCAACCTGATGGGACCGGAAGGGAAGGCCGCGGTACCAATCATCAATTGGGACGAGCAGTCGATCACGTATCCAGCGGGACGAGTGGTCATACGCGGGGAAATCCTAAACTTGGGGGTGACCAGAAAAAGCGCCCAACGAGAACCGATTACTGAGGATGACGTGGATGTGGGACCAGGTCAACCGCTGTCTGTGTGTGCGTAGGTGCAGACGATCCTCAACGAGTACAGGGACTGTGTGGCCATGTCAACGCGAAAATTAGAATGCTCGACGGACGTCGAAATGGACATCAGGTTAAAACGCGATGCGGATCCAATTCAGTGCAAGCCGTATAGGGCGACGGAGAAGGAGCTTGGACAAATGCGAGACATTATCGCGGAATGGCGTGAAGCGGGCATAGTACGCGATACACAGTCGTCATTCGCGAGTCCAGTGTTATTGGTGAAAAAAAAATCGGGGGAAGCGCGAATGTGCGTCGACTTTAGAAAACTAAACGCTATTACTGAGAGAGTGCATTTCCCCTTGCCCAATACAGATAAGCATCTTGCTCAAATTAATAATAGCAAATTGTTTATTGTGCTCGACCTGGCGCAGGGGTATTTACAGATCCCGATCGCCAAAAGTGCACGGGACAAGACGGCGATAATCACTCCGGAAGAAACAGTCGAATTTACGCGCATGATATTCGGGTTAATGAACGGACCCGCGTACTTTAGTAAGGCGATGCACCGCGCCTTGGGTCCCTTGCGCGATAAAGTAGTATTGTACTATTTAGACGATATATTGATTCCAGGGGTGAGCTGGGTAATACGAGATGTTGAGGAATCGGCTTTGATTCGGCCCGTGAGATTTCCAAGGTCGTGGTGGAAAGAAAGAAGGAGTTTTTTTTCACTCGTCTACGTTTGAGTGAACGTAGGAACGTTTACGTAGGAGTGAAAAAAACTCCTTCTTTCTTTCCACCACGACCTTGGAAATCTCACGGGCCGAATCGAAGCCGATTCCTCAACATCTCGTATTATCAACACGGCCGCACACCACTCATACTCAGTGAGCTGGGTAAACTTCGGCAGGTGCTGGAGGCGCTGAGGAAGGCCGGCCTCACCATCAACCTCTCCAAGTGCAAGTTCCTGTATGAGCGAGTGACATATTTGGGTCACGAAATCACCGCCAGCGGAATCGAGCCCGGGCAGATCAAAGTGGCCGCGATACGAGAAATGCCGGCGCCACGCACGGTGCATGAGGTGCGAAGGTTCCTGGGTCTGCTCCGATATTTTCGCAAGTTTGTGCTCAGATTCGCACAGGTGGCGGAACCGCTGACGTCGCTGCTGAGGATGAGGGCGCCGTTCGTGTGGAAGCGGCAGCAGCGCGAGGCTTTCCATACCTTGAAGGAACATCTGACACGCCCCCTCCCCCCCTGTCTTGCAGGCATTCGACCCAAAGGCGGCGACGGAACTGCACACCAATGCCAGTGCGGTGGGCCTCGCTGGCCTGTTGATGCAACGCGATGAAAAGGGGAAGTGGAGGCTGGTGTCCGCCGTGAGCCGGCGGACGTCGGAACCAGAGAGCCGGTACCACTCAAATAAACTGGAGTTGCTCGCCATCGTGTGGGCCGTCACCAGGCTCCGCCCCTTGCAGGCAAATATAGCATTTACGGTGGTGTCGGATTGCCAGGCTCTGTGTTATCTGAGCACTCAACGATCGTTGAATCCACAGGTCATCAGGTGGAACGATCTGTTGAGTGAATATAACTACGAGATTGTTCACAGAGCGGGGACCAAAATGACGCACGCGGACGCTCTGAGTCGCGCTCTAATGGAAGCGGTGCGGGAAACGGTAGCGCAGGCGGTCCTGAAATTGGAATCTGAAGACGACTTGGTGGCAATGCATCAACACGGCGACCCCTGGGTACGAGAGAAGACTGCGATCCTCTCCAAAGTGGCGTCTGCGAGAACACCGTCCGACAAGAGCTGTGTCGAGGGGTATGTCCTGGAGCACGGCATTCTGTACAAACAGCTCGTGGGGAAGAAGCTGTACGTGGTGCCGAAGCGAATGAGGAAAGGCCTAGTAGTGAGGTTCCACGATCTTCGGAGTCATCCCGGAGTCGATCGTACTCTGGCGTGTTTATACGAGCACCACTACTTCCCGTATGCGAGGTCTTATGTTCGGCGCCACGTCCAGAGCTGCCTGACGTGCCTACTGAGCAAGGGCAAACCGGGTCGGCAAGCAGGAGAGCTGAATCCGATCCCGCCAGGGATTCGTCCATTCGAAATTATTCATCTCGTTCATCTCGGACCGTTCCAGCAGGGAGCCGAGAGAACCCCGGAGAGCGACGCCGGCGGGGAGGCGACCGCGTGAAGAGGTATTCGAGAGAGAGAGCTGTGTGAGTCGCGAGCAATAACGAATCAATTAAAATAATCTAAAGAATCGGAGTACTGAGTGAGCCGAGAGTGCCGGGTGCGTGAGCTCTGCGAAACGCGCGCGAACTGAAAGACTCGATCGTATTAGGGTACGCGAACTGTGTGAGCGTAACACGAATAAAACTGAGCAAGCACGGCGTGCGAGTGAACGCGCGGTTCAACGCTGTCGACCGCCATTACGCGTGAATGAGGACTGAGTGAGCGCGATCGCGGGAGAAGGACTCGAGACTATTCGCTAATTTAAATTCAGATCTATATTTATATATTTATTTGCCAACTTAGACATTATCCATAGACTTAAGAACGCGTGTGATTTATATAAACCTAGATCAACCGATCCATGTGATACTTACCTTCAGCAAACCAAACAAAATGTGAAATAAATATGTTCTTTCTATTGTGAACCCCGGCGAGTAACCCGAGAACGCCCCCAATTTCCGTCCATCCTGTCCAAAGAAAATTAAGGCAATAGAAGTGGGGATTGGACTAATTTGGGGTAGTTCTAACACTCGTTAGATTCGATTCTATTGTTAATCAAACTTAAACTGTATTTTTATTGTAACTATACTTTAATTTTTAAGTTTACTATTACCTTATATTATTTTGCGATGTTTAGATTATTTTTTTTTATTTTACCTTATTTTTGTTTATATTATTTTGTAATTTAGTTTTTGTTTATTTGCGATTAGTTACAAGAGAATGTGTCCACTAGCAGAGAGAAAGAAGCTAATTATTTTTGTTCACATTATTGTATTTTTTCACCTTTTGCCTCAAAGTTAAACTAAGGCATAATAAATCTCTCTCTCTCTCTCTCTCTCTCTCTCGCTCTCTCTCTCTCTCTCTCTCTCGCCTCTCTTCCTGTTGCCTT
The DNA here is from genome assembly GCA_944452715.1 of Ophion slaviceki. NCBI lineage: Eukaryota > Metazoa > Arthropoda > Insecta > Hymenoptera > Ichneumonidae > Ophion > Ophion slaviceki. The sequence goes on along the minus strand of OX101786.1, from coordinate 38,972,062 downwards.
ACGGTGGGTGGGCTAAGCGATTTCACCAAAACTCTCAACGAGATCGACATCGGAGGCCCAGATCAGATCTAGACCCGATCCTCACCACCGCCGTGTAACTTGAGAAGACAATTATCATACTTTAGGTGATTGCGCACAATACTTTTCTCACTTTCACGATGCAACGCAAGGCAGCCGCTAGAATATGGAATTACAGCACAATTGTGTGTATTCTAGTATTTTAACGATTTTCCAGTATGATTTATTCAGAGAGAGGGGGTGTCAAATTAACGGATATCTATAGACAGATAGATATTGTTGTGTTTAGTTTTTCAGGCAAAAGTTTATTGACCATCGCTAACTTCGATAGTGCAAGCGAGCTTCGATGCGCAATACGCTTAAAGCCATGTATCACATACTGCGAAATTTCGACGCGCTCACGACTGTGTTGCAGATCTCGTAGTTTTTGGCTGCGAGCCGCCGCAAACTACCGCCAGATGTCACAGCAACTATCTGCTACTCACACTACAGCAAATAGTAGAGGCCTAATAGGCGATTTTTTATGCAAGGCGTGGGCGGTGCCTGTATATGTGAGCACGTTTAGCACACGGTATCGCTGCCAGTGGGGAAACTGTTGCATTAGATTTTCAGGATTGCCGATAATATGCTGAGCTCTGTTGGCACGATTTTATTAGTTTCATGTAAAAAGAAACTCTAAACTCCAATTTCTCCTCAATTTTTTTATAAAATCCGCTAAAACAACGATCAATATTTATGTTTTTTTTTTACTATCGGGAGCCTAATGGTCTTGATATGTGCATGAATTTAGTGCATCAGTTAATAATTCACAATTTATCCTTTGGGAACTGCAATCTGTAAAATTTCTTCCAATTTTCGGGAAAATGTCGACCGTCAGGCTCTTTCTGCAATAATATCGCATGCACATAATCAAATTCATCTTAATTAATTTAATCGTTTTGTCGGAAATAGGATAAAAAAAATCGACGTGGTCAGAGTGTGTGAAACATGGCCTTAAGCACGAAATCTCGGATAACCAATTAAAAGTAGACTATATCGGTAAGCTTCAAACTAAAGAGATGAATATATAAATAAATGTAGTTATTACTTCCGTGATGTAGTATCCCTTCGGGGATGTATACACAAACCCAAAAAGGCATGTGTGGTCCGTTTGGCCCTAAGCGCACTTTCGCTTACGGCCAGAGTAGAAGCTGAGTCTAAACCAGCAGCTTCTACGTGATATCAATGGATCAATTGATCCATAAAGGTAAAGTGAATTATGGAATGAGTCCAAACTTGAAAAACATTTACTATTTCTGGAGCGTACTTTAAAATGCAGATCCCAGATGCTCCACTAAAAGTTCAAACAGAACATATATTTAAGAAACGTATTGAAATTTGTTCAATGCAGTGCGATTACTCTACTTTGTTTTTCAAATTAGATTGCCGGTTTGGTTTGCTTTGCCATGCTAGCCTCCCGACGTAATTATCGTATTTCCAGTTCTGTTATAAAAAACTATTCTTGTAGGCATGGACATAACAAAGTACCAATATGAAGATTCGTGTTATTTATTCAAATATGGTTTGCATTAAATACACATCAGCACATGTCTATTCAGGCGTTTTGGTTCTCAGTGGCAATAAATCGGAATCGAAAAAATTCAATATTCTTTGTCACTCAAGATACGAAAACAAGCCTCCATTTATTAAATCTTCTATGACTAGAATGTCCAATATATTGCTTGGGTCGAAAGGGACACATCTCTTTTCGAAAAGCGATATTTTTGGGCGAAAAAACAATCAGCCGTGCTCGTGAAAATAATAATTTCTGAATTACCATTCCGAGGAACATCACTTAAGTGTCCGCCTTGTATTTTGTTGAAACTCATATATGTGATAGAGTATTGAAAACTATTAGACACGTATTTTTTTTTAATCGGCAAAAAAGAGTGTCGACGGGTGGTTATGTAGTTTCACCCACAAGCAGTCCACCGATCTAAATGAAACAAAAACCAAAGTTTTTCTAATGTAAAGCAATGAAAAATTCACGACTGAAGTTTTGAAGAAAACGAAATTAAGCGATGACACCCCTCTCTCTGAGCGGTGGTTTCCTCGCTTTAAACCGTTTTTCTACCGATAAAAAAACGTTTCTAATAGTTTTCAATGCTTTCTCACATATGTACGTTTTAACAAAATCCGAAACGGACACTTAAGTGATGTTCCTTGTAAGTAAAAAAAAATACTAAAAAGGCGTAGTAGGAAAAAATACTCGTTGCCAAAAAAATGTTTGCTTGCACGATTAAATCTACTGTCAGTCAACGCTTCTGGTGAGTTTTGACAATGATATCGATTGGAAGATTTTGAAGACCAAAAATCGTGTCTGCATATCAATGTCCTGCTTAAGAGACCCCCGAACTTATAAAGAGACGAGCAAGGCTGCGAAAACTATTGATCCTATATAAACGTGCATAGCGTTCACCTCTGACTGAAATTCGCCTTAAGTTCGTAAGAGGCGTTTTCGGCTTGAACCTCGAAACGACGACGCTTATCTACCTGCTTCGCGTACGCGCTCTGGAAACTTTGGCCAGAAATTGGCGAACAAAGCATCAAGCGCACTCCCAAAACCTCCGGACGCCATATAAAATGATGACGCTCACATATATACCTGGCAACTTTCACCGTTAATCTGAACGACACAATAATAAATATCCACATACACTGCCGGCCAAAAGTATGGATACACCTAGAAAAACTTCGCGCCGCACTAAACGTTTGATATCTCTGTGAAAAAAAAGATATCCGGATGTCCAAGACGGCATTGTAAAAAGGACAAGTGAAGGTTCACTTTGCGTTGTGGAAAAAAATTTTCGATTTTTTTAGACCCGGGGCGCCATTTTGAAAATGGCCGTTTCTTGGCTTTTTTGCTGTTTAAAATCGGCTGCACGTCTTCAGGACATTTTTTTGGCCTTTTTTTCAAAGAACCTTAAAAGATAGAGCAATAGCTATAGTTTCCTTTTTTAGAAAGTTTCGTACGATTTTTTTTCACCGAGTTATCGCATTTTTTTCTCGAAAAGACAACTTTGAAAAGATGCTGCTGAAATGAGAAACTTTGAGGTTTAGAGAAAATGGCCGAAAGGAAAAAAAGTTGCCTTACATCGTATTGAATCGAGCAGAATTTCTTCAAATTTTTTTTTCAAAATTTTTCGCTCCAACATTGAATGAAAAGAAAATCAATTTTTTTTCTCAATTTTTAGCCGCACAAACCATCCACCTCTTACCTCTTACCTCATCTAAACGCCCTTTTCGTCGAAAAACCCACCTCTGGCATTCAGCACTGCTTCAACGATTCGTGGCATCCGATCGATTAATGAATCCAGCTGAGCTGAGCTGAGGGATCTCCACGCAGCTTGCAGTTTCTGCCACAGATCTTCGGCCGATGTAGGGCAGGTCATTCGTATCTTTCGATCGAGCTCTTCCCAGAGAAGTTCGATGGGGTTTAGTTCGGGTGATTGTGGCGGCCACACCATATTCACGATTTTTTTTTCTTTGCCTCGTTCTTCAAATATTCTCGACAGAGACGGGAACTGTGTTTCAGATCATTGTCTTGTTGCATGGTAAACCACGCCCGATCGTTCTTAGCCCCGATGGAATCGCATGATTTATCAGAATTTCTTTATATTCTTCTTTTCTCATTGTGCCGTCAATTTTCACAAAGTTTCCGACACCATTACCGGAGAAGCAACCCCACACCATAACGGAGCCACCGCCATGCTTGACAGTTGGCATCAAACACTGTGGTGCCATTTTTTCCGAAGGATTTCTTCAAACAAAAATGCGTCGACGACTTCCGAAGATTAAAAATGTTGACTCGTCCGTCGAGAGTACATTTCTCCACTGATTAATCGTCCACGTTTAGTGTTCCAGGGCCCATGCGTATCCTTTTTTTTGTTCGCCGGACGCCACAACGGTTTTCTCACGGCGACACAGTCTCTGAGGCCAGCACTGTTAAGACTACGTTTCATTGTCGTCAGTGATATCGAGGTTTCCCTTTGTTCGTTAAATTTGGCAGATTTCCGTTGTTGTTAATCCACGATTTTTTTTTGCTGGTAACGGCGATATTTTTATCGTCTTAGGACGTTGTCACTTTGGGTCGACCCGGACGATTGCGATCGAAATACGTCTCGGACTTCTTAAATCTCCCGATAGTCGTCCGCACTCCTTTCAAAGACACGCTTTTGTCTGGCAATTTCTCTGTACGACAATCCCTTATCGCGCAACGCGACAATAGCCCCTCTTTTATACAGTGGAAATTCTTTTTTCCGTGCCATTTTGATCCGTTAAAAAAAAAATTGCGTGAAAACTTCTCGATTGTAGACCACACGTCTTCGCGTTCGAAGTTTTTGCACAACTAACTGGCTTTGTCAGCGCGACACTCGTCACATTATTCCAAAGAATCAAAAATGTCGTTCTCGCGGCATCGTCAGACTTCTCGACCCAATCTGACCGGAAGTAAGATAAAATCGGAGGCGAATTGGAGGCAGTAATATCGGGAATGTCCGATCAAGGCCCCGGGAACCATTCCGAGCACCGATTTTATCTTTGTTAAATAAACAAAGCTCCTACCGTCGTTCTCGCGGCATCGTCAGACTTCTCGACCCAATCTGACCGGAAGTAAGATAAAATCGGAGACGAATTGGGGGCAGCAATATCGGTAATGTCCGATCGAGCCCCCGGGAACCATTCCGAGCACCGATTTTATCTTTGTTAAATAAACAAAGCTCCTACCGTCGTTCTCGCGGCACCGTCAGACTTCTCGACCCAATCTGACCGGAAGTAAGATAAAATCGGAGACGAATTCGGGGCAGTAGTATCGAGAATGTCCGATCGAGGCCCCGGGAACCATTCTGACCACCGATTTTATCTTTGTTAAATAAACAATGCTCCTTCCGTCGTTCTCGCGGCATCGTCAGACTTCTCGACCCAATCTGACCGGAAGTAAGATAAAATCGGAGGCGAATTGGGGGCAGTAATATCGGGAATGTCCGATCGAGCCCCCGGGAACCATTCCGAGCACCGATTTTATCTTTGTTAAATAAACAAAGCTCCTACCATCGTTCTCGCGACATCGTCAGACTTCTCGACCCAATCTGACCGGAAGTAAGATAAAATCGGAGACGAATTCGGGGCAGTAGTATCTGAAATGTCCGATCGAGGCCCCGGGAACCATTCTGACCACCGATTTTATCTTTGTTAAATAAACAATGCTCCTTCCGTCGTTCTCGCGGCATCGTCAGACTTCCTTATCCATTCTGACCGGAAGTAACATAAAATCGGAGACGAATTCGGGGCAGTTATATAGGGAATGTCCGATCGAGCCCCCGGGAACCATTCCGAGCACCGATTTTATCTTTGTTAAATAAACAAAGCTCCTAGCGTCGTTGTCGCGGCATCGTCAGACTTCTCGACCCAATCTGACCGGAAGTAGGATAAAATCGGAGACGAATTCGGGGCAGTAATGTCGGGAATGTCCGATCAAGGCTCCGAGAACCATTCCGAGCACCGATTTTATCTTTGTTAAATAAACAATGCTCCTTCCGTCGTTCTCGCGGCATCGTCAGACTTCTCGACCCAATCTGACCGGAAGTAAGATAAAATCGGAGACGATTTGGGGGCAGTAATATCGGGAATGTCCGATCGAGCCCCCGGGAACCATTCCGAGCACCGATTTTATCTTTGTTAAATAAACAAAGCTCCTACCGCCGTTCTCGCGGCATCGTCAGACGTCCTTATCCATTCTGACCGGAAGTAAGATAAAATCGGAGACGAATTGGGGGCAGTACTATCAGGAATTTCCGATTGAGGCTCCTAGAAACGTTGCGAGCACCGATTTTATCTTTGTTAAATAAATAATGGTCCTTCCCTCGTTGTCGCAGGATCGTCAGACTTCTCGAACCCTCCGACCGATAAGATAAAATCGGAGACGAATTCGGGGCAGTAATGTTAGGAATGTCCGATCGGTGCTCCAAGAACCGTTGCGAGCACCGATTTTATTAATAATTCGACGTCAAATTACTTTAAAATGTATTGCTAGAATAATTTATTCTAAAAGTTGTTAGCGAATCGAAAATGATTGAAAATCGTATTTGCAGTGCATGGAATCCTCGAAGATTTTATAAATTGACATTATTTTGAATCAAGTTCTCAGATAGGGACACATTCAGGTCCCTCGGCTCGACCGCGTATCATCGGACTCTGAACCAACTTCCTGTAACAGCCCACCATTCGAAAGTTGCAGCTGTGACGTCAGCAGACTAGCGCTTCCTATAGCACTGTCGTGCCTGACTTAGCTCGTTTGTTCCACTGATTAAATTCCGATTTATCCACTTTAAATCGTATATTTGATAATTTTTTCTCCATGACGGGGAGCACAAATAAAGTTTTTCGGGAGTGTTCCGTATTCGGAATTTTATAAACTTCATTCTCCTGCATGCAAAATGGATTTTTTATTCTTTTCCAGAATACGCTATTTTCTCTGGCAAATGCTATTCATGACAAAAATACGATATTTTTTTTTTTCAACGAAAGCGTGAAAAACCACGAAAAATCATATTTTTTTTCAGTCGCAAAATCACCGTGCAAGACCCTCAAAAAACACCTGTCCACCTTATAAAAGTCACCCTATGTATATGCGGAAGATTATTTTGATTTTGAAGACGATATCGAGGGCCGTCCTCATAGTGGCCACTATCGAAGGTTCGTCCTCATAGTAAGCGATATCAATCGCAATGTATTTAAAATTAATTGGCGCACAAATGTAAGCATATGTAGATGAAGGGCCATCCTGATCACATAATAAATTACTTGTTAAGAAGACTTTGAGGATTATCCTGAAAATTCCTTGTCTAGAACTTTAACCCTTCGTCGTACGAGAACATATTATTTGAATTATTATTCACCTAAGCAATATTGATAAAATCAAATAGAAGTTGAATATATATGTATTTTTTATTCGGACTTTCTCCTGAACAGGAATTACGCGCATGAGTTTTCAATCAAAACATCAGCTCTACTAATTTTGAGACTTCATTTGGGCAATGGTACACCATAGAGTCAATCCGTCGAATGAAGTACCATAACTCTGGAAAATTCCAAGCTAGACATTTTTTTACTGCGTCATTGGATTTGTCTTTTATTCGACTACAAATGTGCATGGCTAAAAATACAAGGTTGCATTTAAGGGGCCAGTCCACTTTGGAGCCACGAAAAAGGCTATTTTCGCGATTTTTTTGAGAATTTTATAAAAGATGTGAATATAAAAGTTGTTGGGCTTGATAAATAAAGTCTTGAAATACATTAAAAAAATGTTTAATTAATTTTTATTCATTTTTAAGTAGAAAAACTATAGTTTAACGTAACGCCTCAAAAATAGATGGGCAGGTAGCTCCATCACAACTCAGCAACAGCTTGTCTGAAACAAAAAAATCCAAGTCCATTAGATTCAGTATGAGACCAGCTACACAATGAACCTTGGATATGAAGTTTTATAAAAAAAATGGCAGATGAAAAACGAAAAAAGTATAAAAACGCGTTTTTCGCAGTTTTTCGCAAACAAAGAGTAAAAATCAATATTTTAAAGCCGTCGAGGGTCATGTTGTTCCGAATCATGTTTCTAATGTATGGTTCAAATTTCAAGAGAATCGGTTTATTAGTTTTAGAGATACGATAGAGCTAGATTTTGAAAACGGTGTTTCGAGAAAACGCGTTTGAAGTTTATACTATGATCGGCAGAGCGCGCTATACGCTCAGGTAGACGAAATGAGGTCCTGACGTTCAGGTAAAAAAAAATACTTCGAGAGCTCGGATTTCCATAAAATTTTGACACAATATTTCTGAATGTATGTACTTTCGGAAACAGTTAAAAAAATAGATTTTTTTAATTTTCATGGTGGACTAGCCCCTTAAAGAATCAAAATGACCTCCTTATTAAGGCCTTGAATACGCGATTTCGCCGATTTTCGCAGGTACTTTTCTAGACGCGGTTAAAAAAATAACGCATATATTGACAACATTTTTTTTACAGATCATTTATGCACCTGGTCAAGTATATGTGAAAAAAATCAGAAATATTAACAAATGGCGGAGACATAACATAATAAGGCAATGTATTTGTTTTGCGCGCGCGTTGATGGTGAAAGTTCTTGACATCGATGAGTGTCTGAAAAAAATGAACATAATCATAATTGCATAATGAATGTATCTTCAGTGCGAACCAACAATATTATTAAAAAAAATTATTATAATAAAAATTCGGAACTTAACATTTTTTTACTCAATTTTCTTTTTATATTTTTTTGGGTTATTGAATCTTTTGTTTCTGTGGTTCACACGATAGGTGATGATACCAAGAATATGTTGTAAAAATTTCAAAGCGATCTGAACCTTTGTTCAAGAGTTTGAACTTTCACAAGGTTCAAAAAAGTGAATCGTGGAAAAACGGTTTTGAAGTTGGCGGTCGGGCGCGCCGCGCGGTATCCATTGCAAATGCAATCTTGCCTTATTTACTAGCATCCTGCGCTGTATGTGGGGCCTTCCTCGACATCTCAAACGTCTTCAGCATGTTTTTTGTCGTTTCTGGCGCAATCCTTGCTTCCTTTGTTGCCTTTTCGGATTGAATTCCAGTGGAAGTAAGGCGTAATTCGTCCAGACGTTCGCAAGTCTCCATTGCGTTCGGCCCAATCGTAATACCAAGGTTTTTCATAATTCGGAGAAAGGCGACTGTTCCGTCATTAACAGTGCTAGCCAAAATATATGCGGCGATTTCAACAATCGTTAAACCACTCCATGAGTTTTTCGGAGCAATTTTCCAAATCTTAGAATTCAAACACTCGTTATTATTTTGTGTGAAGCCTCCTAAACATCTCTCCAGTAACTCGTCGTTACTAAGTGCTTCATACACTGGTTTGATCGCTTCTGCCACAGTTTTATCGAGTGCAGGCTTATGGGTATACGCGTCGAGTGTGTTTGCGGCTTCGTTTTGTCGCCACATGCACCAACGTTCTTTGCCAGAAGGACAGTTGTCATGCTGAGGATTTTCATCGGTCGAGCACTTGTGATAATATGTTGCCCAGATTCCTTCTTCATGTCATCGATAGACGGGCAATTATTTTTCACAGCTAATCCATAAAACACTGTCAATTCGTCAATCAATTTTGCAGTCAATTTGCCTCTTTCTCCGAGACCTTTTGTTTGTTTCTTGACGTTGCGGAGTCTGCTGCCCATTCGTTTTTTAACATGACCAATGCATTCTCGATTACGTATCATAATGTTCTCTCCATATGGATAGGCTTCTGTTATGGTCTTGAATGTTTTTGCATCGCCATCTCCAACATAATACAAATATTTTGCATCGTGTAAATCTTCAGATCTGCTGAACATTTCAACCATTCCATCTACCTCCATCTTTCCCGAACTTCCTTCGTGGTTACTTATGCAGTTATCTTCATGTTCTGCGTATCATTCTTCATATTCTTCTATTCCCTTTTTTCACACCACGATTGACAGGCCTTACAAAATGACGAATTGACGATAATGCCGACAACTGTTCCAGAAAAAATTCCGATAAGTGTCGCAAAACCCTGCAGCGAAGAAAAACCTTTTTTTCCAAGAACCATCCCCGGAGACGGCGATTCTATTAGCGTCTTTGGTGTTCTCGTTTTCTGCCGTTATTTTTTTTCTTCGTCAGCTGCCATTCGCGTAGACGAATCTGCAACTTCTTTGGCTGCATCTCGTATTTGTTTGGTAATTTTGTCGTAGAGCATTTGGCTGAAGCATTTTGGAAGTTTCATTATACCGCAGAAATTGTTCATTCCCGTCAATTCAACACCTAATATTCGCATAGCCAACGTGAAGCTGCGATTTATTTCGTAATAGTAACTTTTAGGCCAGGGACTCGAACGTATCTCCTTTTGCTCGCACTTGATAACTAAGGTAAATCCCAATCCTCTAACTCGTGTTTCAGAAAACTTTTTCGTATACTGATTGCCGTGAAAAAGCCGTTTTGTACGAATGCTTGGGCGTCCTCCCATGAATCGTGAACCCTTCCTATCTAAACTAGTATGGGTTTCTTCACAATCATTCATGTTAAAATATCACTGTCTCAGCTCACAATTTTGTCTTGCCTCTACAATGTTTCAATTCGGACTAAATAATTTTACTTTCTCCTCCTGGTTTTAGGCTTGTGCCGGACCGAAAAAAACCGTTACAGTAAAACTTCGATTATCCGAACCAATTGGGACCGAGACTAGTTCGGATAATCGAAACGTGGGTTTTTTGGGACGAGATCATAAACAACACCTTTTTACATAAAAACAGTACATACATATTTATTAAAATTTGACATACATATTAACGTTGATATATATATATTGAGACGTACAAGTCCGTCTCATCAACGAATAACCCCACCACAATTTCAAAGAGTTAACCGATTTCGGGAGGCAGAAGAGATGGGGAAGGAATAACCGGTCAAAACCGGATAAGCCTACTAATTGAATTAAGGAAGAAGAAGCGGTAAAATCAGGATAACCCACTAATCTAATTAAGGGAAGACGGAGAAGAAGGGGAAAGAAAAAGCGGTAAAATCCGGGTATAAAAGGACGAGAATTTTGGAGGAAGGTCGCTCACTCTTTGAATCCCTCGTGGATCGACAAGTACTGCTTGGCAAAGTACATCCCTAGTGGAAGGAAACGCTGGGAACACGGAACGTTGACAAACAAGAGAAACAAGGAGTCGCGCCTAAAAAACAGTTGAAAGAGCACTTCTTTCATTCCTCGCGGATCGACAAGTACTCCTTGGCAAAGTACCTCCCTAGTGGAAGGAAACGCTGGGAACACGGAACGTTGAGAAACAAGGAAAAAACGGAGTTGCGTTTAAAGTATTAGAAAGCTCTCTTCATTTTTTGTTAAAGTGAACTAGTACTGCTGGACCAAGTACATCCCTCGTGGATCGGAAACGTCTGGAAAACGGAACGTTCAGGAATAAAAAACGAAGAAGAATTGAGATAAATTTATTTTAAAGAGAAAATATTGGAAAATCAAAGAAAAATAAAAAGAGCAAGAAGGAGAGTTAATAAATTAAAGATAGCAAACAAATTAGCGCTAAATAGGTAGGAAAAGTATAGCAGGAGAAAATAAGAAGCGAGAAGGTATCATCATGAGCGAGCATTACGAATAGACATAAGGAAAATATTAAATTTGGAGAAAATAAGAAATATTACATTAGGAGATAAGGAAGAGTACGCTACAGTGATACGAAACACACACACACACACACCTAAACATACACACACACACACACACCGTGATCATCGAGTTATATGGATCAGGATCACAGAAAGGGCAAAGAGGTATTCCGAAAGTATAAGAGCGCCGAAATCTATGCAAAAAAGGGTCGGTCGAGTGCTCGCGGCATATCTCTCGATTAAACTGTCGTAGACCGGTCGGTGGCGACATCGCATGCCTAGATTAAGGACTGGGCGATCAATTATCGACGCGCGATAATTGATCGGGATAGAGCATCGATCACCGCAGCGCGAAGGGCAGAGCTAGGGTAGGGGGATAGATCGTCGCGCGTGACGAGAGAGAGCGCGCGCCCACGGCCCGTAGATCGCGAGTCCTAACGCCACGAGTGAGAGAGCGCCGCGACTCGACTCGCCCTAAGGGAACATTACAACGGAAAGTACCGCGTCGCCATAGGCTAAGCACCGATACCTATTGCGCCGCTAGCGAAAGCACGTCGCAAACTCAGGCCGATAGAGGCCACAGAAATAGAAGAGAGGAAATAATCAATATCGATCAACGATAAATGATCCCGCCGATCAAATTGTACCATGCGAGTAAAGCGTAATTGACCGACCGAGAAAAACATTGCGGAAAATGCAAAAACAACACAAACCACACACTACACTTATACATAGCGTTATTTTTACATTATATAGAGCCATGAAAACTTTAATAAATCACACTTTTTGTTAAAATACCCAAGACACCTGAGTTTACATTAATTTCTTCCCTGTTCGAGTCCCCGAACCTATAAATTTATCTGTAACGAATTAACACCCGTTACAATATATATATATATATATATATATATATATAGAGTGCGCCAGAGAAACTTACTTATTTGAAAGGTCAATAAAAACAAAAGTACTTCAATTATTGTTTTAATTTTTTTTTTATTTGAGAATACAATATCCCAATTTTTTTTTCATGCAGTCTTGAAAATGACATCGGATAAATGGCGACCCCCATTGCGCATACACTGATGAAGTCGATTTTTGAAATTCGTATCCACTCTTTGCGGCATATCAATCGGTATGTTGGCAATGGCGTCGCGAATGTTGTTCTTGAGGTGTGCTATGGTCCGTGGTCGATCGACATAAACCAGAGATTTCAAATAACCCCATAAAAAGAAATCGCATGGAGTCAAATCTGGAGAGCGTGCCGGCCATTGGAGATCGCCTCTGAGAGAGATGAGGCGGTCGGGGAAATGTTGTCGCAACAAATTCATTGAGTCAGCCAATTTATAGGGACAGCCAATTTATAGGGATGAAATTGAAGGTCTTCATGGAGAATTCGTCGAACAGTGGTGTCAGAAATTCCCATAGCAGCTGCGTGTTTGCGAGCCGAACGCCGGGGAGAACGCACAACTGACTGCCTCACTCTTTCGACATTTTCCGGAGTTCTGATGGTCCGTTGAAGTCCATTTCTGGGTTTAGCGACACTTCCACACTCCCGAAATGAGTTAACCCACGACAGAATCGAATTACGGCCAGGAACGAGTCTGTGAGGAGGAATTTCAAAGCGAGCGCGGAAGGCACGTTGCGTAGCAACAAGTGAGCGACCGTTAGAAAAGAAGCTCTCGACTGCGAAGGCCCGCTGCTCTCTAGACCAGAGCATGATGGCAACTGACTGGAGGGAGAAACAAACTTGGGAACTTCCCCCTCCAGATGCGCCCCCTCTCGCCCCTCTACCTGCCCAACTCACCGCGCGGGAATTTTTTCAAATAAGTAAGTTTCTCTGGCGCACCCTGTATATTGTGACGAGGATTATTTTTACTTACCACGAAATCGAGAACGTGAATACGAGAGCTAGGTGCGGGAACCGTCACCTTCGGCCGTCCACACCGCGTGAGTGCATCCGCGCTACCCGGGGCGCCAGAGAATTTTATTTTCATCGGATTTCTCAACCGGTATGCGCTGGGGCCAGGGGGATCCGCCCTGACCCACCATCGGAGCTGGAGGACTCCGCGATTTTTGTTTCACCGGAATCCTCACCGGTATGTCCTGGGAGTCGGGAGACCTCCCTGATTTTTGTTTCGCCGGAATCATAACCGGACTATCTGGATGCACTTACCCGGGGGGACGGTTGCGGTCGAGCACGGCCGCTCAGGCTGTGAGTCGTGGTAGAGGGGTCGGGATTTACCAGGAGTAGCGTACGAGACGTCAGATACGCGGGAACAATAAAAAAATGACAAAAACAAACAAATTGTTTTATTTTATTTTGCGGGAGCTGGTTGTTTTCGAACCACGGGAACTTATTTCCGTCCGGAAGGACCCGCCTTCCGGGCACGGGATCGCGAACAGAACCCGTGGAGAAACACGTCTGTCTCACACGGCGTCAGGAGCGGAACTCTCCGACGGACCTCGTCCGAGAGCAAAATCGGTCGTCAACTATACCTCGCGCGGCGAAGGCCAGCGAGCGAGATCATTATCGAGCGCGATTATCGAAAAAAATGTAAATACGCTCGCGCGCTCATCTCATGCGAGAAAGCTACTTCGAGCGAGAACACTTTCTTACAATATTCGTGAGCTGAAATATTATTTCGGGAGCTAGAATATTCTGGAAGAATATTCCTTTCGGAATCTATATTTCCTGCGCGAGTACCCCGCAAGCGGAACGGTAACAGATCGGGACCTTTCCTCCTAGGTAACATGGAGGCTCTCGGGGATCGCATCCCCGGGTCACCATGCGAGAGCGGGCAAAGCTTCTCTCTAGAAGCGCGGCGCGGAGGTCTCCCGCCTCCACCCGTAACCCAAACGGCCCGCTCGTCAGCACGATGCACCACTGCGGTAGGGCGCCGGCATCTCAGCCGGGCGTGCACCGATTCCCCGAAAGCCTCGTTGGGTGCGTCCTTCGGTCGGGATTGCTCGGTACGTTGAGCGACACGCCGCTCGACCGAGTTTCGCACGCCAACCTCACCAGAACAACAATGAAACCCAAACCTAAAACGCTACAAAACAAACATACTGGAGGAAAGGCCCGTAACATATACGAAGGGGTCGTAACCCGGGCATCGAGAGCACGACTAAATCGTCGGTAGCCTTTCTGTGACGTGACTTAAAAAATCACGTCACAATATATACATACACACATACATACATACATACATACATACATACATACATACATATATATATTGAGACGTGAAGGTCCGTCTCAGGAATAAATAACCCCCACCATGTAGTCAGAAAGCAACCGACTCCATGATAGGAGTAGGGGAGGGGGGAATAACGGACTACCGAAACAGAAAAATAAACAAAAC
>OX101786.1:38927464-38954964 GCA_944452715.1 Ophion slaviceki | reverse complement strand
CGATCCAACCTTTCGCAATGTCCTCTCGCGAAAGGTGTTATTCGGTTCGGCCGACGGCCGTGGCTACGCGCCGCCGGGCCGCGGCTACGCGCGCGCGAGAGAAATTCTCTCAAGGGACAACGGGGATCCACCACGGCACCTTTTTACAAATCATACTGATCCTTAATTTTTCCCGACTGGGACAAATTATTCTAAATTACTCGTATTAACTTTTCGGAAATATTACAAAATTTACAATGACTTTTCGCGGCGACGCGCACGGAAGAGGGACGTCGATTTGGGGATACGGGGAGGGGTGAAAGGGAACGATTCTACGGTCGCCCGAGCGACACATTTTTCCGGACAAATATTACGCGGCTCTCGCTGGCCGCTCTCGCAAAATAAGAAAAGAGGAAAGGACTTACAGGTTGCGCGGAGAACTCTTTCTCAGTCAATTTCAATGAACCCTGTGTCCTCGACTCTACTCGATTCCCTTCTTCCTACGCCGGGGTTTGCGATCCATCGCGTCCATCGCTGACCACGCTCAGAGACTCAATACTCGACCACGCCGGCCGGCTTCCTCGTCTCGCCCAATCCCGTGCTAGATGACGGACCTCCGATTAATTTTCGTGATCGATCGGTGTGGCTCGCTCTTCCGGCCGATATCCTCGATGGCTTTTCTCTCTCCCGAGTCGTTGAGCGCCCCAGTCGGTACGGCGCTCGCCAGCCATACCGCGCGAGAGCTGCAGTCTCTCCTGACGCGCGGTAAGCCGGAGCCTCGGGAGATGGCAGCCGGATGCCCTCGGACAGCCAGTCCACTTTCTGCGTTGTCGAGTTGACAGCCGGGCCGACGTGGCTCCAGTCGACGGTCCGCGTGGTCCTTTTGCGGGTCGTCGTAAAGGGGGTACAGGGGAGGAACGGGAGGGATTTGTCGCAGACTCTATACAAAGAAATCCTTAATACTACCGTAAAATTAACAAATACATTTTTCTGTAAAGGTGCGTGGCGGAGATTAAGCCCGAGCGCGGTCACGCGGGCTTTTTCTCAAACTTCCTTGTGACGCAACGTCACAACTCCCCCCTGCTTAAACGGAAGTACTCCCCTCTTTTCCTGCAAGAGCGGTTATTCAGTTATGCTTTTTTTCAATTCAGGGGAGGAGGTCGGAATCGGTATTTAAGGACAAATTCATTCCAGCCCTCGGTTGACTAAATTCTTTTTTCGAATAAATTACTGCCCCGTTACCTTATCTTGTCTATACTTTTGCGATAACTTTGCCCTACTGGTAGCAGTCCGTCGCATTCTCAGTCAGTGTAGTCAGTCGTTTTGTAGCTTACAAATTGGACGATTAACTCGATGCTCTCTGGGACTTCCGGCGAGGCTTCCTTGGCCTTTCACCGTTGCCATTTTCGGGGGTGCACAAAAACGTAAAACTTGGGGGGCTGGGAAGGAGAAGACCGCTCGCCGTTAGCTTACGGCACGGTTTAAAAAAAAAAAAGGGTGATTGAGTCTCCGGCAAAAGAAAACGAATAAAACCAATCGGCTTAAACCGAACAAACTTAAATGCCCCAAAAACACTAAAACAAAAGAAAATCGTAAATTTTAAACAACAAATAAAGCTCAAGGACTCGGCGTATTTCGCTAATAACGGGGAGGAATTTACGGTTCTCTATTTTTATCGGTAAACTGAATAATTGTACTCTAAGGGATTTGTGTTTCCCTGGCCTAAACAACGACGTGTTTCTTAAATTATTCAGTAATGCCACAAAAGGTCGAAAATTGGGAGTTTTACTATCCTCTGTTTTTATCGGTAAACTGGATAATTATACCCTAAGGGATTTGTGTTTCCCTGTCCTAAACAACGACGTGTTTCTTAAATTATTCAGTAATACCACAAAAAGTCGAGCATGAGAAGTTTTTGCTATTCTTTAATTTTTATCGGCCAACTGGATAATTATACCTAAAGGGATGTCTGTTTCCCTGCCTAAACAACGACGTGTTTCATAAATTATCCAGTGGTACCACATCGTCCAACTGGATAATTATACCTAAAGGGATGTTTGTGTCCCTGCCTAAACAACGACGTGTTTCATAAATTATTCAGGAAGGCCTTAAAGAAAACAAAATCTTTGGGGCTGCAAAGTGGAGGGGGGGGGGGGAGGTGACCGTTCGCGAGGAACTCAGTGTCGCGGTCTTTCTCGAGGCGTCGTGACATCAAACAAAAATATGTGTGAGGGTCATCAATTCAGCGAAACACAAACATTGGGGGAAGGGGGACATTTTCGTGGTCAGCGAAAGAAACGAGAAAGAACAAAAGGGGAATCCTAACTGTCAAGTCGGAAGTCATCGCAAAATACAGCAAAATGCTAAAAGAACTAAATTTTGTCATTGCGCAAGCGATCCAAGGCAAACAAAAAAAACAGGTACTCAATAATATAATTCCACAAAAAAAAATCTATTCCAAAAGCGATACTAAATACCGCAAAATTGCCAAAGTAATAGAACAAGAGCGATTGCCAGAGCAATAAAACAAAACGATTTTAATTGCCAGTGCAATAAAACAAAAAAACAATTTTTAATTGCCAGTGCAATAAGACAAAAACGATTGTTAATTGCCAATGCAATAAAACTGAAACGATTTTTTTAATTGCCAGTGCAATAAGACAAACGATTTGAATTGCCAGAGCAATAAAACAAAAACGATTTTTTAATTGCCAGTGCAATAACGCTAAATTACTTTTAATTGCCAGAGCAATAACGCAAAATTACTTCAATTGCCAGAGCAATAAGACGAAAGGCTTTTCCAATTGCCAGAGCAATAACGCAGAAATGACTTTAATTGCCAGATCAATAAACAAAAGAAAACTACGATTTTTCTTGGTACGCCAAGTTCTGAAAAGTCGCAAGCCAACGAAAAGCAAATTGTCAAACACACAAGCCAGTATGGGTTCTAGGGGAAAAAGGGGAAGTGCGGTCGCCGAAAACGTACAAGAAAATTCCAATCGAAAACACAGAAAAAAAAACAATTGTATTTTCTTTCTAATTGTTAGCCAAACAAAAAGAAATAATCGGGTGCGAAAATTATACAGAACTCTGTATTCAGAACTTTTCCGTTCCTCTCAATTTGTTCTGTTCGCAAGTGCCGTGGCGGGACAGGCTATACCTGTCAGGGGTGGGGGTAATTCCTATTTTCGCAAGAAACGCCAAAAAAAGAAAAAAAAACAATTCACTGTGAACCGTTCAAAAAAAAAGACAGTTCCTTTACTAATGTAACGAAAAATAATTTACGATAAATTATTGTAATAACCGCAAAAATTAACAACGACAATTTTCATAATACCAATAGTCGTGGTGGCTCTATCTTTAAAAAAACGAAAGTTTTCTCGGGCCCCACGTTGGGCGCCAATTTTATGACGGGTATCGCGTGTTAACGTAGGCGGAGGGAGGGGGAAGGAGAAACTTGATGGGTCGACAACTGGAAAAATTCAAATAGTATTTATTTTACATCAATAAAGAAATGAAAGCTCGATACAAAAAGAAAGAAGTTAACTGATTAATTACAAAAAAAAGTTAAGTTCATGCAAGGCTCTATATAATAAATTCACTAAATAATACTCCTATAATTTTGACTCGAATTAACGGGTTACTGGACACGCGAAGTCCCTACTCGATTTCTCGACCCGTTTGAATATTTTTCATGTTACAAATTCTTGGGCGCCAGCCGTTCTCGGGCAACGCGGCCGACCGCGTACGCAAGGTATCAACAATCAAAAAAAGAAACCAAAAGAAACGCTAGCTCGCATGAGACTCGCTCTAAACGTTACGGGACATCTCGGGGTATCGGGGACAGACGGGGTTCTACGAACGCAATGGCCTCTTATTTGGACCACGACTATTTTAAACTTTAATTTACATTACGCGATGAATGCCGCGTACCAGGAAAAAAAGGAGAGCAAAATACGAATTGCTCGATCCAACCTTTCGCAATGTCCTCTCGCGAAAGGTGTTATTCGGTCCGGCCGACGGCCGTGGCTACGCGCCGCCGGGCCGCGGCTACGCGCGCGCGAGAGAAATTCTCTCAAGGGACAACGGGGATTCACCACGGCACCTTTTTACAAATCATACTGATCCTTAATTTTTCCCGACTGGGACAAATTATTCTAAATTACTCGTATTAACTTGTCGGAAATATTACAAAATTTACAATGACTTTTCGCGGCGATTTGGGGATACGGGGAGGGGTGAAAGGGAACGATTCTAAAGTCGCCCGAGCGACACATTTTTCCGGACAAATATTACGCGGCTCTCGCTGGCCGCTCTCGCAAAATAAGAAAAGAGGAAAGGACTTACAGGTTGCGCTGAGAACTCTTTCTCAGTCAATTTCAATGAACCCTGTGTCCTCGACTCTACTCGATTCCCTTCTTCCTACGCCGGGGTTTGCGATCCATCGCGTCCATCGCTCACCACGCTCAGAGACTCAATACTCGACCACGCCGGCCGGCTTCCTCGTCTCGCCCAATCCCGTGCTAGATGACGGACCTCCGATTGATTTTCGTGATCGATCGGTGTGGCTCGCTCTTCCGGCCGATATCCTCGATGGCTTTTCTCTCTCCCGAGTCGTTGAGCGCCCCAGTCGGTACGGCGCTCGCCAGCCATACCGCGCGAGAGCTGCAGTCTCTCCTGACGCGCGGTAAGCCGGAGCCTCGGGAGATGGCAGCCGGATGCCCTCGGATAGCCAGTCCACTTTCTGCGTTGTCGAGTTGACAGCCGGGCCGACGTGGCTCCAGTCGACGGTCCGCGTGGTCCTTTTGCGGGTCGTCGTAAAGGGGGTACAGGGGAGGAACGGGAGGGATTTGTCGCAGACTCTATACAAAGAAATCCTTAATACTACCGTAAAATTAACAAATACATTTTTCTGTAAAGGTGCGTGGCGGAGATTAAGCCCGAGCGCGGTCACGCGGGCTTTTTCTCAAACTTCCTTGTGACGCAACGTCACAATATATATATATATATATATATATATATATATATATATATATATATATATATATATATATATATAAACGTTACTATGTATGTCAAATTTTAATAAATATGTATGTACTGTGTATACAGGGTGATTCAGTTCAGGTCGTGCATCCGGCAACTACCGATGCTGGACGATGTTCGGAACGAAGCTACTTAGCCGATTTTTTTAATTCGCAATAGCTTTTAAATGGAAAGCAATAGAATTCTGGAATTCTAGGCCAATCAGAATCGCCGTTACGTACGCGTTGGGCGACGCCTCAGTGTCGGGTTATCAAGGCACCGATTCTAAACATTTGAAAAAGTGGCAGAGTTCAGACGGAATTTCGTATCGCGAACGCGAAAGTTCTTTTGTTCGAACCGAAGTTTGCTGTCCTTCTCTATCAAATGATGAAGCAACGAGTGATCGGCGTTTGTCACATGTGCAATGAATTATGCTGTAACGTCCAGTTCTTATATTAAAACAATATTTTTATCCAAACATACGTAGATTTTAGGTTCTCGGATAATTCGAATGGGATAAATAAGTCATATGATGTAACGCTCGGTCCTGGCGATATATTTGATGAACTGCCACCGCCGATTAAACCTTCGTGAACAATTAAAAAAAACGCATCTAGAAATGTAGTGTGCGCATTGCTCAGCTTTAAATGTTTCAGAGAGTTGAAAATAATTACTCGACAAAACAGGAGGGAAAGGTTTTGCTGATCGCAACGCAAATTAAAAATGCAGAAAAAATACACAGAAAAAAGTCGACTACTAACGGATATTGGGAAAAAAGGAATTGAAAAAGACTCGGAAGTTAAATGGAATACCCTCTGCAATCATAGATCATTGCGCAAAACATGGGCTTCATTTCGTTACGTAGCCGAGTGCAATGGTAGCTGTTCGGAAGCGCTCTTTTGAGCTTTGAGCCGACCACTGTAAATATGATTCCCATAAACAGACGTGAAACATTATTTTAACGAATGGTCTTGCATATTGGATTCGTCTCGACACTGGAAAAAAATTATTGTATGCGTATTTATCAAACTTAAAGAAAAATTAAAGTCGGATCTCATGGAAATCTCCGTTTGGATCAATATTTTTTACAGTTGGGAATAAATACAAGTGCGAATGCAAGTGGTCTCGTTGTGGAACAATCTCTACAATCAGAAAACATTGAGCAAGACATTGGTTTCATTTCTTTTCATAATCCACTGCAGCAGGAGTAGTTCTGAAACGATATTCTCGATATCGAGGGAGGTGAAATTTTAGAATCATGCATAGGAAACGAATCCAAACAATGTGAACCTTTTGAGGTTGATGATGCATCTCGATCCGATAAAAAAAACGGTTGAAACAGGCGTATTAATCAACGTTAAATCTCATGTGAATTTCTCGTCGAATCGACGACTTTCAAATCAGGAACCGGATCCGAGTCTGCATGCAAGTGGTTCTGTTGTGGAATAATGACTACAAACTGAGAACGTCGCGGCGAGCATCGGATTCGTTCACGTTCATAGTCCACGGCAGCAGTAGCAGTCCTCAACGGCTATTTTCGTGGCGAGAGTGAAACATTTAAAAAAACCACCCACTGGGAACGAGTCCGAAAAGTCTCAAGGTTATTTCGATAATGAAACACAAAACAGAATTTGAATGGACCGTTTTACATGTTGGATTCGTCTCGATTCGATCAAAAACAAACGGTTGAAACAGGCGTATTTATCAACGTCGAATCTCATGTGAATTTTCGTCCGAATCGACGACTTTTAAATCGGGAAACGAATCCGAGTCTGCATGCACGTGTTTCTGTTGTGGAATAATCCCGACAAACTGAGAACGCCGCGCCGAGCATCGGATTCGTTCAGGATCATAGTCCACAGCAGCAATAGTAGTCCTCAACGGCTATTTTCGTGCCGAGGGTGAAACATTTTTAAAAATCACCTTCTGGGAACGAATCCGAACAGTGTCAAGGTTATTTCGATAACGAAACACAAAACAGAATTTGAATGGACCGTTTTACATATTGGATTTGTCTCGATTCGATAAAAAACAAACGGTTGAAACAGGCGAATTTATCAACGTCGAATCTCATGTGAATTTTCGTTCGAATCGATGACTTTTAAATCGGGAAACGAATCCGAGTCTGAATGCAAGTGTTTCTGTTGTGGAATAATCCCTACAAACTGTGAACGCCGCGCCGAGCATTGGATTCGTTCACTTTCATAGTCCACAGCAGCAGTAGTGGTCCTCAATGGCAATTTTCGTGCCGAGGGTGATACATTTTTTAAAAATCACCCACTGGGAACGAATCCGAAAAGTCTCAAGGTTATTTCGATAATGAAACACAAAACAGAATTTGAATGGACCGTTTTTCGTAGTGTATTCGTCTCGATTCGATAAAAAAAAACGGATGAAACAGGCGTATTTGTCAACGTCGAATCTCATGTGAATTTCGGTTCGAATCGACGACTTTTATATCGGGAAATGAATCCCAGTATGCATGCAAGTGCTTTTGTTGTGGAATAATCCCTACAAACTGAGAATGCCGCGCCGAGCATCGAATTCGTTCACGTTCATAGTCCACAGCAGCAGTAGTAGTCCTCAACGGCTATTTTCGTGCCAAGAGTGAAACATTTTAAAAAATCACCCACTGGGAACGAGTCCGAACCGTCTGAAGGTTATTGCGAGAATCAGACACAAAACAGAATTCGAATGGACCGATTTACACATTGGATTCGTCTCGATTCGATAAAAAACAAACGGTTGAAACAGGTGTATTGATCAACGTCGAATGTCATGTGAATTTCCTTTCGAATAGACAACTTTTAAATCCGGAAACGAATCCGAGTCTGCATGCAAGTGTTTCTGTTAAGGAATAATCCCTACAAACTGAGAACTCCGCGCCGAGCATCGGATTCGTTCACGTTCATATTCCACAGCAGCAGTAGTAGTTCTCAACGGCTTTTTTCGTGCCGAGGGTGAAACATTATTTAAAATCACCTTCTGAGAACGAATCCGAAAAGTCTCAAGGTTATTTCGATAATAAAACAAAACAGAATTTGAATAGACCGTTTTCATTTTGGATTCATCTCGGTCCGATAAAAAACATACATCTGAAACAGGCGTATTTATCGACGTCGAATCTTATGTGAATTTTTGTTCGAATCGACGACTTTTAAATCGGGAAATGAATCCGAGTCTCCATGCAAGTGTTTCTGTTGTGCAATAATCCCTACAAACTGAGAACGCAGCGCCGATGATCGGATTCGTTCACGTTCATAGTCCACAGCAGCAGTAGTAGTCCTCAATGGCTATTTTCGTGCCGAGGTGATACATTTTTTTAAATTACCCACTGGGAACGATTTCGAACAGTCTCAAGGTTATTTCGATAATAACACAAAACAGCATTTGAATAGACCGTTTTCATTTTGGATTCATCTCGGTCCGATAAAAAAAGCGGTTGAAACAGGCGTATTGATCAACGTCGAATCTCATGTGAATTTCTGTTCGAATGGACGACTTTTTAATCGGGAAGCGAATCCGAGTATGCATGGAAGTGTTTTTGTTCAGGAATAATCCCTACAAACTGACAACGCCGCGTCGAGCATTCTGTTGAGAATTCACACAAACTGTGAACGCCGCGCCGAGCATCGGATTCGTTCACGTTCATAGTCCACAGCAGCAGTAGTAGTCCTCAACGGCTATTTTCATGCCGAGGGTGATACATTTTTAAAAATTACCCACTGGGAACGATTCCGAACAGTCTCAAGGTTATTTCGATAATGAAACAAAACAGAATTTGAATAGACCGTTTTCATTTTGGATCCATCTCGGTCCGATAAAAAAAGCGGTTGAAACAGGCGTATTTATCACGGTCGAATCTCATGTGAATTTCTGTTCGAATCGACGACTTTTAAATCGGGAAACGAATCCGAGTATGCATGTAAGTGTTTTTGTTGTGAAATAATCCGTACAAACTGAGAACGCCGCGTCGAGCATCGGATTCGTTCACGTTCATAGTCCACAGCAGCAGTAGTTGTCGTCAACGGCGATTTTCGTGCCGAGGGTGTTACATTTTAAAAAATCACCTTCTGGAAACGAATCCGAACAGTCTCAAGGTTATTTCGATAATGAAACACAAAACAGAATTTTAATGGATCGGTTTTCATATTGGATTCGTCTCGGTCCGATAAAAAAAGCGGTTGAAACAGGCGTATTTATCAACGTCGAATCTCATGTGAATTTTCGTTCGAATCGACGACTTTTAAATCACGAAACGAATCCGAGTATGCATGCAAGTGTTTTTGTTGTGAAATAACCCCTACAAACTGAGAACGCCGCGTCGAGCATCGGATTCGTTCACGTTCATAGTCCACAGCAGCAGTAGTAGTCCTCAATGGCTATTTTCGTTCCGAGGTGATACATTTTTTAAAAATCACCTTCTGGGAACGAATCCGAACAGTCTCAAGGTTATTTCGATAATGAAATACAAAACATAATTTGAATGGACCGTTTTTCGTATTGGATTCGTCTCGATCCGATAAAAAAAACCGGTGGAAACAGGCGTATTTATCAACGTCGAATCTCATGTGAATTTCGGTTCGAATCGACGACTTTTAAATCGGGAAACGAATCCGAGTATGCATGCAAGTGTTTTTGTTATGGAATAATCCCTACAAACTGAGAATGCCGCGCCGAGCATCGGATTCGTTCACGTTCATAGTCCACACCAGCAGTAGTAGTCCTCAACGGCTTTTTTCGTGCCGAGAGTGAAACAATTTTTAAAATGACCTTCTGTGGACGGATCCGAACACTCTCAGGGTTATTTCGATAATGAAACCCAAAACTGAATTTGAATGGACCGATTTTCATATTGGATTCGTCTCGATCCGATAAAAAAACATACAATTGAAACAGGCGTATTTATCAACGTCGAATCTCATGTGAATTTTTGTTCGAATCGACGACTTTTAAATCGGGAAACGAATCCGAGTCTCCATGCAAGTGTTTCTGTTGTGCAATAATCCCTACAAACTGAGAACGCCGCGCCGAGGATCGGATTCGTTCACGTTCATAGTCCACAGTAGCAGTAGTAGTCCTCAATAGCTATTTTCGTGCCGAGGTGATACATTTTTAAAAAATCACCTTCTGAGAACGAATCCGAACAGTCTCAAGGTTATTTCGATAATGAAATACAAAACATAATTTGAATGGACCGCTTTTCATATTGGATTCGTCTCAATCCGATTAAAAAAAAAACCGGTTGAAACAGGCGTATTTATCAACGTCGAATCTCATGTGAATTTCTGTTCGAATCGACGACTTTTAAATCGGGAAACGAATCCGAGTATGCATGCAAGTGTTTTTGTTATGGGATAATCCCTACAAACTGAGAATGCCGCGCCGAGCATCGGATTCGTTCACGTTCATAGTCCACACCAGCAGTAGTAGTCCTCAACGGCTATTTTCGTGCCGAGAGTTAAACATTTTAAAAAAATCACTCACTGGGAACGAGTCCGAACAGTCTCAAGGTTATTTCGATAATTAAACACAAAACAGAATTTGAATGGACCGTTTTACATATTGGATTCGTCTCGATTCGATAAAAAACAAACGGTTGAAACAGGCGTATTTATCAACGTCGAATCTCATGTGAATTTATTTTCGAATCGACGACTTTTAAACCGGGAAACGAATCCGAGTTTGCATGCAAGTGTTTCTGTTAAGGAATAATCCCTACAAACTGAGAACGACGCGCCGAGCATCGGATTCGTTCACATTCATAGTCCACAGCAGCAGTAGTAGCAGTAGAAGTCAACGGCTTTTTTCGTGCCGAGGCCGAAACATTTTTTAAAATCACCTTCTGGGGATGAATCCGAACAGTCTTAAGGTTATTTCGATAATGAAACACAAAACAGAATTTGAATGGATCGGTTTTCATATTGGATTCGTCTCGGTCCGATAAAAAAAGCGGTTGAAACAGGCGTATTTATCAACGTCGAATCTCATGTGAATTTTCGTTCGAATCGACGACTTTTAAATCACGAAACGAATCCGAGTATGCATGCAAGTGTTTTTGTTGTGAAATAACCCCTACAAACTGAGAACGCCGCGTCGAGCATCGGATTCGTTCACGTTCATAGTCCACAGCAGCAGTAGTAGTCCTCAATGGCTATTTTCGTTCCGAGGTGATACATTTTTTAAAAATCACCTTCTGGGAACGAATCCGAACAGTCTCAAGGTTATTTCGATAATGAAATACAAAACATAATTTGAATGGACCGTTTTTCGTATTGGATTCGTCTCGATCCGATAAAAAAAAACCGGTGGAAACAGGCGTATTTATCAACGTCGAATCTCATGTGAATTTCGGTTAGAATCGACGACTTTTAAATCGGGAAACGAATCCGAGTATGCATGCAAGTGTTTTTGTTATGGAATAATCCCTACAAACTGAGATCGCCGCGCCGAGCATCGGATTCGTTCACGTTCATAGTCCACACCAGCAGTAGTAGTCCTCAACGGCTTTTTTCGTGCCGAGAGTGAAACAATTTTTAAAATGACCTTCTGTGGACGAATCCGAACACTCTCAGGGTTATTTCGATAATGAAACCCAAAACTGAATTTGAATGGACCGATTTTCATATTGGATTCGTCTCGATCCGATAAAAAAACATACAATTGAAACAGGCGTATTTATCAACGTCGAATCTCATGTGAATTTTTGTTCGAATCGACGACTTTTAAATCGGGAAACGAATCCGAGTCTCCATGCAAGTGTTTCTGTTGTGCAATAATCCCTACAAACTGAGAACGCCGCGCCGAGGATCGGATTCGTTCACGTTCATAGTCCACAGTAGCAGTAGTAGTCCTCAATAGCTATTTTCGTGCAGAGGTGATACATTTTTAAAAAATCACCTTCTGAGAACGAATCCGAACAGTCTCAAGGTTATTTCGATAATGAAATACAAATCATAATTTGAATGGACCGCTTTTCATATTGGATTCGTCTCAATCCGATTTAAAAAAAAAACCGGTTGAAACAGGCGTATTTATCAACGTCGAATCTCATGTGAATTTCTGTTCGAATCGACGACTTTTAAATCGGGAAACGAATCCGAGTATGCATGCAAGTGTTTTTGTTATGGGATAATCCCTACAAACTGAGAATGCCGCGCCGAGCATCGGATTCGTTCACGTTCATAGTCCACACCAGCAGTAGTAGTCCTCAACGGCTATTTTCGTGCCGAGAGTTAAACATTTTAAAAAATCACTCACTGGGAACGAGTCCGAACAGTCTCAAGGTTATTTCGATAATTAAACACAAAACAGAATTTGAATGGACCGTTATACATATTGGATTCGTCTCGATTCGATAAAAAACAAACGGTTGAAACAGGCGTATTTATCAACGTCGAATCTCATGTGAATTTATTTTCGAATCGACGACTTTTAAACCGGGAAACGAATCCGAGTTTGCATGCAAGTGTTTCTGTTAAGGAATAATCCCTACAAACTGAGAACGACGCGCCGAGCATCGGATTCGTTCACATTCATAGTCCACAGCAGCAGTAGTAGCAGTAGAAGTCAACGGCTTTTTTCGTGCCGAGGCCGAAACATTTTTTAAAATCACCTTCTGGGGACGAATCCGAACAGTCTTAAGGTTATTTCGATAATGAAATACAAAACAGAATTTGAATGAACCGTTTTTCGTATTGGATTCGTCTCGGTCCGATTTTGAAAAAACGGTTGAAACAGGCGTATTTATCAACGTCGAATCTCATGTGAATTTTCGTTGGAATCGACGACTATTAAATCGGGTAACGAATCCGAGTCTGCATGCAAGTGTTTCTGTTGTGGAATAATCCCTACAAACCGAGAACGCCGCGTCGAGCATCGGATTCGTTCACGTTCATAGGCCACGGCAGCAATTGTAGTCCTCAACGGCTTTGATCGTGCCGAGGGTGAAACATTTAAAAAAATCACCCACTGGGAACCAGTCCGAAAAGTCTCAAGGTTATTTCGATAATGAAACACAAAATAGATTCGTCTCGATCCGATAAAAAACATACAGTTGAAACAGGCGTATTTATCAACGTCGAATCTCGTTGGAATTTTCGTTCGAATCGACGACTTTTAAATCGGGAAACGAATCCGAGTCTGCCTGCATGTGTTTCTGTTGTGGAATAATCCCTACAAACTGGGAACGCCGCGCCAAGCATCGGATTCGTTCACGTTTATAGTCCACCGTAGCTGTAGTAGTCCTCAACGGCTATTTTCGTGCCGAGGGTGATACATTTTTAAAAATTGCCCACTGGGAACGATTCCGAACAGTCTCAAGGTTATTTCGATAATTGAACACAAAACAGAATCTGAATGGACCGTTTTACTATTGAATTTGTCTCGATTCGATAAAAAACAAACGGTTGAAACAGGCGTATTTATCAACGCCGAATCTCATGTGAATTTTCATTCGAATCGATGACTTTTAAATCGGGAAACGAATCCGAGTATGCATGCAAGTATTTTTGTTATGGAATAATCCCTACAAACTGAGAATGTCGCGCCGAGCATCGGATTCGTTCACGTTCATAGCCGTTGAGAACTACTACTGCTGCCGTGGACTATGAACGTGAACGAATCCGATGCTCGACGCGGCATTGTCAGTTTGTAGGGATCCTCAACAAAAACACTTGCATGCATACTCGGATTCGATTCCCGATTTAAAAGTCGTCGATTCGAACTGAAATTCACATGATATTCGACGTTGATAAATACGCCGATAAATATTTCAACCGCTTTTTTAATCGGACCGAGACGAATCCAATATGAAAACCGATCATTTCAAATTCTGTTTTGTGTTTCACTATCGAAATAACCTTAAGACTGTTCGGATTCGTTTCCAGAAGGTGATTTTTTTAAAGGTAACACCCTCGGCACGAAACTAGCCGTTGAGGACTACTACCGCTGCTGTCGACTATGAACGTGAACGAATCCGATGCTCGACGCGGCGTTCTCAGTTTGTATGGATTATTCCACAACAAAAACACTTGCATGCATACTCGGATTCGTTTCCCGATTTAAAAGTTGTCGATTCAAACAGAAATTCATATGAGATTTGACGTTGATAAATACGCCTGTTTCAACCGCTTTTTTTTATCGGACCGAGATGAATCCAAAATGAAACCGGTTTATTCAAATTCTGTTTTGATTCATTATGGAAATAACCTTGAGACTGTTCGAATTCGTCCACAGAAGGTGATTTTAAAAAATGTTTCACCCTCGGCACGAAAAAAGCCGTTGAGGACTACTACTGCTGCTGTGGACTATGAACGTGAACGAATCCGATGCTCGGCGCGGCGTTCTCAGTTTGTAGGGATTATTCCTTAACAGAAACACTTGCATGCAGACTCGGATTCGTTTCCCGATTTAAAAGTCGTCGATTCGAAAATAAATTCACATGAGATTCGACATTGATAAATACGCCTGTTTCAACCGTTTGTTTTTTATCGAATCGAGACGAATCCAATATGTAAAACGGTCCATTCAAATTCTGTTTTGTGTTTAATTATCGAAATAACCTTGAGATGCTTCGGACTCGTTCCCAGTGAGTGATTTTTTAAAATGTTTCACTCTCGGCACGAAAATAGCCGTTGAGGACTACTACTGCTGGTGTGGACTATGAACGTGAACGAATCCGATGCTCGGCGCGGCATTCTCAGTTTGTAGGGATTATTCCATAACAAAAACACTTGCATGCATACTCGGATTCGTTTCCCGATTTAAAAGTCATCGATTCGAACGAAAATTCACATGAGATTCAGCGTTGATAAATACGCCTGTTTCAACCGTTTGTTTTTTATCGAATCGAGACAAATTCAATAGTAAAACGGTCCATTCAGATTCTGTTTTGTGTTTAAATATCGAAATGACCTTGAGACGGTTCGGAATCGTTCCCAGTGGGTAATTTTTAAAAATGTATCACCCTCGGCACGAAAATAGCCGTTGAGGACTACTTCTGCTGCTGTGGACTATGAACGTGAACGAATCCGATGCCTGGCGCGGCGTTCTCAATTTGTAGCGATTATTCCACAACAGAAACACATGCATGCAGACTCGGATTCGTTTCCCGATTTAAAAGTCGTCGATTCGAACAGAAATTCACATGAGATTCGACGTTGATAAATACGCCTGTTTCAACCGGTTTTTTTTATCGGATCGAGACGAATCCAATACGAAAAATGGTCCATTCAAATTATGTTTTGTATTTCATTATCGAAATAACCTTGAGACTGTTCGGATTCGTTCCCAGAAGGTGATTTTTTAAAAATGTATCACCTCGGCACGAAAATAGCCATTGCGGACTACTACTCCTGCTGTGGACTATGAACGCGAACGAATCCGATCCTCGGCGCGGCGTTCTCAGTTTGTAGGGATTATTGCACAACAGAAACACTTGCATGGAGACTCGGATTCGTTTCCTGATTTAAAAGTCGTCGATTCGAACGAAAATTCCAACGAGATTCGACGTTGATAAATACGCCTGTTTCAACCGTATGTTTTTTTATCGGATCGAGACGAATCCAATATGAAAACCGGTCCATTCAAATTCTGTTTTGTGTTTCATTATGGAAATAACCTTCAGACTGTTCGAATTCGTCCACAGAAGGTGATTTTAAAAAATGTTTCACCCTCGGCACGAAAAAAGCCGTTGAGGACTACTGCTGCTGCTGTGGACTATGAACGTGAACGAATCCGATGCTCGGCGCGGCGTTCTCAGTTTGTAGGGATTATTCCTTAACAGAAACACTTGCATGCAGACTCGGATTCGTTTCCCGATTTAAAAGTCGTCGATTCGAAAATAAATTCACATGAGATTCGACATTGATAAATACGCCTGTTTCAACCGTTTGTTTTTTATCGAATCGAGACGAATCCAATATGTAAAACGGTCCATTCAAATTCTGTTTTGTGTTTAATTATCGAAATAACCTTGAGATGCTTCGGACTCGTTCCCAGTGAGTGATTTTTTAAAATATTTCACTCTCGGCACGAAAATAGCCGTTGAGGACTACTACTGCTGGTGTGGACTATGAACGTGAACGAATCCGATGCTCGGCGCGGCATTCTCAGTTTGTAGGGATTATTCCATAACAAAAACACTTGCATGCATACTCGGATTCGTTTCCCGATTTAAAAGTCATCGATTCGAACGAAAATTCACATGAGATTCGGCGTTGATAAATACGCCTGTTTCAACCGTTTGTTTTTTATCGAATCGAGACAAATTCAATAGTAAAACGGTCCATTCAGATTCTGTTTTGTGTTCAATTATCGAAATAACCTTGAGACTGTTCGGAATCGTTCCCAGTGGGTAATTTTTAAAAATGTATCACCCTCGGCACGAAAATAGCCGTTGAGGGCTACTACTGCTGCCGTGGACTATGAACGTGAACGAATCCGATGCTCGACGCGGCATTGTCAGTTTGTAGGGATTATTCCTCAACAAAAACACTTGCATGCATACTCGGATTCGCTTCCCGATTTAAAAGTCGTCGATTCGAACAGAAATTCACATGATATTCGACATTGATAAATACGCCGATAAATATTTCAACCGCTTTTTTTATCGGACCGAGACGAATCCAATATGAAAACCGATCCATTCAAATTCTCTTTTGTGTTTCATTATCGAAATAACCTTGAGACTGTTCGGATTCGTTTTCAGAAGGTGATTTTTAAAAATGTAACACCCTCGGCACGAAACTAGCCGTTGAGGACTACTACCGCTGCTGTGGACTATGAACGTGAACGAATCCGATGCTCGATGCGGCGTTCTCAGTTTGTATGGATTATTCCACAACAAAAACACTTGCATGCATACTCGGATTCGTTTCCCGATTTAAAAGTCGTCGATTCGAACAGAAATTTACATGAGATTTGACGTTAATAAATACGCCTGTTTCAACCGCTTTTTTTATCGGACCGAGATGAATCCAAAATGAAAACGGTTTATTCAAATTCTGTTTTGTTTCATTATCGAAATAACCTTGAGACTGTTCGGAATCGTTCCCAGTGGGTAATTTTTTAAAATGTATCACACTCGGCATGAAAATAGCCGTTGAGGACTACTACTGCTGCTGTGGACTAGGAACGTGAACGAATCCGATGCCTGGCGCGGCGTTCCCAGTATGTAGGGATTATTCCACAACAGAAACACATGCATGCAGACTCGGATTCGTTTCCCGATTTAAAAGTCGTCGATTCGAACAGAAATTCACATGAGATTCGACGTTGATAAATACGCCTGTTTCAACCGGTTTTTTTAATCAGATCGAGACGAATCCAATATGAAAACCGATCCATTCAAATTCTGTTTTGTGTTTCATTATCGAAATAACCTTGAGACTGTTCGGATTCGTTTTCAGAAGGTGATTTTTAAAAATGTAACACCCTCGGCACGAAACTAGCCGTTGAGGACTACTACCGCTGCTGTGGACTATGAACGTGAACGAATCCGATGCTCGATGCGGCGTTCTCAGTTTGTATGGATTATTCCACAACAAAAACACTTGCATGCATACTCGGATTCGTTTCCCGATTTAAAAGTCGTCGATTCGAACAGAAATTAACATGAGATTCGACGTTGATAAGTACGCATGTTTCAACCGCTTTTTTTTTATCGGACCGAGATGGATTCAAAATGATAACGGTCTATTCAAATTCTGTTTTGTTTCATTATCGAAACAACCTTGAGACTGTTCGGAATCGTTCCCATTGGGTAATTTTTAAAAATGTATCACCCTCGGCATGAAACTAGCCGTTGAGGACTACTACTGCTGCTGTGGACTATGAACGTGAACGAACCCGATGCTTGGCGCGGCTTTCACAGTTTGTACGAATTATTCCACAACAGAAACACTTGCATGCAGACTCGGATTCGTTTCCCGATTTAAAAGTCATCGTTTCGAACGAAAATTCACATGAGATTCGACGTTGATAAATACGCCTGTTCCAACCGTTTTTTTTTTTATCGAATCGAGACAAATCCAATATGTAAAACGGTCCATTCAAATTTTGTTTTGTGTTTATCTATCGAAATGACTTTGAGACTGCTCGGAATCGTTCCCAGTGAGTAATTTTCTAAAATGTATCACCCTCGGCACGAAAATAGCCGTTGAGGACTACTACTGCTGCTGTGGACTATGAACGTGAACGAATCCGATGCTTGGCGCGGCGTTCCCAGTTTGTATCGTTTATTCCACAACAAAAACACATGCATGCAGACTTGGATTCGTTTCCCGATCTAAAAGTCGTCGATTCGAACGAAAATTCCAACGAGATTCGACATTGATAAATACGCCTGTTTCAACTGTATGTTTTTTATCCGATCGAGACGAATCTATTTTGTGTTTCATTATCGAAATAACCTTGAGACTTTTCGGAATCGTTACCAGTGGGTGATTTTTTAAAATGTTTCACCCTCGGCACGATCAAAGCCGTTGAGGACTACTACTGCTGCTGTGGACTAGGAAAGTGAACGAATCCGATGCTCGGCGCGGCGTTCACAGTTTGTAGGGATTATTCCACAACAGAAACTCTTGCATGCAGACTCGGATTCGTTTCCCGATTTAAAAGTCATCAGTTCGAACGAAAATTCACATGAGATTCGACGTTGATAAATACGCCTGTTTCAACCGGTTTTTTTAATCAGATCGAGACGAATCCAATATGAAAACCGATCCATTCAAATTCTGTTTTGTGTTTCATTATCGAAATAACCTTGAGACTGTTCGGATTCGTTTTCAGAAGGTGATTTTTAAAAATGTAACACCCTCGGCACGAAACTAGCCGTTGAGGACTACTACCGCTGCTGTGGACTATGAACGTGAACGAATCCGATGCTCGATGCGGCGTTCTCAGTTTGTATGGATTATTCCACAACAAAAACACTTGCATGCATACTCGGATTCGTTTCCCGATTTAAAAGTCGTCGATTCGAACAGAAATTAACATGAGATTCGACGTTGATAAGTACGCATGTTTCAACCGCTTTTTTTTTATCGGACCGAGATGGATTCAAAATGATAACGGTCTATTCAAATTCTGTTTTGTTTCATTATCGAAACAACCTTGAGACTGTTCGGAATCGTTCCCATTGGGTAATTTTTAAAAATGTATCACCCTCGGCATGAAACTAGCCGTTGAGGACTACTACTGCTGCTGTGGACTATGAACGTGAACGAACCCGATGCTTGGCGCGGCTTTCACAGTTTGTACGAATTATTCCACAACAGAAACACTTGCATGCAGACTCGGATTCGTTTCCCGATTTAAAAGTCATCGTTTCGAACGAAAATTCACATGAGATTCGACGTTGATAAATACGCCTGTTCCAACCGTTTTTTTTTTTATCGAATCGAGACAAATCCAATATGTAAAACGGTCCATTCAAATTTTGTTTTGTGTTTATCTATCGAAATGACCTTGAGACTGCTCGGAATCGTTCCCAGTGAGTAATTTTCTAAAATGTATCACCCTCGGCACGAAAATAGCCGTTGAGGACTACTACTGCTGCTGTGGACTATGAACGTGAACGAATCCGATGCTTGGCGCGGCGTTCCCAGTTTGTATCGTTTATTCCACAACAAAAACACATGCATGCAGACTTGGATTCGTTTCCCGATCTAAAAGTCGTCGATTCGAACGAAAATTCCAACGAGATTCGACATTGATAAATACGCCTGTTTCAACTGTATGTTTTTTATCCGATCGAGACGAATCTATTTTGTGTTTCATTATCGAAATAACCTTGAGACTTTTCGGAATCGTTACCAGTGGGTGATTTTTTAAAATGTTTCACCCTCGGCACGATCAAAGCCGTTGAGGACTACTACTGCTGCTGTGGACTAGGAAAGTGAACGAATCCGATGCTCGGCGCGGCGTTCACAGTTTGTAGGGATTATTCCACAACAGAAACTCTTGCATGCAGACTCGGATTCGTTTCCCGATTTAAAAGTCATCAGTTCGAACGAAAATTCACATGAGATTCGACGTTGATAACTTCGCCTGTTTCAACCGTTTGTTTTTTATCGATTCGAGACACATCCAATATGTAAAACGGTCCATTCAAATTCTGTTTTGTGTTTCATTATCGAAATAGCCTTGACACTGTTCGGATTCGTTCCCAGAAGGTGATTTTTAAAAATGTTTCACCCTCGGCACGAAAATAGCGGTTGAGGACTACTACTGCTGCTGTGGACTATGATCGTGACCGAATCCGATTCTCGGCGCGGCGTTCTCAGTTTGTCGTGATTATTCGACAACAGAAACACGTGCATGCAGACTCGGATTCGTTTCCCGATTTAAAAGTCGTCGATTCGGACGAAAATTAACATGAGATTCGACGTTGATAAATACACCTGTTTGAACCGTTTGTTTTTTATCGAATCGAGACGAATCCAACATGTAAAACGGTCCATTCAAATTCTGTTTTGTGTTTCATTATCGAAATAACCTTGAGACTTTTCGGACTCGTTCCCAGTGGGTGATTTTTTTAAATGTTTCACTCTCGCCACGAAAATAGCCGTTGAGGACTGCTACTGCTGCCGTGGACTATGAACGTGAACGAATCCGATGCTCGCCGCGACGTTCTCAGTTTGTAGGGATTATTCCACAACAGAACCACTTGCATGCAGACTCGGATCCGTTTCCTGATTTGAAAGTCGTCGATTCGACGATAAATTCACATAAGATTTAACGTTGATTAATACGCCTGTTTCAACCGTTTTTTTATCGGCTCGAGCCGCATCATCAACCTCAAAAGGTTCTCATTGTTTGGATTCGTTTCCTATGCATGATTCTAAAATTCTACCTCCCTCGATATCGAGAATATCGTTTCAGAACTACTACTGCTGCAGTGGACTATGAAAAGAAATGAAACCAATGTCTTGCTCAATGTTTTCTGATTGTAGAGATTGTTCCACAACGAGACCTCTTGCATTCGCACTTGTATTCATTCCCAACTGTAAAAAATATTGATCCAAACGGAGATTTCCATGAGATACGACTTTAATTTTTCTTTAAGTATGATAAATACGCATACAATAATTTTTTTCCAGTGTCGAGACGAATCCAATATGCAAGACCATTCGTTCAAATAATGTTTCACGTTTGTTTATTGGAATCATATTTACAGTGGTCGGCTCAAAGCTCAAAAGAGCTCTTCCGAACAGCTACCATTGCACTCGGCTACGTAACGAAATGAAGCCAATGTTTTGCGCAATGATCTATGATTGCAGAGGGTATTCCATTTAACTTCCGAGTCTTTTTCAATTCCTTTTTTCCCATTATCCGTTAGTAGCCAACTTTTTTCTGTGTATTTTTTTAGGCAAAACCTTTCCCTCCTATTTTGTCGAGTAATTATTTTCAACTCTCTGAAACATTTAAAGCTGAGCAATGCGCACTCTACATTTCTAGATGCGTTTTTTTTTTAATTGTTCACGAAGGTTTAATCGGCGGTGGCAGTTCATCAAATATATCGCCGGGACCGAGCGTTATATCATATGACTTATTTATCCCATTCGAATTATCCGAGAACCTAAAATCTACGTATGTTTGGATAAAAATATTGTTTTAATAAAAGAACTGGACGTTACAGCATAATTCATTGCACATGTGACAAACGCCGATCACTCGTTGCTTCATCATTTGATAGAGAAGGACAGTAAACTTCGGTACGAACAAAAGAACTTTCGCGTTCGCGATACGAAATTCCGTCTGAACTCTGCCACTTTTTCAAATGTTTAGAATCGGTGCCTTGATAACCCGACACTGAGGCGTCGCCCAACGCGTACGTAACGGCGATTCTGATTGGCCTAGAATTCCAGAATTCTATTGCTTTCCATTTAAAAGCTATTGCGAATTAAAAAATTCGGCTAAGTAGCTTTGTTCCGAACATCGTCCAGCATCGGTAGTTGCCGGATGCACGACCTGAACTGAATCACCCTGTATATTAGGGTGGTCCTCAATGGGGGTGTTGACGAATTTCGACGAGTGCGCCCCCCAGATAAGTACGAAATAAATAAATAAAAATGTGTGCGAAACCCCAGCGCTGTAGTCCAATGAGGAGACGTGCCTGTAAGCTCGTTTTGTTTCCCATTTGAATAACATGGGATTTTCAGACTAATTCAGTCATGATCTTTTGGAAGTGCTCCTAAGCATTGAAAAATAATATTATTCATATAAATCTATCCTTAATTGGTATATCTACGTGTAAAATTTTTCACAAGGCGTTATCACAACCCTTACACCCCCCACTCCCCTCATATTATACACGACGGCAAATTGATCAACTTGATTACCTGTTTTTAGCCGCTTGGCGCTTTACAGAATTTCACTCACTAAAAGGCAGTCTTATTTGCGTCATAAGTTTGTAAAAATGATAATTGTACATGTAGGAAAAAATATTTATTTCGAATAGCGTATTTCAAAACACATCGATTAGACTTTATACTTTTTTTGAAATAACAATTAAAATAAAAATGTTTTCATCACCGTATGTTTTTTTGGATCGGGAAAGCTTTGACGATATTCCGAGACTACCTGAAGAATACACTGCTTCTGATCTTCGGTCCGTGTAAGAATGTTGATGTATTCTTCCATCAAATGAACTGTCGTGTATAATATGAGGGGGGTGGGGGGCGTAACGGTTGTGATAACGCCTTGTAAAAAATTTTAAACGTAGATATACCAATTAAGAATATATTTATACGAATGATATTATTTTTCAATGCTTACGAGCACTTCCAAAAAATAATGACTGAATTAGTCTGAAAATTCCATGTTATTCAAATGGGAAACAAAACGAGCTAACAGGCACGTCTTCTCATTGGACTACAGCGCTGGGGTTTCGCACACATTTTTATTTATTTATTTTGAATCTATCTGGGGGACGCACTCGTCGAAATTCGTCAACACCCCGATTAAGGACCACCCTAATATGTATGTATGTATTTTAAACACCTGAAAAAAATCGAATGCCTTTTTAAATATTTTTTTTCTAAAATCGTCCATTTTTAATTTACGAACGGCTGTAACGCGTTTTTGAGCGGTTAAGTCTCACAGCCGTTTGAAAAGGCGAAATTGCGTTGGGTTGCTCATTGTTGCTCACGGCGGTGGCAGCGAACAACAATGTATGTTTCGCGCCAACGTTCGGATAATTGAGCGTTCCGATAAATTAAGTCATCGTTCGGATAATTGAGGGTTCGGATGATCGGCGGTCGGATAGTCGAGGTTCTACTGTACTTTGATCGTAGACCAAACCGACAAAACCCGTTACCTTTACCGTTACACTATTCTATGTAGGGATAATGAGTGAACAATAGAAAAGGGTAGTTGCCGATCTAGCGCACTTGTCTCCGTATAGCGCGACCGGTTACCGCCGCTACCTGCCTGCTTCCAAGAAAATAAAAGTTTGTACGCTCTAAATGCTGTAACTTTAACAATTTTTGGAATTTTTGAATTCTGTAAAGCTTTAAATATTCCTAACCGTTCAGGCTAATGAAATAAAAAATAATTAAAGAATTAAAAAATTTGAAAGTTTTCGCGTATATAAGGCCTTAATTTGACTTCAAGGCTAGCAAAGTTGAGGATATGAGTATCATGTTTCCCCCTTAACGCCTTAACAACTTTTTAAGTAGCACTATCTCTGCAAAAAATGATCGTAGATTAGATTACTAAAAATAGTATCGAAGCTTGAAGCTTGAACCTTCTAGTCTTATTATCATCAATTGAACATTATTTATCTCTCAGGGCGATCCATTTTTGAGGATAAACCGCCATTTTTTTTCAATTTTACGTTTACTTTGAAGATCTTGATGTCTTTATCCTAGTGATATGATTTGCATCCTACTCATCGATACAGTTACGTACATCGAAACTTGCCTCATTTTGAAGACATAAAAGTCCGATAAATTCCGTATTTCTCACGCTAAAGTGTTGATTTTTTTTTTGGTTCCATTCGTTCTATTCGTTTTTAAGCCAGCTATTTTGTAAGCGAACGAAAACTATACGGTTCTTCCAAGAATAATGAACGTTACTACGAGATCTTATAAACGCATCGACGATTTTTTGTTGACATGTCCACCAAATGTCCACTTGAAATAATCAATCCTTTGTTGGGCACGTTTCTTCATCCGACTTCGTTTTCAAGATTCAATTAGGGTGTGACATTAAAATAGAATACCATGTACATGCATATTTTATTATCGGAAGTTTCGAGCGCGTTATTTTAATGTCATTGTCGCTACCAGCGCATCTGCTTGTTCTGACGTCAGCCCTTCAGGGTTTCTTTAAAACGGATCGTTGATCTTGAGATCAGGATGGTACGTGAAATAAATTTTGCTTAAATATACTTACATTTATCTAGCGGTGATTTTAGAGACATTGGCACTTACATAACGTTGACTTTGGGAGCAATAACCATGGTATAAGGGTAGTAGTCCTCAAAATTGATTATCTTCAAAATGTTTACACACACACACACACACATACGCATATGCACGTATGCATATATATATATATATATATATATATATATATATGCACGTATGCATATATATATATATATATATATATATATATATATATATATATATATATATATATATATATATTGTAAGATAGCGTTTATGACAACCGTCAAAAACGATCCGAAGTTCAAAGTTGTGCGCGTTCCTGAAAGAAAAGAGGGAGCCACCTAAGGGGAATATAGATGGCGAAGGTGTGGCCGACGCTCTCTCACGACAGCGGAAAAGGACGACTTCAACGCAGACTCTCTCTCTCTGCGTCTCTGCGTCTCTGCTCTCTCTGCGAAAAAAAAGAATAATCTTGCGTCCGCCGCACATTCCAGCTCATCACAATTACCCACTGTACGCAAGTCTCTCTCGCTGGTAGTCACCCTTACCTCCGCGGCGGTCCGGGACAGTATTATTAATGCAAAACGAGCTAAGCGCGACCTGACTATTTCCGAAGTGTTCGACGCTCCGTTGCCGGGAAAAGTCTATGTAAACGAGCTACTCGAACCCGAAACCTATAAACTTCTGCAGCAAACCAGAATGCGTGCAAAGTCTCTGGGCTACAAATTTGTCTGGTTCCGCTATGGGCTGATCCGTGTCCGCAGTGATAATGGGCAGCCAGCCGTACAAATCTTGTCTCCCAGCGATCTCGAATCTCTAGCTTGACTCGCGCGGCCGAAGGCTACGACATACCGCCCCCCGACATTCCACCACGATGTTGACTCGCATGCAACTGTCCCTCTTACACCAAACTATTTGAAAATTCTCCATCTGAATGCTAATTCTTTACTTGGCCATCTCGATCTTATAAAGTTATACCTTGAATCACATTTCTACCACATTATTGCTATTTCCGAGTCATGGCTGCATTCCCGCATACACGATTCGCTTGTCGCCATTAAGGATTATTATATTATCAGGAACGATCGTGAGGGTAAAGTCGGGGGCGGGGTTGCGTGCTTTATCCACAATACTCTTAGAACTCGCTTTCTTGAGTGCTCTCCTAGCGCGTTCAGTAACTCACCTGAATATATTATTTTAGATATTTCATCCCTCGCTAATACTAATCACACTGTTACTCATTCCTTGCTACTTGCTATAATATACCGGCGTCCTAAGGCCAAATTTTTCTGCGACTTTGTCCACAGTTTCGAGCGCTTTGCGCACAACTATAAAAATATCGTTATCATTGGCGACTTGAACTGTGATCTTTTATCTACTAACTCGGAATCGATTGCGCTCAACGAATTTATTAACAGTCATTCCCTCTTTCTCGTCCCCTCAGAAGCTACTCATCACTCATTGCATTGTGATTCCTGGTTAGATGTAGTTATCTTGGATAGTAACGATAAACTCATTAATTATACGAAATCGACCACACCATTCATTGCTGGTCATGACAGCATTAGCGTTACTCTTAACCTTACCGTACCTCCACTTCAGCCTCGCCAATTACTCCGACGTATGATCAAGCACTTCGACACCTTAGACTTCCAAGCTTCCCTGCGATCCACGCTCTCTAGTTTACCTTCCATAGCCCCATCTTCACCTGACTTGCTCGACGAATTTATTTCCAACTTTTCACGCTCAGTCACTACTACGTTTGACACCCATGCTCCCTTGCGTAGCTTTACAGTCTCCAAACCCCCTACGCCGTGGCTTACAGGTGAACTGAAGCGTCTCTTAAAAGAGCGTAACTCTCTTTATCAACGCTCTAAAAGGTCTAACAACCCTCTAGCTCTTGTAATCTATCGCCGTGCCAGGGACCATCTCACCGCTGAGATCAGACGGTCCAGGGAGACCTACCTTAGGGACAGATTGTGGACTATTTCGGATCCTACGCGTCTTTGGAAGGAGCTTGCTTCCCTTAGTCTCATCCGACCTGCGCTAGCCTCTCCTTTTCATTTTTTCTCTCCTGACCAATTGAACTCTCACTTTGCTTCCGTCTCCGCTTCGATTGCTCCTTTAGATTATGATCTTTTTCTATCCTCTATTTCTCGAGTGAATCAGCCTGATGTTACCTTCTCTCTCACTCCTGTTACAGAAGACGCTGTCCTCCTACTCCTCCAGTCGACTTCTTCGACCTCTCTTTCCAGCGGATCTGACGGCATTTCCCTTTTCTGCATTGGCAAAGCCGATAGCTCTGTTATACCAGCCCTGACTACCATTTTCAACACGTCCATTAATCTTTCTTACTTTCCCTCTGAATGGAAACAGGCATATATTCGCCCATTAAGTAAAGTAAACAAACCTAGTTCCCCTGCTGATATTAGACCAATAGCTAATTTACCTGAACTATCCAAGCTTCTCGAGCGGCTTGTCTCTGATCAAATCACCAACTTTGTCAACACTCACAATCTACTCGATCCTCGCCAGTCTGGTTTTCGTAAAGCTCACAGCACGCAATCCGCCCTGCTTAGAATCACTGACGATATACGATTAGCCATTGATAATAAAATGCTAACTATACTGGTACTCTTCGACTTCTCCAAGGCATTCGACACCGTCCCTCATCTGCGATTACTACTGAAGCTCAAGGCCCTTGGATTTACTGATCCTACCCTATCCTGGTTCTTCTCGTACCTAGTTGGTCGTTCCCAATCAGTGGTCGATGGGCTCGCGGGTGTCTCAGGTTGGCTTCCCACTACCAGAGGTGTCCCTCAGGGCTCCGTCCTGGGGCCACTACTCTTTGCTCTATTTCTGAATGATATCGGTGCCAACCTGAGGTACTCTAATAGGATGGTCTTCGCAGATGACACACAAATTTACCTCCACTGTCACCCCTCGGAACTGAATGCAGCGATTGCCATGATTACTCATGACGTCAATGTCATATCGGAGTATGCCCATTCAAATGGCCTATCATTAAATGCCAGCAAATCAAAAGCTTTAATTATTGGTAGCAATGCCAACGTACTCAATTTAGATTTACGCACC
>OX101786.1:38891712-38927264 GCA_944452715.1 Ophion slaviceki | reverse complement strand
AGGTGATACTGCGAAAAAGGGTTATACTGAGATGTATATAGTGCTGGGGAAGGCGATTGTACAAGTAAGCAGCGGAGATATAAAAAGAGTTCCTGAGATATTCTGTGGGAAAATGAGGTATGACGAGAAATTCGGGCTTGTTACGAAGGGTCATGCCCTTCCGGCGACAGTTTGACTTGAACTGAGCCTGAGATACGCTGTCGATTTGTTTTTAAGGCGTTCCCCCCCTTGTGGCGCAAAAAAAAGGCCTTTTTCATGAATTTTTTAAAAGAAAACTACAAAACTTTTTTAATCGATCAATATACCATCTTAAAGAACACATCTTGAAAAACTTTTAGTAATTTTTTTATTGAAAAATATTACATTGTTTAGTGGCAAATGGCCGTCAATGAAATAATGTTTTCATATACACGGTTTGCGGTGACCAACATTGCGGCGAAGGGGATCATCTGAAAAAAAAAATGCGGATGGATTTAGTCAAATATAAGTATAAACTAGTCTTTAATCGAAGGATTTTAAAAAATGTTCATTTTTCACAAAATGGCGGACAGTCAAAGTTAATGGTTCGATTTTAACGAAAAAAAAACGGCCGTTTTTTGGCTGTAAAACGGCCATTTTTTTCGAAAAAAAAATCGAACGATTAAAGACTACATTTTTATGTATGAAATATGCCTGCAAAATTTCAAGATCGGTTCATTAGTGTTCGAGTAGTCTTGGTCACCGACTTCAGGAATGCCATTTTGAGAAAAACGCGTTTAAAGTTTCAATTTCAGTTTACACGAAGAAAATATTTTTTTTTTTTTGTAAACTTACATATATTCCGGGCATCAAAAAAAAACTGCACTTCAAATTGCACTTAAAAAAATGCAATAAAAAAATCGATTTTTTCAAAATCGCAAGTGGGGGTAACCCCTTAAGACGCTGTGTAGAAGACAGAGAGTACTTAATCTACGTCTATCGTCTAGGTTCAGCCAATTTAGTTCGGCCCAGTACGGTCCAATATGCGGATCCCATCGAACATCAAAAATGAACCGGATGCAGGAGTTGAGAGCAACCTTGAGTATCACGTTGTATTCATCCGCTATCCGATAGATTACTGTGCTGCAGTAGTCATAGAGCGGCAATATGAGTTCGCTGACAAGTTTGGCTCTAGTTGGTCGTGAGAGAAAATTGCGACAGGTCTTGAGTTGGTACAACCGCGAATTTGAGGTTTTCGCAACGTGCATTGCCTGCTCCTTCCAGCGGAGAACGTCGTCAACCCAGACACCCAGTATTTTCACCGCTGCACTGAACTTGATTAAAGTGCGCCCGTTCTGAATATAAGGTAATTCAGACAGGTCCAGGGCCCGTATGAAGGGTCTGCTTCCGAGGATTATAGCTTGCGTTTTGCCCGGGTTGAGCGAAAGCCGATTTAGGGCAGCCCATACCCTGATCAAGATGATGTCCTTGTTGATGGTAGCTATGCCCCGTTCCAGTTGATGCACTGGGCAGCGGAAAAAGATTTGTAGATCATCCGCGTAGATGTTATATTCACTGGCAGCAAGCGCATATCGAAGATCCGACAGATAGAGCGTGAACAGTAGAGGTCCGAGAACGAAACCTTGAGGAACACTGGATTTCAACTGAGCCCAACTGGAGTGGGTACGGTCGGCACCTAGTACAGCTTGGGACCTTCCTGTGAGGTAGAACTGAATCCAGTAGATAGCAGAAGTAGAAAATTGTAGTCGTTTGAATTTATCCAAGAGGATGCTGTGGTCAACGGTGTTAAACGCTTTGGAGAAATCGAAAAGAACCATGATTGTAACATTTCGATCATCAATCCCTTGCCGTACGTAGTCCGTTATGCGGAGAAGAGCTGTTTGAGTACTGTGATTCTTTCTATACGCAGATTGCAACGGGTCAAGAAGATCGGAGTGTTCGAGGAATGCGCTAATCTGGTTTGTCACAATGCGTTCTAATAACTTCGAAAGCGGACAAAGGAGCGAAATGGGTCTGTAGTCTAGCGGAGAGGTGGGTGATTTAACTTTGGCAATGGGTTTGATTAATGCCTTTTTCCACATTAAGGGAAAGACACTTTGCTGGAGTGAGAAATTTAAAATATGTAGAACTATCGGAAGAATTACTGGAAAAGCCATGCGCAGTACTCTTAGCGAGATACCATCTGCCCCAAAGGCCTCAGAGGAGAGTCTTCGCAGCGCTTCTAGGAGGGAGTCGGCAGAAATATCACTGAAGTAAAAATTGTTATCACTGTAGGTACAACTGCTGTTCGGAAGTTGTGTCGCGTTATTCTTCGGGTGATCATCGCCGAAGGAAAAGAAGTAACGATTGAGTTCCTCAGTTGGTAAGGCTGG
The DNA here is from genome assembly GCA_944452715.1 of Ophion slaviceki. Taxonomy (NCBI): domain Eukaryota; kingdom Metazoa; phylum Arthropoda; class Insecta; order Hymenoptera; family Ichneumonidae; genus Ophion; species Ophion slaviceki. Next base: position 38,924,913 of record OX101786.1, on the reverse strand, counting down.
TGGATTTTGATCTCCCTTGGATCGCAGAATGCCGAGATGACGTAGGCGTTTCCACGCTGAACCGGCGTCCCTGATGTCCATGAAAACCTCCGAATAGAATTTCCGTTTCGCGTTTTTGATGGTGGTTTGAACTGAATTTCGTTTAGTTTTGTAGTCTTTATGGAGTGCAGTTAGAGTGTCTTGAGAATAGCCAGGGTTATTGCAGTTGTTATTGTTTAGAGCTTTACGCAAATTGACAAAGCACTTCCATGCTTTATCACGCATACGCATTGCGCGCTTGATGTCCTCAGTCAGCCAGGGAGACGAGTTGTGTCTTGGTTTGAAGATTCGTAGAGGGGCTAGCTCATCTAGACAATCGCGTAAGATAGTGTTGAGGAAAGATACCTTAAAGTCAATGGATAACGATTCAAAGAGTGGAGTCCAGTTTATAGAAGAAAGGTGAGTTGTGTAGGCCAGTTCGTCAAAGTTTCGGAAATCTCGCCTGAAGATTTCGTTGGCGTGGGCTTCTTCGGTCTTGCTGTTGTAATTAATCCAGATTAGATCATGTCCAGAAAGAGACATGGGTTCTTGTCCAAAATCAATAATCTTATCTTGTCGATCGACTATGCAGTGGTCAATGTGCGTGTTTGATGTTAAGGTGTGATGGGTTGCCATGTAGGGAACGAGAAAAAAATCATTAGTGGTCACAAACTGTGAGAGGAATAGGCTGTCATGAGAGACGATACTCATGTTTTGGTTAAAATCCCCCATGGTGATGAAGTTATTGTAAAGCGGTAGTATTTTATGACACGCTGTTGTAAAAGTACTCATTTCCTTCGTTTTCGGTGGTCTGTAGAAAGCCGCTACTAGGATGTTAGAGCCACCAGTACCTGAGACGTCTATAGAGATGAATTCAGGACCATCATAGGACGAACCGGTTGAGGTTGGAACAACTTTAGCCTTTAGAGAGTGATGTAGAAAGATGGCAACTCCACCTCCTACACGGTCGAGCCGATCACGCCTAAAAATGATGAAGTCCTGCAATGAAATCATGTCTTCTGGTATTTCCGGTTTTAGCCAAGTCTCGAAGACGCAGATGATGTTGAAATGTTGGGTGGAGAAACGCTGTTTGAAACAGTCAAGATGGTCACTCGCAAGAAGGGATTGGACATTAATGTGCGCCATTCGGATATTACCATGGATGAATTTTGGTGAGGAAGCCATTAATCGAAATTTATAAGGCTGATCTTTTCTTCGATTCGCCGCTTGAGAATAGGACATTTACTTCCATCCATTGCCGAGTGTTTATGGTCTTGTTTAGCCTGCTTGCAGTTGGTGCAGCAAGGTGAATCATTTCTGTTTCCGCAGCTGCGCATTTCATGGCTGCCACCGCAGTGACATAAATACATAACAAATTTTTTTAAATTTATTTCGAAAGTGTATTTATTAAGCGAAACAACTTTTATATCAATAACTATAATATAAACCTATGAAAAAAAATTATGAAAATAGTCTTTTTTAGCGTCTGAAGTGAGAAGACCCCTTAATCAAATAATCACGGTCAAACGAATTCCAAAAGATTATAATGGACAAAAGTCGAAGTTATATATGCGAATGAATTTTTTGGACCGAACAATGCTGAGAAATTGGGCAAACTTCATTTTTATATTTTTCATTTAAGGTGATCAGTAGAGTAGCATCGCCAGTTCTAACTCCGGGATCTCAGGGGGGAGCGGGCCGGGGATCCCGCGCGGGGTACCCGGGGTGTGACGTCACGGCGGGAAGGGTAAGGCCAGGTAGTGGGGAGCGAGACAGGGTCTGCGGCTAAGAAGGGGGGGGGAGATCAAATAGTGGCAGGTAACCGTTGGAAAGCCATACAAGTTTTTGTAGTTTTTATCGTATAACTCGGAATTATCAGCCTCATTATGGACACATGTGGGTAAACTACTATATATGGCAAGAAAAGTTTCCACCAATAAGAAAACGCTAGCTGCCATATGGAGGGCGCTCTTTCAGAGACTTATAAAAAAATGCATTACTCATTGCATGCAACTGCAGTTATGACAGGTTTCGATAAGAAAACTCAACCCGTCGCGGTTTCATTCGGAAAGATTACGTCAAGGTGTTCACATGTGCGAGTATATACGCAGTACATCCGGCCAAGCACCCGCTGGACTTAACCAAAAACGAGCTCGAACAGGTTCCAAAGGTCTTGCGCCTAAAATATTGGGGTGAATATGTTGGTTTATTGTGGGATCGTTTGACATCATCGGAACATCATCGGAACGATAGTGAAGTGATATCATATCTTCCACGCATGAAACATTATAATACGCCGCAGATGAAAGATCACATTGATGGCCCCCCACCTCAACGTCGGGAGTGTGAAAAATGCTGTGGAAATTCTCCACGTATGGGGTTCTTTAAACGTGTTTGAACCCGTTTGCTTTTTGGGAGTGCGAAAAAATGTTGGCGGGGGTAATTCTCCACGTACGATGTTCTTCGAACGTGTTTGAATCTGTTTTTCACGACTGGAAAAGTGGGGAGAAGTTTAAAAATTTGAGTGGGAGGGTTACGAGGGAGCTTATAATTTCGTGGACCAAGCTCAGACTACCACACAGCATCAAGATCTCTGTCCAAAAGGAACTTTGAAAAGCGAAAAGTGTGGAAAATGGATTTCACGAGCATCAACAAAGTCCGCCGGATGGCGAAATTCCTTCCAACGAAGAAGCTGTCAGAACTCCCCGTTCACTGGGATCATCGAATCTCCGACATGAAGGCCGTACAAGCCAGGTTTGGGAAACGCTACATCGCGGACATCGCGGATGAGTCCTCTGTCTTCTTACCGGCGCGACTTGTGAAGGCCTTCGACCAAGATCCGACAATGTTTGAGAGAATGCTGCAAGTGGCACGTGATGGTCAACTCTGCATGCGGTACATTGGTGGGAAATACAACAGTGTCGAGTTCCGTCGTCTCTGAGCATGGTGGGAAAGACAAAATTCGTTGGACCACCATCGTCGAACAGCTGTCCGCATCATCGAGAGTATGCTGTAACTGGTCAACTCAGTCGTGGGAAATACAACAGCGTCGAATTCCACCGTCTCCGAGCATGGAGACAAAATTGGACACCATTGTCGACCGGCTGATCGCAGTCGTCACGGTTTTTTTTTCAAAGTGCTGACTATATAAAAATGTGTATGTTTGATTGAATTGTAAATGATGGATGTTTTGGCCGTAGAATAAAGAAAACAAATGACACATATTTTCATCGAAATGTTTTTTATTCATCTAAAAAAAAACCCTCGCTCACACAACGCTTCGTATACGCTCAACCAGCTTTTCAGCGATTTCACATTGTCATGGGCGCAGTTGTATTTCGTGTTGAAGGAATGATGCGGGCATTTGAAGTTCGTGATTTTCGGCAGCCTCTGCAGCGATGGACAGTCCAGAGTCTCCAAGTCGATGACGTTTGTCGCGGGATCCGTGAATTTTGATAGCCATGCGCATTTCTCGAATCCCTTCACATAGATGGTTGGAGCTCCTTGCAAGATTTCTCGAATTATCTTTCTAGCTGCCTCGTATGGTATGCCACTGTGTTCTCATCGTATTCCATGGAAATTGCGTACAAGCCACTTGTTTGTCATCTTGTACTTGGCCGGTAAAGAGTCCCATGCAAATGGTGCGTCGAAGACGAGCGTCAGCGGTTCAGCATCCTTGTCGTGGAGTTTGACGATGGACATCTCCTTTAGGACAAATTTGTTGATGGGTCTCTTGAAGCCCTGCACATCGACGATAAGCTCCATGTTGACTGAAGTGAACGCGAATCATCGGCATGAATTTATACCAATTTTATAACCCCACCACTGATTGGAAACCAGTGGAGCATGCTGAGCGTTATGCACACATCAAAGTTTCTCGATACATCTACAATTTGCTTGGTCTCTTCAATATCGAGCCATCCAGTGTTCTCGAGCATAGAGCTCTTAGCCGGTGAGAGAGATGAATATCCCTTAATTACACTCGTAATGCCGACATTCTTAATACAATCGATTTCTATGGCATTTAACTCATATCGCACTTCCTCAAACAAATGACAAATGACATTGTTGACTAGAGTTGTAGCAGCGGTTGGCGTCCCATCACGCTTGGATAATTTCCCACATTTGTGTAGGGAACTCTTGCTTGGCAGGATGGAGAGGTTGTTACGTCCCAGCCTACACTTTTTTCTCTCTCTTTTTGAAACGACGATGGTAAATACGCACGATAGCAGCACCCTCACTCATCGACCAAAAACCTACATTTCTTTAACGCTAAGCGAGCGATAGCCGAAACGTACCACAAGACCGAAAGAGAAACCGTCGCACGTAGGTCCCCACGCATACCCATAGCCAACGACAGACGAATTTACGAGAGGAGCATACTCGCAGCCTCGGAAGAGAAACCCTACGCCTAGAGCACTCGAACAAAATGCAGGGACCGAACTACGCCACAATCCTACCTTGTCCTAAGACCCAAACAATCCCACGACGAAAACTCGCTTGCGTCAGAACACGTCACCCTATCATATCGCAAGACCCACGAAACCTCGGTCGCTGTACCCGATCCTCGGACATAGAACAATGACCGCATTCACCATAGCGATGACCTGATAAGTAGACGAACAAAACTATTCCCACGCATGACGCCGACCTATCACGTAAGTCAGCGTACATTCTCACGATTGATTAACCAATCACTAAAAAGCTCTGATCGGAAAATGCATTCCCCCAAAAAAAGCTCCTTCTCCTACAACCAGACTTTCTTAATTTTCATATCACGAAGGAGCAGACACTCTGTATTCGAACTCCGAACTGAACAGTCGACTTACAAGGCTAAACCCTTTCGCGCTGCGTTTCCGTGTAATCATTGTACGAGTAACTATCTTTGTACCAAAATTATAAGTTTGTAAGAGTTAAACGTAATAAACGTAAACTACGTGAATTAAGACAAAATCTACGCGTCTGAACATTTATTTGATCAACGATCAATCCATCGGGCGGATCCAACTCTCTTATCAGAATCACGCACCTCAAATTCGTCTCAATCCAAATTGTTATTAAACTGTGTGCGGAACTCACGCGGAAACCAAACAAAGACTCACTGCGCAATCTAATTCAATTCGAACTTTCGCGCTCTAAATCGGCAACCTCGCGAGTCCCACCTAAATCTCCCTCCGGGACGTAACAGTTCAGTATACAATAAAACTGGTGGCAGCGGAAAAAAGAAAAAAAACTTCAAAAAAATTACCCATCAGCAATAAAACTGGTGGCAGCGGAAAAAAGAAAAAAAAACTTTTAATAAATAACCCATCGATTAATAAAACCGGTGGCAGCGGTAAAACAAAGAGACAGTTCATCGGCTATAATACTGGTTACAATCAATTCGGTGTCGGTGAATAAACGGATCACAAACGCGGAATAAACTATCGTGCAAAAATAAAAAAATAAAAAAAAAGACTCTTCCGTGTGAACCGAACAAGTGCTCCACACCAACGTCGCACCGAGATCAACACAAGGGACGCAGAGCCATAAATTAACGAAGGACGCAAGGCCGAAGAGCAGACCCGAGCCAGCGACGCACACCCGGACTGCAGGTCAAAACACCAGCCGCACCTCACGATAAGTCAAGTAGCCTAACGCCACTTGGCTGCGACCAAACATCATTGGCACGAGCGAGCTACAAGATCATCACTGAGTAAGTCATAAACTCATAATGTCTACACCAATCCAAATGGAGACTTCGGAAGCCCATCACCCAGCTGAACAGAGTCAAATCTACACATCGCAGACAACGATTCCACCACCAAATGCGCATAACTATTATCAAGCGTCTTTCGAAAATAATATATATCCACTACACGCTAATTATCGAGATTTCACAAGATATTTACCCGAGTTCGATGGGACGCCTAAAACATGTTCGGTAAACAATTTTTTGAGCTATTGCGATAACGCGAAAGAATTCATCCCAGCTGTAGGCGAACGATTAATAGTCACACTCTTAACGAGTAAATGCAAAGGAATCGCTAGCGATAGTCTCGAAAGCTTTACAACAACAACAATCGATGAGTTCACAGACATCCTAAAACTAAAATTCATCCCTTCCAAACCCCCTCTCACCTGGATCACGGAGATGAGCACATTTTCCCAAAAAGATAAAGAAACGGTACTCAGCTTCTACAGTAGACTCACTTGAAAAAGACAAACCAAGCCATCGAGAATTCAAACTAACGTTTCATCGAAGGAGCGAAAATTTTCACGGAAGACATAGCGACAAATCTCGAAAGCATTTTCGAACAAGCAACGGATATCGAAAAAATGTTAGGACCAATCGACTCAGAAAATACACAATCGACTTGCCTACCAATTCAACCTTTCGTGCAAACCCGAGCAAATTCTGCAATTATTGCAAAAAGACAGACCACACAACAAATGATTGCTACCTTCTGGAAAAAGACAACTCAACAAAAGACGCTACAAACAGAAGTAACATATCATGCAACTATTGTAAAAAACCGGGCCACTTCATAAATCAATGCCGTAAACGAGCATATAATAATGGGAGAAAAGACGAGGCTCAAGCCGGAAAACAGCCGGGAAACGAGTCAACGACCTCTCGACCAGGCGTCTGGGCGGGCCCAAACACCCAAGGACGCCAGACACAGTAAAATCGGAAACGAAACAAAAAATCCTCCGAGCCTCTTGTAACCTGAGCCCACGAATGAATAACTACCACTCACCCACAATTAGCATTGAATCGGAAGATCTCAAGAAAACGCAAACATTATTTCTAGCAGACTCAGGCTCACAAGTAAATTTGATCAAAATCGAAAATATTCGTCACCCAAATCTCATAAACAATCTCATAATTTACGAATTATACGGAATTTCGATCATCGATAGACCCAGGACACTCGGACAAATTAACATCGCAATTCATGACCAGTCCGTAACATTCAATGTTGTCCCGGACGACTTCCCTGTTGAATTCGATGCAATCCTCGGTCATGAAACAATCAGAGAAAGTAAAGGTAGAATCGACTGGGAAGGGCGATACGTACGAGTCAATAACGTGGACATCCCATTTACAAACACAGAATCATTTCTTCTGCGGGCCAGACAGAAAACGATCATGTTCATTCGAGTCGGAAACCCACTAGAGACAGGTTACGTACCCCGTATACCATTTCGAGATGGCATCTTTGCAGGCGAAGCATTGCTTAAAAATACCAATGGCAAAGCATACCTGTACGCTATCAATACCTTGAACGAGGACGTCAGAGTAGAGGTTCCCGTAATTTCGCTCTATCCTTTCGATATGAGTACAGACGAGAACGATCAAGAGGATGATCACACCGCGAATACCCAGACCCTAGAGCTCAAAAACCTTCGGACGCGAGAAAATCGTGCCAACGGAGTAATGAGTTTTTTGCGGCTTAATCACCTCAATGACGAAGAGCGTAATGCGGTATCTACACTTGTAGAAGAATACGTGGACCTCTTCCATATACCTGGTGAACCCCTCCGCTCAACAAACGAATGCAAACATCGAATTCCCACTGTAGACGATCGACCGGTCAATACAAGATAATACAGACATCCGCCATTCCAAAGACCGGAAATAGAAAAACAAATTAATGATCTGCTATAATTAAACATCAGTGAACCCCCGAAGTTACCGTTTAATCTACCAGTTTGCAGAGTTCCGAAAAAAGCAGATTCAAAAGGCAATAAACGATGGAGACTCGTAATCGATTTCAGTAAGTTAAACGATGTCACAATAGGAGATGCTTACCCCCTGCCGTTAATAACAGACATCCTTGACCAACTCGGCGGTGTGAAGTACTTCTCCATTTTTGACTTAGCATCTGGCTTTCATCAGATAGAAATGGATCCGAAACACAAACACAAAACTGCCTTTACGACCCCTCACGGTCATTACGAATTCAATAGAATGCTATTCGGATTAAAAAATGCACCAGCCACATTCCAACTATTGATGGACCTTGTTCTAAAAGGGTTACAGCGTAACGATTTATTCGTATATCTAGACGACATAGTAATCTACGCACGATCAATCGAGGAACACGAAAGCAAATTTACAAAACTTGCGGAAAGATTACGTAACGCAAATCTAACTCTCCAAACGGATAAATGCGAATTTTTAAGATCTGAAGAAAGATATCTGGGGCATCAAATCTCTGCAGATGGATTAAAACCCGATCCAAAAAATATCGAAGCCGTGAGAGAATTCAAAATACTGAAAACTCCAAAGAACGTAAAAGAATTCCTAAGTCTAGCTGGATACTATCGCCGCTTCATAAAAAAATTCGCAGCAATTGCAAAACCCCTTTCGGATCTCACTAGCAAAAATGTTAAATTTCATTGGACATCTCAACATCAAATAGCATTCGAAACATTGCGAGACAAGCTATGCTCAACACCGATTCTCCAATACCCAAATTTCTCGGAACCTTTCATCGTAACAACCGGCGCATCTAACTACGCCGTCGGCGCAATCCTTTCGCAAGGAAAAGTCGGAGAAGACCCCACGGTCGCAGCCGCTCCAAGGGTCCTTAACAAGGCCGAAAGAAATTATTCCACTTTGGAAAAAGAAATGGTCGCTGTGGTGTTTGCCTTAAAAACCTTCCGACCCTATCTTCATGGCAGGCCATTCACCCTACTGACCGACCACCGGCCACTCGTCTGGGTAAACTCTATGAATGACCCGACGTCACGCGTACTGAGATGGAGAGAAAGATTAAAAGAGTACGATTTCAAAATCCAGTACAAGCCAGGAAGAGTTAATACAAACGCCGATGCACTTTCTCGAAATCCAATAACTCTCCCTATCAAATTCAAATGGCGTACTAACGACACCCCATACGGAGGAAAAACCTTACATCCAAACCCAGGCATCGCAAGAACATATTCGTCATCGGATCGAAGCGCCAATAATAAGAAACTCAAAAAATCGAAAACTACTTCGGAAGATGACATCACGAATGCTTCCCCACTAAATCATTCAATTTCTATTCCTCGAGCAACCGACTTCACAGATTCGGCAATTCTGAGAAAAACGTACGTGAGTCCCGTTGCAGAGCGATCGAACGAAATTCAAAATCAAACAATCTCGATTCCCCAAACAAGCAACCTTACAGATACGGCAATTCCGAGAGAAACGTATGTAAGCCCGCTTGCCAAAGGATCAAATCTAACTCAAGGTGACCGGCCTGATCAACCGATCATCAAAGACCTCAACAAAAAGAGGCCACGTAATAAATCAAATTCTTCAGAGCATCAAGAATCGAATTCCTCAGAGCATCAAAAATCAAATCCTCCAAAATACCAAAAAACAAACTCTTCAGAGCATCGAAGATCAAATTCTTCAAAGCAACAATCACCCAATTCCTCAGAGCATCAAAACTCGAATTCCTCGGAAAACCAGGAATCGTGTTCACCAGAATATCGAAGGGAAAAACTCAAAATACTAGTTAAACGAAGAAGCCACACATGTCGGCATCTCCCCTTCGGGAACCGTTCAAAACCCGAATCTACATCGTCATCGGGAGACGAGGAAGGCGATGATTACCCACATGGCGCCGAGTAACTTCGCCACGCTTGGAACATTTTCACCTTCAGAGCAAGAATCGAGCGACAATAGCCTAAGCAATATTGCCATAAATTTTGAAAAGCGCGCTCACGAAACACTAGGACTCACTCCATCACCTACTGGACGTACCAAAAGGAAATTCCACCAAATGCCTAACCGTCCAGATAGTCATGGAAACACGAGTGAAGAAGCTCTTAGAGAGGATGAATTGTTCCTTCTTAACGAAAAGAAAAGTCTCACGGACAATCACACCATTGAACCTATGGACGTAGGCTTTTCAAACGAAGATAGAAAATCAACAGATGAAAGTCATAAAAGTCTAGTCACGAGACCCCCAATTACCAACGTAGAACAGCGGACGGACGATGTAACAGCCATCGCCAAAAAAGGGGAACCAGTCCTTTTAGCCACTCGTAAATCCTCCAGACCACGAAAATCCAAAAAACGTTTCTGCTGCTCTGATGCAAGCAATCACGCACACACTAGTGCCCCACGTGCACAAGTAGCGAAGGGTAAAAAAAGGCCACCCAGGAGTACTTCACAAGCAAAAATAATCAGCAATTCTCCGGGCCAAGAACAACCCCCACCCACTCTTCCAAACGTTGCAAACGCCCACAGCTCTGAAAACGAATCTTTTCATCAATAAGAAAATGCTTCCTCCCCGAAACCATTCAATAATTTCCCCCCTACGATAGAAAACGGAAACGACAATAGCAGAACAAATACCACTGAAGAGGAGCCAATAAACAACAACGAGCAACAAACGGAATTCATTAACGTTATCGAAACAAGAGACAACATCGAAATGACAAAAAACAATTACATTTGTTTCATTTCTGCCGATGGTACAGTCTCGAACGATATCGGCAAACGATTAATCGAGATGGGCTTGCTAAAAAAATCTATCCCCAACTAACGCCTTCGAAATCGGACAAGTCCTCATATCGGGAACACCAAAGAAACGAGTGTTTGCCCTAGTAACACAGGAAAACTCCACATCATCCTTAACGAAACATAATCATACTAAAACCCTCCGAAATCTGAAAACAACGATGGTAGAATTGAACGTCAAATCAGCAGCACTTTCTCAGAAGCGCAGTAACCTTAACGACTCAGCATGGGCAAAAATAAAAAGCATCATTCGAGAAATTTTCGCGGATACCGAAATCCAAATAAAAATCTGCCGCGACGAAATTACTGTCCCACCAGAGCAAGGCAGGCTCGACATCATAAAAGAATGCCACGAATCTCCAATAGCAGGTCATAAGGGCGTAACCAAAACATACAACAGAATCCGACAACAATATTTTTGGGACAATCTCAAAAAACAAGTAGAAGATTACGTTCGTCAATGCGCCAGTTGCCAGAGGAAAAAGTTGGTGAGAATTAAAACCAAACAACCCATGGTAATTACAGATCACCGCTTCATACTAACGATTCAGGACAACCTCTCGAAATTTTCATTTGCAATTCCGCTAAAAAGCGCGACTGCGCACGAAATCGCTTACGCACTAGTCACGGAATTCATATGCTTATTCGGATGTCCTAAAGTAATATTGACAGACCAAGGTGCAGTTTTCATCGGCCGTGTTATGAAACAATTAACGAGGATCCTAAAAATCAAGCAAATTAAAACGACAGCATTCCATCCACAATCGAACGGATCGCTCGAACGAAGTCATCAAGTGCTCACGGATTACCTGAAACATTCCACCAATAAAAAAGATTGGCATAAGGGAGACTTTGTCCTTGGAGTGCCATATTTCAGGTGTTTACATTTTATTTTTTTTAAAGGAAACGAGTAAAGCTTTTTGAGTGCGGTTTTTTCTTGCTTTTATTCATGATATATAGAACGTTAAAAAAAAATTTCTTTTAAAAAAACCAAAATGGCGGCCGTTGCAGCTCCGCGAAAACAGGTCCTCAAATCGCGGGAGGTAAACGGCTGACATCACTGCCCCCTCTTTGCTGATCTGAAACACAAATTCAAAGCATATTATCAATCTGTGACCCTTTGGTCATGGAATGACGGATGAATTTTTCGTTTAGTACAAATTTCGGAAAATGGCGGCAATTAAAAAAAATCGAATATTCGCATTTTGTTTTTCGCATAAAAAGATAAATAATAAATGCAAAAATGTATCTATCGAAAAAACGATTCGTCATTCCGTGAAGACATATTTTCTGAGTATGCTCTCCAAATTTCAGGTCGATATGTTAATTACAGCGGTCAGGAGAATGTCAGCCATTTTTAAAAACGTGTTTTCGAGAAAAACGCGTTTAAAGTTTTGTAATGTGTTTACACAAATGTGTTTATAATTACCGCTAATCGGCAATGCCTGGTCCATAGAGGCATCCCTCCTCTTCTTCTAGCTGCTCATGTTGAGCCGCTAACATCTCCCACTGCTTTCAAGGACAAAGTCTCCGATAAGTGGTTACGGCTGGCAACTTTCGCATACAACACAAGCGTACACGAAGGCACGAAATACACACCATTCCAGGTAGTCCTAGGCAAGGTAGCACGACTACCCTCACAATTTTCATATCTCGACGAAATCTTAACGTACGACGAGCACGTGAGAAACCTTGCGCATCATTTACGAGAAGTTCGACAATTAGCTCGCAACAACCCAAAACTCACTACGATAAGAAAATCAACCCCGTAAAATTCCAAATCGGAGATCAAATCTACCTGATTAAAAATCAGCCAATCCGAAAATTTTACGACAACTACTTAGGTCTTTATGAGATAACACAAACTTTCCCAGACCAAAACGATATCGAAATCGCGTTAACAAACAATAAACGAAAAATTATCCATTGTGATCGGGCTAAACTAGCACACTAATGAATCAATCTCGCAAACCCGAAGCCCGATGCACTCAGACCTGCACGACTCCTTCCACATCATCTAAGCTCATCTATCGCGCCCCACCGAACTCGACTTCCACAAACTAGGTTAAAACATGCGACTATTACTCAACAAACATATTTTAGCAAATAAGATAAAAATCATACGACTATCACTTGAAGACATACGTTAACAACGCGTAGAATAAAATAAAAACATATACAAACCTGTTCTTCTTCGTTTACCCTGGTGGATGCACACCAGATAGAATCTAAGAATAAAATTAATCAAAGCGAAATGTAACTTCTCGCAAACATTATGGTATTGCATTATGTTACTGCATCAAATAACAAAACAATACATATCTCCCAATATACATAAGCTACAGTGTAAATCGATCAATGACGATGCCAGCTCACAAATCGTGCGACCATACCTTTCGATTACAATTATAATTGAATCTAATTGAGCAAGACGCTCAATCTTGAAGGAGGGAGGTTTACGTACCAGCCTTCACTTTTTTTCTCTCTCTTTTTGAAAGCACGATGGTAAATACGCACGATAGCAGCACCCTCACTCATCGACCAAAAACCTACATTTCTTTAACGCTAAGCGAGCGATAGCCGAAACGCACCACAAGACCAAAAGTGAAACCGTCGCACGTAGGTCCCCACGCATAAACATAGCCAACGACAGAAGAATTTACGAGAGGAGCAAACTCGCAGCCTCGGAAGAGAAACCCTACGCCTAGAGCACTCGAACAAAATGCAGGGACCGAACTACGCCACAATCCTACCTTGTCCTAAGACCTAAACAATCCCACGACGAAAACTCGCTTGCGTCAGAACACGTCACCCGGTCATATCGCAAGACCCACGAAACCTCGGTCGCTGAACCCCATCCTCGGACATAGAACAATGGCCGCATTCACCATAGCGATGACCTAATAAGTAGACAAACAAAACTATTCCCACGCATGACGCCGACCTATAACGTAAGTCAGCGTACATTCTCACGATTGATTAACCAATCACTAAGAAGCTCTGATCCGAAAATGCATTCCCCCAAAAAAAGCTCCTTCTCCTACAACCAGACTTTCCTAATTTTCATATCACGAAGGAGCAGACACTCTGTATTGGAACTCTGAACTGAACAGTCGACTTACAAGGCTAAACCCTTTCGCACTGCGTTTCCGTGTAATCATTGTACGAGTAACTATCTTTGTACCAAAATTATAAGTTTATAAGAGTTAAATGTAATAAACGTGAACTACGTGAATTAAGACAAAATCTACGCGTCTGAACATTTATTTGATCAACGATCAATCCATCGGGCGGATCCAACTCTCTTACCAGAATCACGCACCTCAAATTCGTCTCAATCCAAATTGTTATTAAACTGTGTTCGGAACTCACGCGTAAGCCAAACAAAGACTCACTGCGCAATCTAATTCAATTCGAACTTTCGCGCTCTAAATCGGCAACCTCGCGAGTCCCACCTAAATCTCCCTCCGGGACGTAACAAGGTCTTGATGTTGGATAGCAATACGGATTTCATCGCTGTTATTGAAGGTTGAAGATGCATATGGCTGATGAGCGTGAATCTTGCAATGTATGATGGATTCATCAAAGACGACGAGCGTTTAAATGTTTACGATTTCTTCCTCCATTTCACGCAGCAGATGCACAGACTAAACAATTTTTTACACGCTTCCGCCACGCACTTTGAGACCCAAATTCTTCAAGAGTAGCACGTTTTGAGGTGTTAGCACTTTGGGCGCTGGCCGACGACTGATTGTTTTCATCCATGGCCATTTATTGTCATTGGAAGATCTATTGAAAACTATACCCATCACGACTTTACATGCAGGCTCATGGTGATTACTTCACCGCGGAAATTTACCAAATCACCGTCCTGATCCACTATGCGAACCTGTATCGCGTCAATCGTTCGACTCGTGATTGGCAGATAAATTACGTGGAAGGGGACTTCAACGATCTTATAGACCGGTGGCACAGATGGAAAGAATTCGCGAATTGTGTATACTTTTTGTCCGTTAATATATGCACCAGCGGTAATGTTGCACTCAACGCGTAGGGCGTTCACTTTGAGAATGGCTACTGGAAGATCGGATTCGTGTCTTTTATTGGCTTCCAATTTGCGTGGGGTGAAACCTAGTAGATGTCCAATAGAATCTTTCGGTTCAAAATTTACATCATGATCACACTCGATCTCACTGCGTAGCATATTATTATTGGGTTTAATGCTGATTTTGATGTTTTTACGCGAGAGCTCTACTTGTACAAACGTCTCAATATCCTCTATTTCATAACTGCCCGTAGGTATCGTCAGCACCTCATCTCCCACGTAAAGTTTATCGTGCTCAACGTCGATATTGGGAATATAGTTGAAGGTCAACAATTCCACGAGACCGAGAGTATAATTTTTGTGTGGCGAGAGTTCGATGGGGGGAAAGTATTGCGCCTCAAGTATGGACGATGAGCCAGATATGGTTAATGTTAAACTTTCATCCATGATGCTGGTAAATTGACAACTGAATTCTCCACATCATTTCCCCCCTATACATAGTGTATATTTGTATTTGTGCTGCAATTGCTGACAAAGAAACTTCAGGCACAAATGTCCACATTCAATCGTGTCATATTCCTGATATCTAGTATAATTATAATTTACGCTACCAACACGAAAATATCTCATGAGCTCGAATGGTGGTGGAAGATTGCCGAAACTATCAAAGTACACGACTTTCAATCCAGTCTTTTTGTAAGCGACCCAGTGCGTTCCAGAACCGACATTTTCATCCAAATTTACAATTGCTGCTTTACATTTGAGAGGTCCGCTCGCTGGCAATATGTCGCACATGTAAACTCCACGAAAATGTGGCATCTTTAGAATTTTCGCATATTTGAGTAGGTCGCGGTCGGTGAGGGGTCGGTGCGGTAGCGATTCTTCTAGTTTTTTGGCTTGATATGAAGGCCCAATCCCTGCTTATATGGTTTCAGATGTAGACCGTTACCTAATGCAATCCCTTCAATTGTCCGATTATGACGCTTACTTTCATCCAATCCACGCTTAGCTGCTTGATCACCATTTACGGCTTTAGCTATACTAGCTGCACCACCAGACGAAGCACCTGCAGCGCTAAGACCCGCAAAAATGGGCACGAGGAAGGGCAATAAACCACCAATTTTATGAGGTACAGTTAGAACCCGATGTGTGCGTACTTTACCACCTTGCAACTTTACAGCTACACGAGCACCCTTTAGAGCTAATTTAACAATCTTATGCGGATCATTACGTTGAATCATCGTCTTCTATGCAGCGCCAATTATCTTTTTCAAACAAACGCCACCCTTGCGGGCCTTGATCCCCATGCCAATTTTTCTCTTTGTCTTCATAATATTTGCCACACCTCAAGCACCGGCTTTCTCACTGATATTAGCGTCTCTCGCGGTAACATGTTGCCTAGCCTGTTCAGCCAACACTTTATCCGCCAAATGTCTCGCCTCAAGATTATCCGGATTTTTCGAATACGCAACATCGTGTTGTTTGCAAGCCGTATCCAATGGATTACCAGTCTTCCCATGCACAATCATGTCTAAAGACAATACGCAACTGACGGATAATCCCTATAAGAATCCTATTTATATGATTTCGCCGTTAGTCGTGTGTGAGATGACGTCCAAGCAGCAAACTATCGGAGGCGGACTTCCCGTGATAAATTCCGATGAGTCTGTCACAGACGGCGGAGGAAGAAGAAACAAAAACGTGATATGAATTTATTGCCGGATAGCATACGTGCATTGTTTTGCGGTCCATCAAATTGTGGGAAAACCAACGCTTTACTCACTCTCATCATCCATCCTAATGGTTTGAGATTTGAGAACATTTACTTGTATTCCAAATTGTTGAAGCAGCCAAAGTATAAGTTGCTCGAACGATTACTCGGACCTGTGAGTGGAATTGAATATCATCCATTCGAGGCGCATGAACAAGTGATAGCACCAAGTGATGCACGATCCAACTCTATATTCATCTTTGATGATATATCATGCGAAAAGCGGGATAATGTTAGAGCCTTCTTTTCCATGGGAAGACACGAGATTGTTGACAGTTTTTATCTTTGTCAGACCTACACCCGTATCCCCAAACATCTCGTGAGAGATAATGCAAATTTCGTGGTGCTTTTCAAGCAGGACGAGATGAATCTCAAACACGTCTACAACAATCATGTTAATATGAATATGACTTATACGTGCTTTAAAAACATGTGCACGAAATGCTGGAATTCCGAAAACTATGCATTTATCACGATTGATAAGAATAGTAATATTAATGAGGGTCGATATAGACAAGGGTTTGATCATTTTCCGACCATTCATAAATGCCTCATCGCTGGTGGTTGAAGAGACAGTATTGTACACGCCTTGACAGTGACAACATAAAGAGCGAACAACTGTTGCGAGAAAAAGATGCATTGCGTGAAATTGCCAAGGCGAGCGATGCAATCAGACGAAAGCATCGGATGATGAAAATTGGGAAAGATAGCGATAAGCAGAGAATGCAAGATGTCTTTAAGCCTATAGTGGGGCCATTGGAGAAATTAGTGTCATATAAAAACGGTGAGGGGGTGGTGAAGGAGGAAATTAAGGCGTCACCCCCACTTGTAATGCAAAAAAGGCCTTTTTCATGAATTTTTTTGAAGAAAACTACAAAACTTTTTTAATCGATCAATATACCATCTTAAAGAACACACCTTGAAGAACTTTCAGTAATTTTTTTATTGAAAAATATTACATTGTTTAGTGGCAAATGGCCGTCAATGAAATAATGTTTTTATATACACGGTTTGCGGTGACCAACATTGCGGCGAAATGGATCATCTGAAAAAAAAAATGCAGATGGATTTAGTCAAATATAAGTATAAACTAGTCTTTAATAGAATGATTTTAAAAAATATTCATTTTTCACAATATGGCGGACAGTCAAAGTTAATGGTTCGATTTTAACGAAAAAAAACGGCCGTTTTTTGGCTATAAAACGGCCATTTTTTTAAGCCTGCAAAATTTCAAGAAGGTTGGTTCATTAATGTTCGAGTAATCTTGGTCACCGACTTCAGAAATGCCATTTTGAGAAAAACGCGTGTCAAGTTTCAATTTCAGTTTACACGAAGAAAATATTTTTTTTTGTAAACTTACATAGAGTCATCTATTCCGGGCATCAAAAAAAACTGCACTTCAAATTGCACTTCAAAAAAATGCAATAAAAAAATCGATTTTTTCGAAATCGCAAGTGGGGGTAACCCCTTAAGGATGAAAAAGTGGGTGATAATGTTGAAGAAGAAAAAGAAGATGCGTTAAATAGTGAGAAACATTAAAATGAGGCACATGATTCCTTGAAGAGTGGAACCCAAGATTCGTTTAAATTGATATACGAGGATGATGATGATGACTCGCAAAATATCGATGAGCTTATCAGCGAATATCTCCTGTTATTACAAACAAATAGAAAGACAAGCTTGGATGTCTTATACGGTGTACGAAATCTCGCAAACAACAAATTAATGATTAGCAATTCTCCGATAATTTTCGACTCTCAACATATTCGTGTGGGAGATGTGAATTATCCGGAAACTGTTGGATTAACAGCGCTGTTGTTTAAAAAAGTGCCCAATGTCGAAACTCTCACACCGGACGATTTGAAAAACTATGAAAAGATTGTAATCTCGACGAATGCGCACAAAAAATTGTATAAGTCTAGTGAGGCTATGCGCCGCAATACCAGCCACAAATTCAACATGTCTATTGCAGAAATAGTTGATCATCATGTGGGAAAAGGTATGCCAAAGTATAAGCTAGCTAGGAAAAACACCCAATTGGACTATATTTACTGGGACAATCCAAATGAGCTAGTAGATCATCTTCGCTTACTTCTGGCATCACAAGCAGCCGGAAATTCATCACATGCGAATGAAGTTATATCGATTATCGAAGAATTGCGTGAAGCTAAAATCATTCATTAACTCGACATCGGGGAATTTACGCATTCTCATAATGAGTGTCGATGTGTTTGGACGTCATTCAAGTAGGAGTGTACTCCACAGCAAGCAAGGTCCTCCAGGTCGACCCGGGATTGGCTTTAGAATTACCGCAGATGGTTATTATGACTTGGAACAGAAACGATTGTGTAACATTGCAAATCCGGAACGAGAAGATGATGCCATCACTCTAAGTGCATTACAAAAGAAATCCCCAACTATCATTAACCCTTCTCGTACACACATCTGCCGTCATCCGGGACATACACACGGGGTCTAGAGGCCCCCATCGATGTTTGAGCGCTTGCTGTGAGAAGACTATTTGCCCGATTTGAATAAAACAAAAACCAAAACGTAGCTTCAACCATCTAGAATGCGATAGGATGAATTTAAAAAGAAAATTTAATGTTGAGGTTGTCAAAAATACACGAAAACGAGTAAAGTCGTGAAAAACGGTCTTTTGTGCAACAAAAAATCATAACTCCGTTAATTTTATACATAATTAACCCATTAACGCCCAAGAATCGCGTTTTTTCCTTCATTTTCAAGCCAGATTTTTATTATATAAAAAAATGAAGAGATACGTTCCCTAGTATTTTCGAGCGTGCTCTTTCTGAATGTGGGGTCAAAATCGGGTTTTGTCCCCTAGGAAAAAACATATGGCGGCTTTTACACAAAAAAACAGGAAAAATCGATGACACGTTTTTTTCAAAAATGTTTTTCACCTCGAAGCGGTTGAAAAGTCAATCAATCAATTGATCAATCAATTGATGAATATTAGTTTTTTCTTGATATTTTACTGACAAAATGTCATCGCTTTCTTCGACTGGTATAATATGTGTCACAATAGCTTTTTTCTACATGACAAATCATATCAACGTATTTTACATTGAAACGTTGAATTATAAAATATAAATTTATATTTTATAGTTCTATAATTATAAAATAAAATTTTATAATTTTATTTTATAAAATAATTATAAATTTATTTTATTATATTTATTATATTTTTATAAATATAAATTTAACAAAAATAATATTTTATAATTTATATTTTTATATTTTATTATAAAATTTATATTTTATAATTCAACGTTTCAATGTAAAATACGTTGATATGTTTTGTCATGTAGAAAAAAAACTATTGTGACACATATTATACCAGTCGAAGAAAGCGATGACATTTTGTCAGTAAAATATCAAGAAAAAACTAATATTAATCAACTGATCAGAACTGAAAATTATCTCTGTAAGAAACCCAATAATTGTAATCAAATTTGGTAAATATATTGCATCAATACATAATGTGTTAACTTTTAATAAACAATGTTTTGATTCACCTGCTCCCATTCGCGTATAAAACCGAAGAAAACTTTTTCTAGATCTAATCATATATGAAGCCGTATAAAGATATATACAATTATATTTATTTCAAAAGAAAATAAAAGTACTCATATACAGTGATATACAATTTTATATACCGTAAATAAAATTCTCACGTATGTATACAATTATTTGCAACACTATATTAAATTATATATAACTGTATATAATATTATATCTAATTATATAAACTCCCTATAAAAATAGTATCTCCATATATCATTATATACAGAACTATGTTTAATTTTATAAAATCAAATTTGATGGAAGTATATTTATATCGGATTATATATGGGTCATTCCATGTCAAATCGACAAATTTTTTACCTGACCCCCTTTGATTTCGCTAAAAATTTTCTATCTTTTTCTACCCCCCGAAAGTTATTTTTCAGAATTTTTTCAAATTTTTTTTCCCGACTCAAAAAAAGTTATGAATTTTTGAAAAAAACCGCTCTTTTATTTTTAAATTGCCAGAACTTTTTCAAAAATTGACCGTTTGGGAACTTTTTTTTTTCAAAATTTTTGTTTTTAAATGTAGTTTTCGAAAAAAAATATGAAAAAATTTTCAGAATCCCAGATATATGAAATATTTTAGTTTTTTTGAAAAAACCGTAATTTTCTCAAAGTCCGACCGTTTTTTTTTTTTGCTCTAAAAATACTTCAACTAATTCTGCAATGATCCCCGTTAATCAAAAGATGTGACGACAATCGCTTCTAATTTTTTTTCTTGATTATAAAAAAATTTTTGTTGAATTTTTGCTGATTTTATATAACTTTGTTATGAAATTTTTTTTATTTCCTCGTGAAACCTCAAAAGTTGAAAAATAAAATTTTATTGGAGAATTTCAAGTGATTATCGTCCAAGAAATTGTTAATTAAAAAAAAAAAAAAATTTTTTTCTCTCATTGACGTTATTTTGTCATGTTTCAGTACCAAAATGACGTTAAGTTGTCATATTTCAGTACCAAAAAAAAACGTCCATAAGAGTAAAAAAATAACGTCAATGAGAGAAAAAAATTATTTTTTTTTTTAAATAACAATTTCTTGGACGATAATCACTTGAAATTCTCCAATAAAATTTTATTTTTTAACTTTTGAGGTTTCACGAGGAAATAAAAAAAATTTCATAACAAAGTTATATAAAATCAGCAAAAATTCAACAAAAATTTTTGTTATAATCAAGAAAAAAAATTAGAAGCGATTGTCGTCACATCTTTTGATTAACGGGGATCATTGCAGAATTAGTTGAAGTATTTTTAGAGCAAAAAAAAAAAAAAAACGGTCGGACTTTGAGAAAATTACGGTTTTTTCAAAAAAACTAAAATATTTCATATATCTGGGATTCTGAAAATTTTTTCATATTTTTTTTCGAAAACTACATTTAAAAACAAAAATTTTGAAAAAAAAAAGTTCCCAAACGGTCAATTTTTGAAAAAGTTCTGGCAATTTAAAAATAAAAGAGCGGTTTTTTTCAAAAATTCATAACTTTTTTTGAGTCGGGAAAAAAAATTTGAAAAAATTCTGAAAAATAACTTTCGGGGGGTAGAAAAAGATAGAAAATTTTCAGCGAAATCAAAGGGGGTCAGGTAAAAAATTTGTCGATTTGACATGGAATGACCCATATACGAATGTATGGAGTTATATACGATTATATATAAACCTATATATAAATATATATGATTGTATATCATTTTAATATAATTGTATCGAAGTATACACAATCATTTTTACTCGGGTATTTTATCGAAAAATGTGAATTTATGAATTCTAAAGACAGATTTATAATCAGCGACCTCGAAAACCCCCGAGTGCCTCGTTTTATCCAATTGAAATGAACTTTTGCATTTGTGTCCGCCATATTGGATCCGCCATTTTTTATTTCGGAATTTTGAGAGCAGAATCATAATCAGCGACCTCGGAAACCCCCAAGTGCCACGTTTTATCGAATTCAAATGAACTTTTGCATTTGTGTCCGCCATATTGGATCCGCCATTTTTAATTTCGGAATTTTGAGAGCAGAATCATAATCAGCAACCTCGAAAATCCCCGAGTGCCACATTCCATCCGATTCAAATGAACTTTTGCATTTGTGTCCGCCATTTTTAATTTCGGAATTTTGAGAGCAGAATCATAATCAGCGACCTCGAAAACCCCCGAGTGCCACGTTTTATCCAATTCAAATGAACTTTTGCATTTGTGTCCGCCATATTGGATCCGCCATTTTGAATTTCGGAATTATGAGAGCAGAATCATAATCAGCGACCTCGAAAACCCCCGAGTGCCACGTTTTATCCAATTCAAACGAACTTTTGCATTTGTGTCCGCCATATTGGATCCGCCATTTTTAATTTCGGAATTTTGAGAACAGAATCATAATCAGCGACCTCAAAAACCTCCGAGTACCAATTTTCGTCCAAATCCAACTACTTTTCATTTGGGACACCGAGCGCGAAATTTTTCGTGGCACTCAGGGGGTGAAAAGCGCCATTTTGGGGGTGAAAATGTTGATAACGACGAATTGAAAAAAAATATTGTTCAATCGTCACTATTCTATGCACCCATGGTTGAAAAAAAACCGTACGTTTCAACGGCTTCGATGTGAAAAAAAAAATTTGAAAAAAAGTCATTGATTTTTCCTGTTTTTTTTTGTTTAAAGGCCGCCATATTTTTTTTCTTAATGGACAAAACCCGATTTTGACCCCAGATTCTGAAAGACCACACTCGAAAATACTAGGGAACGTATCTCTTAATTTTTTATGATTTTTTTTTATAATAAAAATCTGGCTGGAAAATGAAGGAAAAAATCGCGATTCTTCCGCGTTAATGGGTTAAGTGAAATTTTCAGGGAAGTACTGTCACATATAGTAGGTTCATTTAAAAAATAGTGCAATATTGGGTGTTTAAAAAAAGGTATTTATTTGTGCGTATGAACATGAGATATTTTGGAGTAAAAAAAATGCTCTTTATTTTATATTAATATATATAAATGCATGCTATAGGCTCTAACTGTTTCAAATTTATCTCACGAGTTGGCGTTGGGGTCCACTGGACCCCAGGTGTACGAGAAGGGTTAAGAACATATGCAAATAAATGAATGAGAGTAGTCAGTTGTTGGTTAATGGACTTGAAGCTATGATACGAGACATTGCGAGGACTCTCGAGGCCGATGTAAAAACTCTACAAGATTTGATGATTCGTAATTCAAACGTCATTGCTGAATTGGATGCATGACTGAGTGGACTGGAAAATGAACGAAAAAAAGGGCGCTCTCGTGCTGGAGCTACATAAACCTGCTCGACGGAACTATTCTCGTCGACATGTGGACATCCGTGGCTTGGACGAGACCTGACAAGCTGATCTCGTCGACATGTCATCATACGCGCGGCAAAACTCCAAACACAAATTTCTCCTCACCGTCATCGATACCTTCTCAAAATTCGCCTGGGCCGTGCCATTGCTGAGTAGGAGTGGTAAAGATGCAGCATCAGCAATAAAGTCAATCCTCGTTAAGGGACGCATACCGCACAACTTACACGTTGATCGGGGAAAAGAATTTTACAATTGTGACTTTAAGGCCATCATGAAAAAGTACAATATTCACATGTATTCAACATATAGCAACTTAAAGGCATCCATTTGCGAGCGTTTCAACCGTACATTGAAGAATAAGATGTGGATGCAATTTAGTCTTCGTGGTAATTATAAGTGGATCGATATTCTTGATAATCTAGTAGCCGAATATAATGATTCTGTACACCGCACCATTAGATGAAGCCGAGAAATGTCAACGCGGAAAATGAGAAGCAATTGCAGCAGATTTTCAATAAGCCTCCAATAAAAAGACAGCCGAAATTCGCCGTTGGTGATAAAGTGAGAATCAGCAAACTTAAGACTGTTTTCCAAAAGGGTTACACCCCAAACTGGACAACAGAAATATTTACAATCTAACGTGTGAAAAAAACTCACCCCGTAACGTAGCACTTGAAGGACCATAAAGATGAACCGATCGCCGGTGGTTTCTACGAACAAGCGCTTCTCAGTGTCAAGCACCCCGATATCTATCTCATTGAAGCAGTATTGAAGAAGCGCGGTAATCGAATGTTTGTAAAATGTATAGGGTTCGACAATATCCACGATAGTTGGATAAGTAAATCCGATTTGTAGTCGATAATAAAGAAAATGGAAAAATATATATGTATGTTTTATGACTCTTGACCTAAATTGCTGGTCGTATCCGCATGTATCCCTCCAAGGCCTCCAACCGACTCCACAGGAACCTTGCTTTTTTCCCTTCTCGCCATCGATAATGATTCTATAATGCCCCCATGGTAGGGTATCAGAGGTCCCAGGTATGATATACAGCTTATCGTCATGAGGACTCAGAGCAATTTTCGTCTCGCGAATGGTGTAGACCTTATGCAACTTTGATCGAATGCACGTCTGACTACGCATTATTTCAATATTTTCCTTCAAGCACTGAGCATAATCGTCAAATGTAATTGCCCTAGTCACTACACTGCTCTTCTACAAGTCCATGACGTAAACACTATTGTAAATTTCTATTGTGTATGATGTAGCGTTTTTTTTATCACAGACGGTTGCTAGCAGCTTTTCTTCCCGCTTACCTGGTGGTTCGTCTATTGGGAAAAATGGCAGGTCTTTGTGCGCATCATGTAGAGATTGTGGGTATTCCAAGTCGACCTCAAGAATGTAGCCTGTAGGCAAATCTAACGGGATGGATAGTGGATCAAAGTTGGACACGTCGTTGACCCATCGAAAATCTGCATATGGCAAGGGTTGGCACATTACCCATCCATACAAATTGTTGACGTCAAAATACATAAAGTATGATGATGCTTTCGATGGATCAAACGACTCCATGTACTTGATATTAGCACGTGCATATCGGTTTGAGCATCGACTAAGACCACCGCGTATACTCCGCTCAACAAATAAGACCATTTCGATGTCTGTTCGTAATTCAAACTTGACATTCGAGTGTTTTAGCATTGCATCCCAGATATACCCCGGCAATGTGTAGTAATACGCGGGATCCAGTCCATAGCTCTCAACGCACGTATTCCGAAAGTTTTCGAAAATATCGGCTAATAATAAGACATCTGTCTTCAAGTACAAATCGCTATAGTCGCCCAGTGGTCGGATGGAGAAACGGTCCCAAACGTTCTCAGCATGTGCGTACTCACTCTCGGATACTGTACCGTCTGTCAGGGAGCTGTAAAATGCGTCACGTGGTGGTAGGCAAGTGTCGTCCAACCTAGTCACGTCGTCAATATACTCATAAGGAAAGACCCCTTTTCGCGTCGACAAATTAAAATCTCCTGACGACAGAGTTGAAAATTGCATCCGTAAAATTTTGAGTTTGTCCTCGGTCAAGAATGATGCTAATTTGTCAAGACTGGTGTTGAGGAATTTGTATGAATTGATGAAGCGCAATTGGATCCTATGTTTTGCATCGTCTTTAATTTCAACACGCTTCGCGACGGCGATGTATTTCTCTTTTGTGATTGGAAGGACGTCAGTTTTTCCTTCGAAAGCTGTGGCTACTTCCTTGATAATAAAATGTGCATCATAACTCGACAAATTATGGAAAACTACGGGAATAAAAAATGATTGTTTGTAATTTAGGCTGCATTTTGAACGGGCAGGACCTCTATAATGTCCGGTCACATGGCAATGATCTCGAACGCGTACATCGTCTTGCGCAAATGGTTTTTCGCATATGTGACACTGACAAGGAAACGTTGCGAGGGCGATATATCCGATTTCGATGAAATTTGGCATGCTTGTAGAATGGGTAAAAATAGGCGACACGTGTTTTATATCGGCGGAATCCGATTTTTAAGGGTTGAAAAGCACCCTCGAAAATTGGGGTGTTTTTCGTTTTTCGTCGATAACGTTTGAACGGTAGGAGATATGAAAAAACTTCAAATTGCAACAATGTTTATTTTTTCGTGTACTATACATTGGAGATGAGAACGATGCAGATAGCAACAAATTTCATATTGTTTATTGCAAAAATGCAATTTTTTCAACCGTATCTCCGAGAATGTTTAATCGATTGGGATGTAAATTTGCATACATGTAGAGAATGGAAAAGTGCGGATACGGATTTTTTCTTTTTCCGATATCTCACAATTAAGGGGTTGAAACTGCCCGTCGATTTTTTTTGCCGAGAGCATCGTATAATCAGCTAGCCTTTTGGCATTTCGGTCTAAATTCACGTCAATATATGTTCGTGTTATGACGCAATTGCATATTTGTAACATTCCAGCCCCCCCCCCCCCCAACGGTCCCCCTCTCGAAAGGCAAACGTTCAAAGTTCTTACCGTGCGGCATGGACGAAAATTTGTAGAAACAAAAATGGGTTACAAAGAAAGTACAATCAGTCAAAATAGTCGATACACATTTTCTCGTTTTGGCGGAACGACACTCTTAAGCGGTCAACGCACACTTAAAAACTTCGTTCTTTCCATAGCTCGTGAACGGGCCGAAATAAAAATAAAATTCGAAAGGAAAAAATGTTGTATTCTTCGACTACTAGACGTTCATGATGATAATGATGAGTACATCAATAAATGGCGTGTTGTGTATTGCAATACATCGCGAATTACTTGTGAAAAATCACTCTTCAATTTTCCACTAATATGGGCAGAGGCAAGGATCGCTATCACGGACTGACTTCGTGCTTCGGGAAGCAACTGGATTACAATTGCATATTTACGAAGAAATTCTCCCCTGCCACGTACTGCCTTTGGAGATTACAACACAATCGGAAAAGTGTTCTCACGCTTACTCATTTAGGAAACGTTTCAACTCTATGTTTTTAATGGATTATACTTATTACAATAATGATAGTCATGATAAAAGTATTTGAAAGAAAGAGATTTCTTACACTACGCACAAGTGATAATAGCTGCTTCGCCGCATATATCGCATGTCAGTACATTTTGTGAAAAGCAAAATTCTACCGGATTTTCGAAGTTTGGTGGTCTTCCTTCTTCGTACCCGCTTTTGTACCACGCATATTTGAAAAGGTTTGTAAACCGTGGAGAAGAAAACTGGTTGTGTGTAAGAGATTGTAATTTAACAATATTGTCTCTCAAATGCAGATTGAGGTCGTAATTGTGTAATATTACTGCGTCAGAAAAGTGTTTGACGAAGTTTTTCGATACACAGAAGCCATAAACATCAAGGGGCTGTATCATTCCAGTCGTACCTACAGGAATTACTAATTATCATATGAACTAATTGTCTACAGAACTAATGAAACTGGTGCAATATATTTACCTGCTGGAATGGTTAAAACTTTAATATATTTCCCTTGCATATCCATTTCTTTAAATGCAGTTGGACATTGACCGCTCCAAGAATCCAGAAGTATTACCGATTTTGGACCCATATTGGGAATATATACTTCTTGGAACCATCGCTTGAAATGATTAGGGGTCAATTTTTCAGATTTCGAAGCCAATAGAAATATATTTTCGGCTCTGAACATAGTTTGTTCCACCCGAGGACCAAATTTACCAGTACGTTCGTTTAAAACGATCAACATAGGTGCCAAAAGCTTGCCGCTCGCAGAAACCAAAGGATGTATAGTATAACTGTGTGTTGTTGATGTTTTCGATTGCACGACTGTCTCAACGGATTTCTGCCCTTCTTTCGCCAATGTGCCGCCTATATGTAGCTCTAAATTGAATCCACTCTGATCAGAATTAAATGTGTTTTCAGCCCCAACGTTGGCTATGTTGACTTTCACCACTTTTATAAATTCGATAGCTTTGTTTTGAAGTGTATCAGCGTTTAATACCTTTTGTTTTGTTACATATTTAGTGATCTTCCGTGACACAATTCCATGTTGGTTTTTGAATGTCCTTAGCCAAGAAGCGGATGCTTGGAAATGTACGGCAGGTATTTCTACAATTTCTCGTGCACGTTAGGCCCATCGTCGAAGATCTATATCATGGATAGGCAGCCTTTTGTCCAAAGTATCATTAAAATTGTTAAACGTATAGTGAGCTATCTTTGTTAACTTTTCTTTGTAGGCGCCACCCTTATTTATACTGTGGGCCCACCGGCGCAACTGCGGCTCTGATTTCACCTTTTTGAATTTCGTTTGAACAGATGGTAACTTTCTATTCCCATTTGCCCCGGATCTTCAGTAATCTACAGCTCTTGTCTTGTATTCGTAACTCGATTCTTCTATATCTCGGGTACATACATTTTCATCAATTTTTGGATCTAGGTATTGTTATCCGTGCCTAACTCCTTCACTGTCATCTTCTATTGCGGCTGCTTCATGAATTTCATTTGGTGACAGAAAATCCGAACCAGTTTCGCCTTCAATTTTCATGGGTTGATCCATCGCTCCAATGATCATGTTTTCTAGATCCTTACTGAACTGTTTTTCGTGTTCGGTGATTGGAGTGCGAGGCAAATTCATAGCACTTATCGCTATGGATAGAAGTTGAATAACATTCACCGGATTAACGTACATTTTTATTTGTATTTCGAATTCAAAATGTATGGCTGGCTTCTCCGTCGTAACTGCAGCAATAATGATCGTTGGTAAATTTATATGACT
This sequence comes from Ophion slaviceki, assembly GCA_944452715.1. Lineage (NCBI taxonomy): Eukaryota > Metazoa > Arthropoda > Insecta > Hymenoptera > Ichneumonidae > Ophion > Ophion slaviceki. Next base: position 38,896,388 of record OX101786.1, on the reverse strand, counting down.
TGAAACCCAATTGATAAATACACACGAAAAAATTACGTCGACACACGCTATTACCAGAACTGCTATTAATCTTTAATAAGGCGATTTCAAGGTTATCATGAGGGCCGCTCTTTGCACCGTAGTCGCTCTTTGCGAAGATTTATTTCTTTCGTTCATTGGTTTTGCTGTTTGTGAAATTAAAGCTTAAGATAAAGATTACATTATGCTGCGTTATAAGCTGATAAAAAATGTTTGCATCATTCTGTTCATGAGTTGCAGCGGCAACCCAAAAACGCTGTAATATCTGCAGATAATGCCTTCGATACAGTGAGCGGAGTGGAATTTCTTCGTAAATATACAATTGTAATCCAGTTGCTTTTCGAAGCACGAAGGCAGTCCGTGATTGCGAGGCTTGCCTCTGCCCATATGAGTGGGAAACTGAAGAGTGATTTTTCATAAGTAATTCACGAATTATTGCAATAAACAACACGCCATTTGTTGCTGTACCCATCATTATCATCATGAACGTCTAGTAGTCGAAGAATACAACATTTTTTCCCTTCGAACTTCATTTTTATTTCCAAAACGAGAAAATGTGTATCGACTATTTTGACTGATTGTACTTTCTTTGTAACCCATTTTTGTTTCTACAAATTTTCGTCCATGCCGAACGGTAAGAACTTTGGACGTTTGCCTTTCGAGAGGGGGACCGTTGGGGGGGGGGGGCTGGAATGTTACAAATATGCAATTGCGTCATAACACGAACATATAATGATGTGAATTTAGACCGAAATGCCAAAAGGCTAGCTGATTATACGATGCTCTTGGCAAAAAAATCGACGGACAGTTTCCACCCCTTAATTGTGAGATATCGGAAAAAGAAAAAATCGGTATCCGCACTTTTCCATTCTCTACATGTATGCAAATTTACATCCCAATCGATTACAAATTCTCGGAGATACGGTTGAAAAATTGCATTTTTGCAATAAACAATATGAAATTTGTTACTATCTGCATCGTTTTCATCTCCAATGTATAGTACACGAAAAAATAAACATTGTTGCAATTTGAAGTTTTTTCATATCTCGTACCGTTAAAACGTTATCGACGAAAAACGAAAAACACCCCAATTTTCGAGGGTGCTTTTCAACCCTTAAAAATCGGGTTCCGCCGATATAAAAAAAATACGTGTCGCCTATTTTTACCCATTCGACAAGCATGCCAAATTTAATCGAAACCGGAGACATCGACCTCGCAACGTTTCCTTGTGAGTGGCGTTTCGAAAACGCGCCCACTCGGTTGGTGTTAGAGGTATCATTGGCAGATTGTCGCAAAAAATGCTTTTTATGCGCAATGCAAGGTTTTTAAGTTCGTCTATAAACCATAATATGCAGACAGCATTGCGACGAGAATGATACGAAGAGAGCGATTCATCGTATGTATAGCACACGTAATAACCAATACTAAATACTTCATGCTGATGACATATATCTTTTGTCGCGTTCTCCTCGTCAGGCTTTGCTAATACACACTCCAAATCGGCATACATGATGAAGGGGTGTCGTTCTTTCCGGTTGAATATTTGTGAGGGAGAAGGAAGGGAGAGTAGGCATTAACTTGGGGAGAACGTGAGCTCTTATTGACAACAATGCACCCGGGTAAAGAGAATAGAGGGTGCAGCTAACCAGCCCGCGTGTGTGACCCGAAGCAACCCCACCAATTCCAGTGACTGGAATGGAGGAGGATTCCCGTTGAAGTTTGAGGCGCTGAACGAGTTTGTCCGAGATGAGATACAACTCGAACCCCATGTCGATCAGCATCCGGACCCGGTATGTAGACCCGATGGACGTGGAGAGGTTAGCTTGACCCGTTGCGAGCAGAACGCCCGCTCTTGTCGCTCGCGTACCCAGACAAGATAATGCCGCCGTATCTCATTGCGTTGTTCCCGTTGAAGGCGATGGTGAAGGTTGAAGCGCATGACGAAACCGTGCGACTAAAGTGAGGATCATCCCGTGCATCTCGAACGCTTGTGTAAACATGTCGTTCTTGACGTAATTGCTCGACAGAAAGTCGATCGAGCAAGACCGTGTGATATCTTCATGAACCCTGGAGAAATTGCTCCAAAGCTCCTTTGTTGTAGCCCGAATGTCGCCCAGTTCCTTGATGAGTGGTAGCGCTCCACTGGCGGCCCGTGCCCCCGCTGGCGACTTTTCCCGAGTACCCGAAGCCTTCTCTCGGTGAGAAGTTGCTGGCGATTTCTCCCGCTTTCCCGATCCCGCGGCTCCCGGTGCCGCGGCGATGGTACCGACGTCGATGTGGTCGCCTGACCGCTCGGCGCTCCAGTCGGGACCGTGAGTGTGTCCGGCTGTTCGCTGCCGGAGACCAACTCCGAGTCGGACTTGATATCCGCCCAATTCGACGGTGTCTCCAGATCAGACATGTTGACCCGTCAAACCCGTGGAGAAGAACCGACACGCGCGAAAAATACCCGAAAATCCGAAAATTCCGAAGAAGTGTACCGGAGCACTGTGGAACCCGAGAAAAATGCGAAGGGTTCGATAAATGTCGAAGATGCCCCGACGCACTGCGTAATAACCCGCAAAATGTCAATAGGACGCCCGTTCGCCCGGATGTGCTGAGAAAACGACCGAGAGTGTTGTCCGAACACGTGGTCGGTCGAATCGCACAACACGACGCACGAAATTACCGAAGAATGTTCGACAAAATCCCGAAAACATGGTAATCGATCGACGCACTTCGATACTGAGAATTAATCCGCGCAATGTCCCGATATTCGTGACTCGACGCCCCGAACAATTAGTCGAGCCCGGAAGTCGCGAAAAAACTCGAAGTGCCGAAATAATCCACTGACGCGAATGAAGGATAGCTCGTAAGAGAACCGATAGGGTGAAACTATATCCGAGACACACCCGCGAAACCGTGAGAACCGAGTCGAAACGTCAAAAATTCAAAGCACACGATCCGGCACTCGTGGCAACCGGAAGTTAAATCAGAAGCGCTCGGCACGTGCTCGAGAAAAATAAAGTCTGAGAAAATGCGCTACCCGCATACGCCGACACTCGTAAATGATTCGAAAAAAACACTGTTCGATCCCGAGTGAAAGATAAGCTTGAGACTCACCAATTTGTTCGATGAAAAATCGAAGACCGTCGATGAGAGTTGAAGCGTCTCTAGAGTCCAAGCGTCCTGCGAGTAGTCGGCCGGCGAGCTTGTGCACGTGGCGCGCGCGCGCGATCCTTCGAGATAATCGATGTTCCGCGGAAGAAAATTCCACTTTGCGAAGTCACAAACACGAAATCCCCGTGTCCACAGTTACTGAGTCCCGATCACTGCACTTTCCACTGAATCGTCGCACCAAAAAAAACCACCAGATCCGGCTCGAAGGACCAAAATGTTTTGTTTTGAGGATCTGGTGTAGGTGGAATAATTAATAATGCGGCGACGCAGAGAATTTATGCGTAGTTCCCAATTTTCTTTAATTGTCCCAAAAATTTACAATTAATTTTGGCCCGAACTCTCGAACCCGAACACAACGAGGTTGTAAATCTCGCCGTGTACAAGAGTTTTCCCGACGAAGTTCCGAATGACTTCGAACTCTTGCTGACCTCGTGGTCAACGAGAGCGTGTAAGAAAGATATGGCCGCGACGCGTAAGCGCGAAGCCAATTTTCCCGAGATCCCGAATATCTTTCGTTCTCACCGATGCCTGGAAAATATCCGTGGCCCGATTCTCCTCGACTTGGAGAAAAAGAGGACTGTAACCGTTTGTAAGGCAGTTACCCGATGATGAAAGTATTCGCGGATACAGATAAGAGGCCCGAGTGGTAGAGAGACCGAGCGCGTGACCGTGTTCTCTCACGTCCCGATAGAGAAGAAGGATCAACAATGGCGATCGATAGTTGATGGATTACGCGCATGTCCCGTCGCTGGTCAGGCGTGCCACCCCTGGTGGTGGCGCCTGACCAGCTGACCATTACGTCAGAGCGCGTAGCTATTTCCCGATTACGAAAAATGAGAGGCCCTTGAGTGACAGGGCCATCGCGTGGTGCCGCGACCGGCAGAGCGCGAACCCCGACCCGATGCTCGCGGCACCGGCGCGGATTACGTCATTCCCGAACACCAGTATATGGACTGAAATGTTTAATGAGATTTCAAGAGAGAACAAGATTTCAAAAAAAATATGGCGATCACCTGTATGATTTTCCCACACGCCGTCGTCAAACGTGGTTTTGTGGAGATCCGGGAATGCCTAAATTCTAGCAGGTCAACATCCGCCTTTACCAATGGAGTTTTACTTCAACTCATTTAACCCTCCAGCGATAGTAAGGAAAACATCATAATCACTTGTATGATTTTCCCATGCGCCGTCGTCAAACGTGGTTTTGTGGAGATCGTAAAATGCCTAAATTCTGGCAGGTTAACATCCGCCTTTACCAATGGAGTTTTACTTCAACTCATTTAACCCTCCAGCGATAGTAAGGAAAACTCATAATCACTTGTATGATTTTCCCATGCGCTCTCGCCAAGGGCGGTTTTGTGGAGATTGAGCCCTAGCAGGTCAGCTTCCGCCTCTACTGATGGAGTGTTTCTTTTCTGATAACGCCCCACTCTGGAGATGGCAAAGAAAAAGCGCGTTAAGAAAAAAAATCTTTTCGTTCACCCTTAGCCTGGATGAGG
>OX101786.1:38651712-38886712 GCA_944452715.1 Ophion slaviceki | reverse complement strand
ACTCTTCCAGCCGCGAGAATTATTGGCTTGGTCTTGATCAATTAATTGACCAGCTGATCAATTAAAACATGTGATTGGCTGGTGCAGCGATCTGGAACGATGACTGCAACTATATAAGGAATACCTGAGACACGAGAGCTTCAGTATCGGAGCTCTCAGCCCTGATGATGCAGACTGTAACGTTTGCGAAACGTCGAAACAACGCTGATCCTCAACACGGCCTCCATCCGGAAGCCACATACTCTTCTCATTACATAAAGAGCCGTGAAAGCCTTAAAACTAAAATCAGACGCCTACACGGAGAGGCTATTTTGGGTTCTGTTAACACCTTTTCCAAACTCAGGAAAACTCTGTACATCCAACTGTGCTCGTTAACCTTCCTAAAAAGGTGCCACGACCATCAAGTGGTACCAAAATGTTTTTAATTAAAAAACCCCTTTCCATCAAAACAAGCCAAAACAATCCTCTACCAGGCCTCGCTAAGACTGGTAAAGGAGAGAATATCTGTCACCAAAAAGCTTTTCGACCAAAATTCCCAAAAACTCCTTAAACTTCACTACGTCTATCTGACTCTTTGGGACCACAGCTGTGGGAAGATCTTGACCGTGTCTCCCACGAACAAGCCCTCCACTGTGCAGACCTAAGATCCAAGAATCAAATATAAAAATTCAGGAAACTATGTCCACAGACGACGCAGTCCATCCTAACCCACACAGTAAAAACCCTATGTAACCACACACTCTCCGCAGCTGAAACATCAGTCCTCGCAAAAGGGAACAATATCGCCATTACACCAACAGAAATTCCGACCAGAGAAATCATCAGCCAGGTGGAAACTGCCAACTATCGTCTCTGGCTGGCAACGACATCAGGAAATCGTCTCTGGATACTGGCAACGACATCAGGAAATGGATAAGCAATATTCTACACAAGGCAGAACCTCCGCAGCAGAATATCACGAAGGAAGAACACCTTGCTCTTCACAATTTGAAGAAAAACAAGGACATCTTAATACTACCAGCTGACAAAGGGAATGCAACTGTCATCATGGATGAAACGGACTACTGCAGTAAAATTATGAACCTGCTCGAGGACACCAACACGTACAAGAAATTATCACGTGACCCCACATCGAGTGTAGAAAAGAAAACAACAACACTTCTAAAGATGGCTGGTGTATCGGAAAACCTAACCAAAGCCCTTACACCCAAGGAATCCCTACCACCCAGGCTTTACGGTCTGCCGAAAATACACAAAAACATCCCGCTAAGGCCCATTGTTAGCAACATAGACAGTCCTCCATATCACTTGGCACGTTTTCTCTGCAAACCTTTGCAGGAACTCGTAGGCCTCAACAACTCCTATATCCAAAACTCCCGGGATTTTGTGAACAAGATCCAGTCTATCAAGGTACAACCAGAAGATATTTTAGTGAGTTTCGATGTTGTATCCCTGTTTACAAACGTCCCGACCAATGAAACCGTAAGCATAGTTAAAAATTCCAAAAAAGTTGCCCCGAACCTACTGCCCATCATAGAAGTTTTATGAACAAACTTCAGGCGCAGCCATGGGTTCCCCTATTTCCCCTATCATCGCCAACATCTTTATGGAGAACTTCGAGAACAGAATTCTGCAAGAAGCTTCCCTCAAGCCCTCCACCTGGTTCCGATATGTCGACGACACCTTCGTCATTTGGAGTCACGGCAAAGAAAACCTCAATCATTTCTTAACCTTCCTCAACTCCCAACACCCTAATATTCAATTCACTATGGAGATAGAACAGGAAAATCAAATCCCTTTTCTGGATGTACTGGTTCAACGGAGAAGCGATGGCACTTTGGGCCATAAAGTTTACCGGAAGCCAACGCATACGGATAGATACCTCCACGCTACGTCCCATCACCACCCTTCCCAAAAACAGTCGGTCATAAGCTCTCTGGTCTACAGAGCTCTAGCGATCTCCGAACCAGACTCCCTGGAGGTTGAACTAGAACACCTACGAAAAGCTTTAGCAGACAATGGCTACAAGCCAGGCAACATCGAAAGAACGATCAAAAATCTAAAAAGAAAAATAGCTGATTCGAAAACGGTTACAGCACCTGATGGAGAGAATGAAGGACAAATAACCGCAACAACTTCCCTTCCATACCTTCAGGGTATAATCGATCGCATAGGCAGGGTCCTTGGAAAACATAACGTGCGAGTCATCTTCAAACCTCAGAAGAAACTAGCACAAGTGATTCCGAGTGCAAAAGACCAAAGACCACCGTTAAGTGCACCAGGAGTATACAAGATACCCTGCTCATGCGGTAAAGTGTACATAGGGGAAACCGGGAGGAAGATCAGTACACGGATCACAGAACAGCAACGGTGTATCAAATTCGGCCATATTACACAATCAGCGCTGGCCGAACATTGGATGGAGACTGGTCATGCCATCCAGTTCGACAAAGCCCAACGTCTGGCCCCATCAAACAGCCATTTTTCTAGGAAACACTGAGAAGGCTTGGAAATCCGAAAACATCCGGACAATCTAAACAGAGGTGGAGGATATCACGTCAATCCTATTTGGCACACCGTCCTCCCGGTTTTTTAATTGACCAGCTGATCAATTAAAACATCTGATTGGCTGGTGCAGCGATCTGGAACGATGACTGCAACTATATAAGGAATACCTGAGACACGAGAGCTTCAGTATCGGAGCTCTCAGCCCTGATGACGCAGATTGTAACGTTTGCGAAACGTCGGCACAACGCTGATCCTCAACACGGCCTCCATCCGGAAGCCACATACTCTTCTCATTAATTATTGGCTTATTTATATCGGGGAAGTTCTCAAGTTCAGGCCTATCAGGATGTTGGTGTAGCAGGAAATGTACTTATCTTGATTCGATACCGCGAATCTCACGGTAAGGTGGAATCTTCTTAGGCAGGGTGAACGCTGCTTTCTCTTGCGGTTCTTTTAATAGAGCGGAAAATGAGTTTTTTTGCGAAATGTTAAGCAGCCAGAAGAAGATTCAGAAACGGATTTTCAGCTGTTCCCGTCACACGTTAATGTCTCTTCGTACATCTTTCACTTTGCCTTAAAAAAGAAAAACATTTGTTTTTGTATTTCTCCCGAATTTTTTGTGCTGCTAAACCATAATATCTTCGATAAAAATGGTTAATACCCTAAACTTACTATATTTCATGGACAAAAACTTGATTAGAATAAAATTAATGAATTTCCTTTGAGCATATAAGTAAACTAGCTTAGATAAGGAATAGCAGTTCTTGGATCCAATTGCCGACAGTACTACAAATCTATCTGCGTCAATAGAAATTCCTATGTGTAGCGCAAACAGGGTGAGCCAATCGTCGAAATTTCATTCGTTTCGATAAATATGATAAAAATGTTGTTGTAGAAATGCACTCATGGATGTACGGATATACATATAAACAAAATATGCAGACTGCATATACATTCATTTCTTGTATCATCGTGAACCACCGAAGGATGCGAGGGAGATACTTCTCTTGTGGTCTCGCTGTATGTACATGTATACAAGAGGACTTGAGGACTCCCTAAAGAGCTCTAACGTACTTGACTCGTGGTGGCCTCGCGGCTGTGAGCCTATCGGGCGTTTCATGTCAATTCGTTCAACCCCGTTTTTTGTACACGATTTCGATTCTTGTACATTGCCAACATAATTTTGATAGTCCTACAACTATATGGATATTTGTTTTCTACGACTTTCCACGATTTCACACGAAATGCTCGACTCATATATTTCAATGGAAAAAAAAGTTTTTGTTTCGAAATAATTATCGTTTTGAGACATAAGATGCGAGGTATTTTTATCCCATTAAAAAACGCTCGTTCCTCGATAATATAAAGGTTCGAGCCGTTTTTTTTGTCAACGCAAATAGCATTTCGACATTGAACGGAGTGAATATCTCACTTGACTTTTCAGCCTAAAATGACATCGTACTTATGAAGAAAAAATTTTTTCGTTAAAAATGCTTATTAGTCATATCGCAATGACACATAGTGAAGCTAGTATGACTTGTATGTAATTTTTTTGAGAATTTACATGGAACGCCTGGTATGTGTGTGTATATATATATATGTAAACCCACATGTATATACGTACGGATACTGCATCTCAAACTCCTCTCGTTCACGGATATCCCATGGTTCCACTTTTCGCGCATCTTCTACGAGTTTCAAAGTCTCCAACAAGTTTGCGGTCCTTCATAGACCATGTGAGACTATATATATACATGGTAAAGCATAACAACCAATGTGTGCGTGCGTGTGTGTGTGCGTACACTGGATCGTATACTTTACCGCATTCGTTTGGCGGAAACGGAACGTGTAGACCAGATAGTTGCACACACTCTTGCATATACTCTTCCTTGCTTTTCACGCAAACCTTATCCGGTCCTCTAAATATATCTATAGAAATACACTTATTGTATATCTATATGGACCAAGTATAAGTACGAAGTATAGGCATGTATATAGCTACGCTCCCACGCGGCATTGCTTCTGCGTAGCTTTTCGCTTGAGGTTGTAACCCGACGTACGGACACTTTCGAGATTACGTCGCTATTTCTAGCGATCCTAAAAGAAGAGACGTGGAGAGAGAGAGAGAGAGAGAGAGAGAGAGAGAGAGAGAGAGAGAGAGAGAGCCATTTTGTATGCGATTTTTTTCTTCAATTGCTCTTTATTTCAAAAGTTTGGGGCTTTCATATGGAGGCCGTGTTGGGAATTAGCGTGATGCTCTTTATTTGTGATGAGCTCCTTCGCTCTCTTCCCCCTGCCACCTCACACTCTTTATCGCTCGCTTTAAAACGACAATTGGTTTGAATAAACAATATAAATTTCTGTGCACCAGGTACATGCATATATTTAAAACCTGTTTCATTCACCTTATACGAATAGGACGAAAAATCGCAAGCAGTCTTCATTTGATGCGGCTAACGTTATTGCGTTAATGAGATAAACGTTATTGTAGCGGTTTGTACGGCTCTGAACGCTGCTCGTTTGCCTTTGCATAACTCCCCTGTGAGAGGGTAGAAAAATCCTCGTCTCTTGTGTCGAGAGTAGCAATGTCACGAAGATAGAACGATGGCAATATAATCCAGGGAGTATGCAACAACGGAGCATCATTATTACTCGGAGCACGCCTGGCCGAAAGCTCACGTTTCCACCCACACAGCATATACACATAGACTCATAAACTTGGTGCATACCGTTTCGTGTCACGGGAATATTTACTTGAATGACTGACGACTAACGTTCTTTCTCACGTCCACGTAATGAAGACACTCCCCTCATTACATTAGTGTGAAAAAGTCTGCTTTTACAAAACAAATTAAGAGGCAAGAAAAGTCATCGAAAAAAACGATCCGAAAGATTCCGAACATATTGAAACGAGACAAATATTTAAAAAATACTTTTTCAAATTTGTTTTTAATCCATGCCAATGCTGTTGAATGACAGCCACGACTTCTAAAACGTAGCGACTTTTCAGACAATAAAATTTAAACAAAAAGCACTGCTGATTTTATCATTTTCATACTGTTTCCACCTTTACGAGTTGCGTAAAACGAAACTACCCCTTTGGCGAAGTATGCTCTATTTCAATGAGAGAACCGATATCTCCCTAGAAGATCGCAAAAATCGGTTCATAAAATAATAAGTTAAGGAGGACGATGCGTTACCCTTAAACCAAGATTAAATTTAAAAAAAATGTATGTTAAGGGGCGTACCCAAATCATGTAACGCAATTGGAGGGGGGGGGGAGGTTCCGGCCCGCCGTTACAATTTACGTATGTGGTGGGAGGGGGGATGGTCAAAGTTTGCGTTACGTAACAATTGTAGAACCGCCGAAATAGCAAAATTTCTGCATGTTCAAGTTTTGAATTTAAAACTCAATTTTCGCAATCAAGCGCTCAATTTTTTCATATAATAAAAATTAAAAAAACCATCATATCATCCGTGACTAGATTCTTGAATGTAAGTATCAATATTTTCGAATAAACCTAACTTTATATCAAGAAAAACGGAACAAAAACTTTGAACGCGTTTCTTTCGAAACTACTTTTTTCGACCTTGTCCCAGCGAATACTCAAAATCTTATCAATCGATTTTCAATTTTTTTTTACATTTTTGTAATCGCATTGACTAAGGCTATACGTAGCCGATTCTTTTAAATTTTGATAATTACTATTTTGAAGACTGCTTCAAAATGCAAAAAAGGGCCTTGAAAAAAGAAAAGGAAATGTCCAAACTGTCGGCTTTTGGAAAAAAAATTCAAAATTTAAAAACGGCTGCGCATAACGATAGCTACATTTGTATACATATCGATAAGTTGTCAACTTTTAATTTACAGATAACCTTCCATAACGGTATCGATGGGCCAATGAAGAGATTTTTTTTTCGTCGTTAAATCAAGTCATATCTCGGTCAATTTTAAATATTTTTTTCATCACAATTGGTATAAAACTAGATGAATAAATACTTCATGAAATGAATTTAAACTTGATTCTGTCATAATAAGTTATGCTTATGAAAAAAAAATCGCAATTATTGACGACAAAGCACCCATTACGTAACGGAATAGGGGGGGGGGGTGAACAATTGGGAAAGTTGGCGTTACAGAATTTGTGTACGCCCCCTTATGGTCTAGAGTCTGATACTGAGTCTTTACGGATTTGAAAAAATGTACCATAAAACACCAGGGACAAAAAATAGTTTAATGTATGTAATTTTACGTGCGGTTGGATAGGCAAGACGTTCGACGCTAAGGGTGATGTAATTTTTCGCTATTAAGCACCAGATCTAGATAAACCATTTGTAACAACAGATTAACGCAAACTAAACCTTCGTAAACCTTTAGAAAAAATCCCCATCTCGCCCATCGTAAACCATATACAGGGTGATCCAGAATAGGTGTATCAGCGGGAAATCCCAGGTTCAGCCGGTTACTCCGAACATTTCTACTGAGCCGTTTTTTATTTTTACACCGCGTCATCAAATGGGAAGCATTCGAAAATAGGCGTTCGATCTTTGAAAGGGACGCTCGGATCCGTCATGATGGACGATCGAAAAGGGCCGAGGAGTAGACGAAAGGCCACGTAGCCGTGGCTGACGTCAGGATGGTTCTGCGAAAACGCAGTGTTCAACAGATGCCAGCGTGGGTGATCTGACGTTTAGCGAATCATTCGCTACATTAGCTATCAACCTATCCGGTTCGAGATTCGTAACAAGCAGCACGATTTGACGTTTCATCTATCGTCTCTAATCGGTCGGCGTGCCAAAGAGTGAAGCACGCCGCAATTCATGAGATTTACGATTTCTATGGTGCTTATCCATTGAGAGGGCCTGTTCTTTTTGTTGTCTCCAGAAATAAATATTAACAAAACCAGCAAATTGTCAATGATCATCAAATTTCGATATACCGAGCGATTTTTTTTGCGTATTGAAAAAAATTGACAGCCGAATTTTTATTGACAAACTCTCAATAATTTGACGCTAAATTTTCGGGGATGGGACGTTATTCGGATTCCAATCCTCGTTCGACCACTCCGTCTTGTATGATAGTCGGATTTATCTCCTAAAAGTTTTTTTTCTGAACCAATATCAAAGCAAAGTGGGTTCGAGCTGGGTTAGGGAACATGAGAAGAAGCTTTGCATTTTCTCATTAGGGGAGACGAAATCAGTCGGTTCCGGCAAAAGAAAATCGATACGACGTTTTTTGAGGATTGAAACAAGGTAAGAAGATTTTCTGTACCGCCTGAAATGCAATTTTTCACGTCCCGATAGGGATTGATTCCGGAAATCCCAAAGCACTGCCAGTCTGTTTGTGATTTCTCTCAAGAATATTAGAATGCCAACGTAGTCTAAAATGTCAAAATTTGCGCACTTTTATAAAAGAATGTTATTTAGTGGCAATCGTCCGGGTTCAGTTACAGAGATAGACCATCCACGTCTCCAGCTTCGTTTACTGAACCAGAGATGAAATCGATGCACTTTATGACGAGTATGACGGGGTTATGGTGAAATCTACACGAATTAACCAATCCAGCCGTTGATTTCATCTTTTGCAATTACGCAAAGGAGCTTTCGTATTCGCAGCTTATACCTCTGCTTAGGTGATCCTTTCTACCCGAGCGGGAACGAGATGAGATCGATTCTCTCAATCGTTGTGCTAGCATCCATAATACATTCTCGAAACCGTCCCGTCGAGTTTGTCGCTGATTTCATCTCGTTCTCGATCGGGGAGAGTGGATCACGTAAGCAGAGGTATAAGCTGCGAATGCGATAGCTCCTTTGTGTACGTGTAAAATATGAAATCAACGGCTCGATTGGTACATTCGGGTAGTTTTCATCATAACCCCGTCATACTCGCCATAAACTGCATCGATTTCATCTCTGGGTCAGTAAACGAAGCTGAAGACGTGGATGGTCTATCGCTGGAACTGAACTCGGATGATTGCCACTGAATATCATTCTTTTGTAAATGTGCCCAAATTTTGAAATTTCAAATCACGTTGGCATTCTAATATTCTTAAGAGAAATCATAAACAGACTGGCAACGCTTTGGGATTTCCGGAATCAATCCCTATCGGGACGTGGAAAATTGCATCTCAGGCGGTGCAGAAGATCTTCTCACCTGGTTTCAATCCTCAAAAAACGTCGTATCGATTTTCTTTTGCCGGAACCGACTGATTTCGTCTCCCCTAACGAGAAAATGCAAAGCTTCTCCTAATGTTCCCTAACCGGGTGGGGGTAAAAATGTCGAATGACCAAATATAGAACGACAAAGATTTCGAAACGACAGAATTATGAACTCTCAAAATAACGAAGGTTAAATTATTCAAAATTTTATCTTTCGACTGATAAAAAAATCGAATGACTATAAATCGAACCATTATTTATTGGAGAGGTAATTTATTCGAAAACGAATGTTCAGATATTCTGCAATTCGGAACATAAAAATACAGAATGGAAAAATGTAGAATACCCATATCTCCGAAACAGAAAATAGCAAGTGCTTAATATGCGTAATACCGTCTATGGCGAAAAGCAATATATCGAAACGCAAAATGTCGATCGCCCGAAATGTCGAACGCCGAAAGATCGAACGGCCAAAATGGCGAACGTGGTGGGGCCCGTCACGTGGGATGACTGTCTTACGATATTTTAGCCGATAGACCGCCAGCGCCATCTCGCAGCTTCACTTTGAGGCGCAAGTAACGTATTGCTCGATTCGCCATTCGGGCCGTTCTACATTTTGACCCTCCGCGATTTCAACCACTTGACTTTTTGGCCGTTCGCTTTAATGATTTTCTGCATTGTGAACCATCGCCATTTTCTTAATTCGGAGAATTGTCGTCTCGAATTATTTGGTGTTATGCATACAGTCCCATCGATTTTATGTTTTTCGATATTTTATTAAATCTGATTTTTGTTTTTCGCTTTATTTCAACTTCCGAGATATTCATATTCGTAATTGTTATTTTCGACTTCACAGACTCTAGTAAGATTGATCTATCTATATTCGAACATTCGTCATTTTCGAATTCGACATTTTGGCCCATCCGCATTTCGATCGTTGGACATTTTTCCCCCCACCCCCCTAACCCAGCTCGAACACACTTTGCATCCCGACTATCATGTCACATCCGGAAAAGAGCATAATATTTTCGTTTCCCTCTTTATTGCCTACGCCTAGCGCAATAGCACGGGATGAGGGGAAAAAGGGGTAGTGCGTGGGAAAGAGTAGAATTAAGGAATTGACACGATATTCCGGTATTGAGGAATAATTCGACAGACTTGGTGTTAACACTATGTTATTTATTATAAGATTACGAGACGGTTTGAAGCGATCAGGCCTGCGATAAATGATACAAAAAGAAAAGGTAAAGTTAGCTTACATTGGTTGTGTTTGACGCTCGCTCGCTCGCGTAGATGTTTGTTGACGCTCGCGTTACAAGGGCCTTCGCTTTTGGCCTGGTGCGCTCGCTGGTACAATCGCTGGTAAGGCGCTCGCAGGATTTTACGCTGGTCGTGTGTATAATCGACGTTTGTACTACGACGGGCACTACGCGTGGATATAAATATGAACGGTGCGGGGTCGACGAATTGAGACTGATATTCGCGGAAAAATGAAGACTGTTCGTGTGAAGGTTAATTCGAGATTTTCGTTTGGTTTCTGAATTAAGACTTGATAGAAGAAGTTGATTCGATGTTGGTTGACGGAAGACTGAGCTCTGAATTTGATGAAGATTGTTGGGAAACTGCGATTGAGACTTGATAGAAGAACTTGAGTCGATGGTAGTTGACGGGAGACTGCTTCGACCTTTTGCACACTGACCCTTCTTGGTTCGCATGCGAATTTTTAGAGTGAGTGGGAGACAATCTTTGGTTTCTCTTCTTAGAAATAATGGCGCTGGTGGAAGGGGCAATTTCGCTTTGTTAACGGAACGTGCATGAGGTGTGTAGTCGAAATTCGCGCTAAGTCGTTCGCGATAGCGCGCCGACCGTTTGATTCGAACGGCCCGGATGTTTTCATACTCCGCTCTGGTTACCGGGTCGAATCATGCAGACTTCTCTTTGTCCCCATGCGGATAGCTAGCGTAAAGTTTTTGGAGTGAGTGCCTGTTTGATTTTTTGAGTTGCGGCTTTTCGTGGAATATTTGCCTGAGATCGTGTTCTTGTTGAAAGCCAATGTGATAGGAAAAGTCAATGACTGTGGCGGTGCTGCTATCGTGAATATGCTCGCGGAACGTACGCAAGTTCCGCTTAAGGCTGTTATGCGTCTTATTCTTAGATTTATACATTTAATACGCTTCTGACGGCAAATGAGGATATTGGGAATAACCGAGATGAAAAAAACCTAGATGAGAGAAGGGACATTCGCTAGGATGTAACACCTCCCCTGTTGAAGATTAAGCGTCCCGCTCAATTATTATGAATGTTCCAAAGGTTATCTCAATATCGTCATCAGCCTATTCTTAAACGGTTGCGGTGTCGGTAGGTACAATTTTTGGATTAGAGTATGATGTAGATTATAGAAAAAGGAAAGTATGTGTCTAACATTATTGTATATATGATCTCTGTATGAGAATGTTTTTGGTTATTGTATATCTAGATCATTGTATGAGGAGGTTTTCCTTTGTTCTCCGTTTAAAAAAATAATTATATATATATATATATATATATATATATATATATATATATATTATTTTGCGTTATGAATAGGTACTGTTTTATTTATTGTGGCCTATTTTACTTGACAAGGTTAAGAGCACGATGACAAAAAGAAAATGATTAGCATAATCAGAAATATGGTAAGTCTCCTCGTGCGAACGTAAGGGATGGAGTGCGGTTTGGAGGATTTGTTGTTTTCTGGATGATCGGAGATTTCAGGGTACAGATCATGTGTTGCAGCGTTGGCCTTGGCCCTCTGGTTCAGCTGGAGGGGCCGACACGAGTTGATGAAGTTCTTGACCAGTCACTGCATCCGTTGACGTTTTCTTCTTGGATCGTTTAGCCAGGTGCATCAGGAGGTACATAACCGAGTCCTATACTGCACCGACGAGATAGATCGACCAGCCGTACACAGGGTGTTGACTGTTTGCATGGATCGCCGTATCTACGAGGACCTTGATCGCTCGCATGACGAGTGATGTTCGGGTGAAACCAGCGCTTGCTGTACCTAACCGAGTGAATTTTTCCAGGTGTGATTCCAGGTGGAGTCCGCTTGGTGTTATAGATTGTTGTTATTTAGGAGATTTAACAAGATGCCCTCCGGATTGGTAGTGTTTTGACCACTGATGCCCCGTGCCATATTGTTTACGACAGCGGGTTTCTCCACGGGAAACAATTACGCGTTCTCGTACGTTGTCGATATCTTCTGTGGAATAGATCGCATATGATGCTGGTGATCCTGGGTTGGTATATCGCCGAGTAGACTTCGTCGTCGATTTCGTGATTACAGGTGGTGTGGCTTCGACCGGAACAGGGATGAACTTGTACCAGGTGTCACCGAAGAGGTAATAGGGGGGAAGGAAGGAATTGCTGGTTGTTTGAGTTTTTTTTCGGTAATATAGCCTTCGAGAAATAAGGAGATATATTTAGCTCCCACGAGTGACAGGCAGTTGATCGTAAAATTCTTTTAAACTGATCAGATTTTCTTGTATTATTATACATTGAATAAAGTGTACTCTTTCGCCAAAAAGACCGCCATATACGTCGGTTTCTTTGCTAAATTGTACACAATTTGTCCGAGGTTTGGATCGCTGATAACAAATTATTTTGGAGTATACGGCGGTATTTTTTCACCGTTGCGTAGGAACATCGTAATATAATGATTTGCTAATGTAATATAATTACTACGTATATGAATTTCAAATGCACGTAGGCAATTATATCGAGGTTCGCGATAGGAAATCTCTCTTGACTTGTGAAATAGTTAGTTCGGCGAGTTTTGAACACAAACAAGTTAGGATGTTCTGTACTGAGTATACTCTAATTAAAAATTTGAACTGTGTCTCCAGTTGCCATTGCAAAGGTGATATCGTTAAACGTTACACAGTAGATTGGTAACGGCCATCTGAAAAACAGGTTAATTATTATGATTATTTGTTTAATTAGGATTAAAATCTGTTTTTGAGACACTCTTGTGTCCTCCACGGTCATATGGCTTACCCGTTGAGTCTGTGAAAAAACCGAATTATCGTTGCGAAAGTGGAACAATTATTTGGTGTTGATGCAATTTGCAATTTTGAATTTTGATATTTTTCTTTCCTCCACAGGGGGATCCTCGTCTTCGGAGGGATGTAAATCGAGAGAGTTGGAATCCGAATTTGTCGATTTATCGGAATTAGGATCGATGGAGTTTTTGAAACGATGGATCGGAAATGATTTGCGTTGGTCAGGGCCCTCAGCTGATTTCAGGGCAATGCCCTCCGCGGGTCAACTAGTGCATATGGGTCTTATTATCTCGGCCTCCGACTCGTCGTCGCTACTCTCTGCGTAATCTATGGGTTCACGAATTCGACGTGTAAGGTGTCGAGTTTCGGAGTGCGCGTCTACGCGTTTGGCTGCAGCCGCGTTGGTCTTGAAGGTAGCGTAGTCGCCACATGATTCGTGCATTTTCTCTATATCGCTCTTCGCTTGAGAGCGAGTGACGATGTTTATGTTTTTCTCACGCGGGACGGACTGGACATCTGCTCGAACGGTAAAGGTTGTTGATTTTTTGTTTTCAGCATTGCTATCGCTGGTCTGGCCTAATTTTCGCGCAAAATCTTGTATCGTGATGTTCGAAATTTCGATTATATGCGATGTTGAGTTAGAGGTGACGATAGAATTTACGTTTTCATTTCGATTTTGCTTTTCTTCGTTTTTTAATTTTTTATTCGCTTTCGAGATTCGACTTTTGTTTGTGTTTCCTTTTGAATTGGTTTGGGTTTTTCTTTATCATCGCTCTCACTGACGCGTTGGCAATGTTTTATTTGGACGTTTATGTCGATTTTTTTTATTTATTAAATTTTTATTGGCCACTACTGGACTCTGGACCGGCATAGTTATCGTGCAATCTACGTCCGAATTAGGATTAGAATCTTGAGGTGGATTGGAATGAACGCGAGAATTTGGATTAGCATCGCGAGGAAATGGATTGGATTCACAGATTGTCGTGCAGTCTAATTTTGTTTTTGTTTGCTTTCGTTTTCCACGATGTCGAATTCCTGTAGTTTTATGACCGGCACGATCAGTCGTACAGCGTCATTTGTGGGGTTGAAAACCTTCAAATCGGCCTTTCCGTCGATGTTTGTTACCGGGCAGTCGCCGGCTTCAACATCCGTACGGATTTTTAAGGGGTTACCCCCACTTGCGATTTTGAAAAAATCGATTTTTTTTATTGCATTTTTCGAAGTATAAGTATCCGGGCCCATACTTCTGTATGGGCCCGGAATAGATGACTCTATGTAAGTTTACAAAAAAAAATATTTTCTTCGTGTAAACTGAAATTGAAACTTTAAACGCGTTTTTCTCAATATGGCATTTCTGAAGTCGGTGACCAAGATTACTCGAACACTAATGAACCGATCTTCTTGAAATTTTGCAGGCTTATTTAATACATAAAAATGTAGTCTTTAATCGTTCGATGTTTTTTTTTCGAAAAAATGGCCGTTTTATAGCCAAAAAACGGCCGTTTTTTTCGTTAAAATCGAACCATTAACTTTGACTGTCCGCCATTTTGTGAAAAATGAATATTTTTTAAAATCCTTCGATTAAAGACTAGTTTATACTTATATTTGACTAAATCCATCCGCATTTTTTTTCAGATGATCTACTTCGCCGCATTGTTGGTCACCGCAAACCGTGTATATAAAAACATTATTTCATTGACGGCCATTTGCCACTAAACAATGTAATATTTTTCAATAAAAAAATTACTGAAAGTTCTTCAAGATGTGTTCTTTAAGATGGTATATTGATCGATTAAAAAAGTTTTGTAGTTTTCTTTAAAAAAAATTAATGAAAAAGGCCTTTTTTGCGCTACAAGTGGGGGTAACGCCTTAAGGAGGTACACTAGCTTCAGCAAAATGGTGATAGATCAATAAAATTTGGTGAATATATTCTTTAGTATTATTCATGTAGATACAAATTTTATCAGATTTTTTGGTTGTGCCGTTTTGTTACAAATAATTCACAAGCGTTTATTCTTATACCCGGAATAGATACCTATATCTATAAAAACCCTATGCTTATACACGTGAACTTCAATGTTCAATTATTCGATAACGGCACAATGAAAAAATCTGAAAAAAATTGTATTGACATATATAATACTAAAGAATATACTCACCAAATTTTATTGATCTATCACCATTTTGAAATTTGACCATGGTTTAGCATGGCAACATTGTATGAAGCTGGTGTACCTCCTTAAAGGCGCGATATACGCTTTCTTTAACGTCCGGGTTTCGACTCTCATATGGAAACAGGTGTCGAACACGCGGGGGTATCTACTACCTTGTCGGGTTCGTTTGTTCGTTCGAACAGCAATGTCTTGCTAACGACATTTATCGGCTGTGTGCCCTGAGTTTTAACACAATTGGCAGTTTGTGACGTGGGAATTCTGATCGGTGTAACACCTGTCGGCGGTGTGACCGATGTTTTTGCAAATTTCACAAATGACCGAGCCTTGCTTGTTTGGTTTTTTCTGCACTCGTTGGCACTATGGCCTTGACCTTTGCAAATTTGGCATGTACGGGTCGCGAATCGACAGGTTTCTGTAGTGTGATTGTCCTTTTTGCACACGTTACAAACACTCCGATTATTTCGCTTCTCTATTTCCTGACTTTTGCAGTGAAATCTACGACACTGTCGTTGGCCGTTTAAAAATATTACCGAGTCCTCCCAATAATTGTATTTCGGATTTATTTGGTGTATATATTTTTTTGCGGAATTTGGTCAGTGCTTCTATCGTTTTGAATTTGATCCCGTGGATTGTTTCTCTAGCTTGATTTTTCAATTTGTATCTAATTAATTTGGCTAAATATTTTTCGGCTTCGGGAGGGAGCATATCTTTTGCTTCTTCACACCCGGTTATAAATTCTGATACAGGAAAATTTTGTCTGTCGAATTCGGGGACGCAGCGCATGGCGTGTCTTAGGGATATTAACTGGTTTGTTTCTAACGTTGTCATTTGTTTGTGGGTTTGATTTCGATATTTGAGGATTTTGTAAATAGTTAATCGCTTAGAAGGTTCCAAACCAGATAACAAATTCGATGTACCAATTTCCGAATCACTTATGGACGTTGGATTAATTAGCACATTCCCTTTTTAAGATCCCGCACGAGCCCCCAAAAATTAATATGTCACATCGGGAAGGGATGAGAGCATAATATTTTCGTTTCCATCTTTGTTGCCCACGCCTAGCGCAATAGCACGGGATGAGGGTAAAAAGGGGTAGTGCGTGGGATAGAGTAGAATTAAGGAATTGACACGATATTTCGGTATTGAGGAATAATTCGACAGACTTGGTGTACCATTAGCACTATGTTTTTTATAATAAGATTACTAGACGGTTTGAAACGATCAGGCCTACGGTGAATGATACAAAAAGAAAAGGTTAAGTTAGCATACATTGGTTGTGTTTGACGCTCGATCGGTCGCTCGCTCGCGTAGATGTTTGTTGACGCTCGCGTTACAAGGGCCTTCGCTCTTGGCCTGGTGCGCTCGCTGGTACAATCGCTGGTCAGGCGCTCGCAGGATTTTACGCTGGTCGTGTGTATAATCGACGTGTTTACTACGACGGGCACTACGCGTAGATATAAATATGAACGGCGCGCAAGGTCGATGAATTGAGACTGATATTCACGGAAAAATGAACTGTTCGTATTAAGGTTAATTGGAGACATTCGTTTGTTTTCTGAATTAAGACGATAGAAGAAGTTGATTCGATGTTGGTTGACGGAAGACTGAGCTCTGAATTTGATGAAGATTGTTGGGAAACTGGGATTGAGACTTGATATAAAAACTTTAGTCGATGGTAGTTGACGGGAGACTGATTCGACCATTTGCACACTGACCCTTCTTGGTTCGCATGCAAATTTTTAGAGTGAGTGGTAGACAATCTTTGGTTTCTCTTCTTAGAAATAATGGCGCTGGTGGAAGGGGCAATTTCGCTTCGTTAACGAAACGTGCATGAGGTGTGTAGTCGAAATTCGCCTTAAGTCGTTCGTGATAGCGCGGCGACCGTTTGATTCGGACGGCTCGGTTGTTTTTATACTCCGCTCTGGTTACCGGGTCGGATCATGCAGACTTCTCTTTGCCTCGGTGCGATTGGCCAGCGTGATGTTTTTGGAGTTAGTTCCTGTTTGAATTTTTGAGCTGCGGCTTCTCGTACCGGGTAATCAGAGCGGAGTACGCTCTGGTTACCCGGTCGAATCATGCAGACTTCTCTTTGTCCCCATGGGGATGGCTAGCATAAAGTTTTCGGAGTGAGTGCCTTTTTGATTTTTTTGAGCTGCGGCTTTTCGTGGAATATTTTCCTGAGATCGTGTTCTTGTTGAAAGCCATTGTGATAGGAAAGGTCAATGACTGTGGCGGTGCTGCTATCGTGAATATGCTCGCGGAACGTACGCAAGTTCCGTTTAATGCTGTTACGCGTCTTATTCTTAGATTTATACATTCAATACGCTTCTGACGGCAAACGAGGATATTGGGAATAACCGAGATGAAAAAAACCTAGATGAGAGAAGGGACATTCACTAGGATGTAACAATCATACAAGACGGAGTGGTCGAATGAGAAATGGAATCCGAAAAACATCCAATCCCTGAAAATTAAGCGTCAAATTATTGAGAGTTTGTTAATAAAAATTTGGCTGTTGATTTATTCAATACGCAAAAAAACCACGCGGTTTATCGAAATTTGATGATCATGACAATTTGCTGGTTTTGTTAATTTTATTTCTTAAGAAAACAAAAAGAACAGGCACTCTCAATGGGAAGCACGATAAAAATCGCAAACATAATGAATTGCGACGTGCTTCACCCTTTGGCACGCCGACCGATAGCAGACGATAGGTGAAACGTGAAATCATGTGGCTTGTCACGAGTCTCGAACCGGATAGGTTAACAGCTAACGTAGCGAATGATTCGCTAAACGTCAGATCACGCGCGCTGGCGTCTTTCGAACGCTGCGTTTTCACAGAACCCTCCTGACGTCAGCCACGGCTACGTAGCCCTTTTCGATCGTCCATCATGGCGGATTCGAGCGTTCCTTTCGAAGATCGAACGCCTATTTTCTAATGCTTCCCATTTGATGACACGGTCGAAAAAGAAACAATGCCTCAGTAGAAATGTTCGGAGTAACCTGCTGAACCCGGGATTTCCCGCTGATACACCTATTCTGGATCGACCTGTATATTCAATAGTGAACCATCAATGTTTGATGAAAGATTACGCATGTTGGCTGGCGAATAAAAACCATTGCTGACAACCTTAATGTCCGCGAAGTTGCCGTATTACGACAACAGTTAATTTTAATTGTTGGTAATAATAAATAATTTCGTGACATAAATATAAATAGTCATGATTAAGAACGTACCCAAGTTCTATCATGGGGGGCAGCTCCAATTAGTTTCGCAGAAGAGGGAGGTGTACCCAGTCCCTCGCTGGGTACGCCTGTGGGCATAATATAAAATGACTCAAAATGTCATTCTCAGTTGTATGAAACATTTGCTGACGCAGTTTTCAAAATAATAATCTTCGATAATGTTTACAGAATAAATCAATACCTCGTATCCATTAGTTGGAGGTTCATTGAAAAAAAAATCGTACACGGTCATTTGACTTGAATTGTAATAAGTTATTTTGAAATAAGACAACACCTATAATTCTATCGAGCTTTACATGTATTGTAGGGATCAATGTGCTCTACATTCTTGTGTGCCTGTATATGCGCCGGGACCCAACACTGAGAATGACAAGCCAAAATAAACAAAACCATACAAAGCGCATAAAGAAGCGCAACCAAATCTCGACAAGGAAGCTCATAATGAACGTACCGAAGCAAACTCGGAGTATCTGACACACCGGATTTCCACTGCTTTTCATACGAATGTAAGCCAAGTACTGTTCGTGAAGATAATTTCGACTATTCAACCGCCACGGAAGATAGACCGGACCAATGATGCTGTCACCAACGATACCTGCCCAAACATTGACGCTGAATCGACCCTGGTGGACTCGTTGCATCACCGCATGAGGGTTCCTGCCAGCCCAGATGCGAATATTTTGCCTATTCACAATGCCGGTGCTCGAGCAGCTCGCCTCGTCAGTGAACAGGAAGTGCTCAAGAAATCGAGGGTCTCTTTGCAATTTTCGAATCATCCAGCGGCAAAAATTCCAACGAACTTGATTGTCCCCAGGGTGCAGTGCTTGGACATATTGCACATGATACGGTCGCAGGTCCTCCCCGCGAATTATGCGACTAACTGTCATATGCGCTACACCAACGCGAGCGACTATTCGGCGTAAGCCCATGACGGGAAAGGCCCGTGCAAGAGCAATAACATGCTCCTTGATCCTGCAATGGACTCGAGGACGTCCTGCTCTCCGATGTCCAGTGCCCCGGATGGCAAACATTTCCTGGTGGCATCTGGAATTGCACCACGCCTTAGCCGTCCCCCATGGGCACGCTGGAGCAGTCACTCTCCATAAATTTCACGAGCTTGAACATAATTTCCAAAAGCCTGATCAATAGCGCGAATTAAAAGGCGTTGGTCTTGTCCATCTCCCAAACGACCACGATGGTGACGTCGGTAACGATCCATGGTCACACACGATACGACCAAGATAACACGACCAGACGATCAAACAACAAGGCAGCTAGACACGGCCAGACAGTTACAGACGATAATACCAAGAGACACGACCAGATAGTTAAACAACCAAGACAGTCAGAATCGATTGAACAGAAAGACAGAGATACGAATAACAGTCAGACACTATGCAACATAGAGACACGACCAACCCATTCGAATCCCCTGACCAAGTGATGGAGGGCTTTATTTTGGTGCTTAACCCGCTATTGTTGTGTTTCTCCTATCCACGATCCGGGAAACTCATATTTGCGAATTTTTTGTATTTTATTTTTTATTTTCTTGATGATGGGCTCAATTGCGAGCCATGGTTCCTTTCTGACTTTTGTTCCTCTCAGATTTTTGTTCCTCGCATTTAGGAGTATTTTTCAAGCCGAAAAATAAATTGACCTTGAGTTTTGGGGTCAAGGTCAATTTTGCGGGTCCATGTTGAGGGGTAATCTTCGCCGAACGTGACTCGGAGAATCACCTGGGTGGGACTTTTCCCCCACCGAGCTACCCATTTGTGTTCACGCTGACTGCGATACTGACTTGAGCGGTGATCACGACTCGCGCGGCTACAAGGGAATCTGCAATCTCGACAGAGGCGATGATCGAAAAATTATATTCTCGAACTCGCCGACGCGATTTAGCGCCATTCCCGAGGCACGCCGAAAACGGGAGCGTTGCACATCTCCCTACTAATCTCTGCTAATATGGGCACAGGTAAGGCTCGTCGTCGCGGACTAACTTGGTGCTTCGGGAAACAACTGAATTACAATTGTATACTTACAACAAAATTCCACTCCTCTCACCGTATCGAAGGCACTCTGTGCAGAGCTGAGAGCGTTTTTGGGTTTCTGCCGCAACTCGTGAACGGAGTGATACAAAACAATTTTATCGGCTTATAACGCAGCACAATTGCATCTCATTCACAAACAGCGGAGCCAATGAACAAAAGAAATAAATCAATGGCAAGAGCGACTACGGTGCAAAGAGCGGCTACCCTGAGATAACCTTGATATCGCCTTATTATAAATTGATAGTAGGTCTAATAATAGCGTGTGTCGCCGTCATCTTTTGAGTGTGGGCAAATAAATTGCGTTTCAAGTCTTATAAGTTCAGCAACAATCATTATTGCTGCAGTTTTCGGTAGAAACGGTGAAAGTCATCATTGCCAAGGTTGGGGCTGCAAACACATTCAATTCTGATGAAGGTTGATTCACTTTAGAGCTACATACAGGCCACACATCCGTTGAGATAGTAGTGCAATCGAAAACATGAACACAGCTATACTACCATATACAGCCTTTGATTTCTGTGAGTGGCAAGCTTTTGGCACATATGTTGGTCGTTGTAAACGAACCTACTGGCAAAATTTGGACCTCGTGTAGAACAAACTATGTTGAGAGCCGAAAATATACTTCTATTGGATTTTAAATCTGTAAAATTGAAGACTAATCATTTCAAGCGTTGGTTCCAAGAAGTATATATTCCCAATACGGGTCCAACATCGATAATACTCCTGGATTCTTGGACCGGTCAATGTCTAACTGCATTTACAGAAATCGATATGCAAGGGAAAGATATTAAAGTTTTAACCATTCCAGCAGGTAAATATATTGTACTAGTTTTATTAGTTCTGTAGACAATTAGTTCACATTATACTCAGCAATTCTTGCAGGTGCAACGGGAATGATACAGCCCCTTGATGTTTATGGCTTTCGTGTATGGAAAAACTTCGTCAAACACTTTTCTGACTTGGTAATATTATACAATTACGACGTCAATCTGCACCTGAGAGACAATATTGTTAAGTAACGATCTCTCACATACAACCAGTTTTCTTCTCCATGGTTTACAAACGTTTTTAAATATGCGTGGTACAAAAGTGGTTGCGAAGAAGAAAGACCACCAAAGGTCTAAAATCCGGTAGAATTTTGCTTTTCACAAAATGCATTGACATGCGATATATGCGACGAAGCAGCTATTATCACTTGTGCTTGGTGTAAGAAATCTCTTTGTTCCAAACACGTTTATCATGACAATCATTATTGTAATTAGTATAATCCATAAAAAATATAGAGTTGAAACGTTTATTAAATAAGTAGGCGTGAGAACATTTCTCCGATTATATTGTAATTTCCAAAGGCAATACGGGCCCGGAGAGAATTCCTTCGTAGATGTACAGTTGTAATTCAGTTGCTTCCCGAAGCACGAGGTTAGTCCGTGATTGCGAGCCTTACCTGTGCCGATATTAGCGGAAAATTGAAGAGTGATTTTACCAGCTGTTCACGTATAATTGCAATAAACAATACACCATCTGTTGTTGTATTCATCATTATCATCATGAACTGCTAGTAGTCGAAGAAACAAAATTTTATCCCTTTAAGCTTTATTTTTATCTCGGCTCGTTCACGAGTTACAGAAAGAACAGTCTTTACGGGTGCGTTGACTCCTTAAGATTGCTGTTTCGCCAAAGCGAGAAAATTTGTATAGACTATTTTGACTGGTTGTACTTTCATTGTAACCCTTTTTTATTTTTACAAATTTTCGCCCATGCCGCACGGTAAAAACTTTGACCGTTTGCCTTTCGAGAAGGGGACGGTTTGGGTGGGGGGGGGGGGGGGGGGGGATTTACATATATGCAATCGCGTCATAAAACGAACTTATATTAACGTAAATTTGATCTGGAATGCCCAACGGCTAGCTGATTATACGATGCTGTTAGCTAAAAAATTCGAAGGGCAGAAGTTGGAAAAAGAAAAAACACGTATCTGTTACTTTCCCATCCTCTATATGTATGCAAATTCACATCCAGATTGATTAAAAATGCTCGGAAAAAACGTATGAAAAATTGCATTTTTGGAATAAACAACATGAAATTTGTTATCTGCATCGTTCTCATCTCCAATGTACACGCATAAATAAACGTTGTTGCAATTTGATTTTTTTCATATGTTGTACCGTTAAAACTTTATGGACGAAAAACGAAAAATTCCCCTATTTTCGAGGGTGCGTTTCACCCCTTAAAAATCGGGTTCCGCAGATATAAAAAAATACGTGTCGCCTATTTTTAGGCATTCTACAAACATGCCAAATTTAATCGAAATCGGAGAGTTACGCCTCGCGACCTTTGCAGATAGGATTTTATCTAGCACTTTTTAACTTTGAATCAACGTCACGCGAAAACGCGTCGACGAATCGAAAATCTGATGGATTTTAACAAGTGCAAAGTGGTTTGTCCCTGGCTTTTGGAGGAAACCGAGCGCGGGGATGTGACGTCATGAAGGAGACGGGGGATGCCAGGGCAAGGATGTCTCTGTGGAGGGGGTAGCCATCGGGTGCGAATGCTTATCATAGACCGGCTTGCGGAAGGGGGGCGGCACTGACGACAAATATTTTGCGGGAGAGGGCGAGGGGCATCATAGAGCGGCAGGTGAACGTTGAAAACCTGTAAATCGTATAATTTATTATCCGCATGAAAATTACCTACCCAATATCGATACAGGCGGAATGTTTTTACTTTTACTCTATTGAGAAAAAAGTCTGTATGAATAAAAATTAGACACGATGTGTGTGTGTGCGCGCGCGCGCGCGCGCGCGCGTGTGTGTGTGTGTGTGCGTGCGTGCGTGCGTGTGTGTGTGTGTGTGTGTGTGTGTGTGTGTGTGTGTGTGTGTGTGTGTGTGTGTGTTTGCGTGTGAAACAACCATGTATGGCTAGGAAAATTGTCGGCAATATGAAAACGCTAGGCGCCAAATGAACGGCAGCCTTTCAAAGCCCATAGAAATGCTTGATTTATTATATGCAGCTGCAGCTATGCAAGTAGTCATTGTCCCCCCCCCCTCAAAGAAAACATCTTTCAATACATTGAGGTCTTGGTTTTATTCCGAAATATAACATCAAGATGTCCCTATGTGCAAATATGTATTCACCGCATTCGGCCAAACACCCCGTGGACTTGACCAAAAACGAGCTCGAACAGGTTCTTGTCCTAAAATATTGGGTAAATATATTGGTTTATTCTGGAATCGTTCGCCAGGACATCATCGGAACGATAGTGAAGTGATACCATATGTTTAGTGCATGGAGAATTATAACACGCCACAGATGAAAGATCACAGTGCCCACCTCAACGTCGGGAGTGTGAAAAATGTGTTGAGGGGGGAAATTCTCAACGTTGGAGGAGGACACGATTCTTCGAACATTTTTGAACCCGTTTTTCATGATTGGAGAAGTAGGGAGACGTTTGAAAATCAGAGTGCAGGGGTTAAAAAACGAGTGAGCTTATAATTTCGTGGACCAAGCTCAAACTGCACTACTCTATCGCAACAACATCTCCTAAATGAGCTTTGAACATTTTGAAAGGAAAAAAGAGTGGAAAAAGAAATGTCTCTCTCGAGTATCAATAAAATCAGCCTGATGGCGAAATTATTCTCAACGCAGAAGCTGCCAGAACTCCCCGTTCAATCCGATCATCTAATCTCCGACATGAGGGTGTACAAACCAAGTTTAGGAAATGCTACGTCATGGACATCATGAATAAGTTCGCTGTCGTCTTACCAGTGCGGCTTGTGAATATCTTCGATGGTCAACTGTACATGAAGTACATTGGCAGAAAATACAATAGCTTCGAGTTCCACCGACTCCGAGCACACCATGGTGGAAAGGACAAATTCGTCATCATTGGGGATCATCGTCGAGTGCAACGGCTGTCAGCATCACCATGACAGGCGTCTCGTCATCGTCGAGTTTTCGAAGTTCAGTGCGTCGTGATCATGTCGAAAACTGGGTACGTTTCGCAAACCGGTGAATACCACCCAATCGCAAAAATACACTAGGCCAAAGAATTAAAGAATATTGAAAAAGTCCGCCAATTTTAGGGCCATTATCAAATAGCTGTAACTTCAAAAAATGGTCGTACAGCAAAATAAAAAAGCAAGTTGAAGGTGTGAAGGTCTAGTTTTGAGATCTTGAGCTCAAAAATTTTTCACATCAGCCAATTTTTAGTAGCCATCAAAAAACCAAAGTAAAAACGTTTTCAAAATTTTCGCTCATCGTTCACAGTCTGCATGGACTTTAATAATTTTTTTTGAATGATCGGATTGAAAGGATCGTCTAGCTGGATTCGTCCCCTTTAATTTGAGCGGTGGGAGAGCTCTGTACGATTTTTGATCGCTGAGTTATCGATCTTCAAAGCAAAAATGATACTTTTGACTTTGATGACTGATTGCTCGGAGACTAATGGTCACACAGAAAAAAAACCAGAGGGTTTTGGAAACTTAGAAGTATTCTCTATAAGATGCTTTTATCATTTTTTTATCAAGATATTTTTATGCAGGAAAATGGATTTTAAAAAACGTGAAAAATGGCATATTTACGAATATTCTTTAGCTAAGGATTATTTTGCCAATATCGAATAGATTTAAAAAATTCGTTTTTTTATGACCTCAAAGTATTTTAAAAAAGTCCTCAAAAGTTTAAACCCCCGCGATTTTTTTTTTCATTGTGTTCCGAATGATCGGAATTGTGGTTTTTGCCAAAAATCGATTAAAGGCTAAATCTGCCACCTTTTATTTGTCTTTTGAGAATCACATTTTTTTGGCACTGATCCGAATTTCCGGTGCTAAAAAATGTTGATTGTTGAAGAGCGGGAACAAATTTTTGTTTAATGAAAAAAAAATTAGTTAAAAAATTTGTTTTTGACAAAAAAATAATTTAAAAAATCGAAAAAAAATGTTAGATTTTTTTTATAGCGCTGAACGTTTTTCATGATACGACGAGCGATTGGAGTTGTTGGAATCCACAGTTCTTTGAATGTGTGTGTGTGTACAATTTACATTAAGGATACGACACCCTACGCACACGGCCCACGATCATTAATCGAGACTCATAACTGAGGGATGCAAAGTTTCACATCTCTCAAAAACAATCGTGTCACGTTCATCTGACCGCTGTATCTACCTTTCTTTTAATATTGATTTAATGTTTAGTTGCAAAACTGTATGCCCTTCTATCAATCACTGTTTTTAAGGCTGCATGTTTTTAACTCTTGCTTAATTTTGTCCAGCGTTCACCTTATGGTATGAGCTTTGTTTAAGGAAAAAAAAGTTTTTTTTTTTCAAGGTCATACAAAAGTCTAGACTTTTGGTAATTGAAAAAAAAATCTTAATGAGGCAACATTTGTCTACAGTCGAAAATGTGCGTGTGGTCACGCTTTTTCGTGAGGGTCGTTGTACGCAACAGCAAGTTGCCAATATGATGGGCGTCAGTCAATCGGTAATCAGTCGTGTCTATACCCAATTTCGTGAGACTAGTAACTATACGCAACGTTCGGGACAAGGTAGACGACGAATAATTACCAATCGAGATGACAGGGCGATAGTTCGACATATTCGTCGAGAGCCCGCCATACATGCCCATACTATCGCTCATCGGATTCAAAATCGTCGACAGAAGTTTTCTCGGCGATCCATTTCGGCACAAACGGTCCGGAATTATTTACGCGAGCAAGGACTACATTCTCGTCGCCCAAATCGAGTGCCTATGCTAAATAGCAGGTATCGTAGGGCCCGACTAGCCTACGCTCATCGTCATGAAAACTGGGGTCGGAGACAGTGGACCCCCGTTTTATTCACTGACAAATCGCGATTTTCGCTTTATGGCAGTGACCGGCGCTCCAATGTGTGGCGCCGCCTTGGAGAACGTGATCGCGACGGATACACGCAGTCGATTGCTCCTTTCAATGGTGGTTCTGTGATAGTATGGGCAGGCGTATCTATCAACACTAGAACGCCATTAGTCATCATTCTAGGGACATTAACAGCCGAAAGGTACGTCAATACAGTCCTGGAACCACGCGTCTTGGAGCCACGCCCTTGCGTAGACGTTTAGGAAATCGCTTTATCCTTATGCAGGATAACGCTCGTCCTCATACCGCGAGGCTAACGAGAAATTTTCTCGACGCAAATAACGTGACGACCCTCGACCACCCAGCCATGAGTCCCGATTTAAATCCCATTGAACATGTCGGGGATATGGTTGGTCGTCGATTGCGCCGGGATTATCCGAATCTGGGGGTCACCCGAGTCGAAATTTTTAGCCTCCTCTGAACCCTTGCAGGACCCATTTCTTTTGTAATACATAAGCCGCCAGCCTCCGTTGAACCTACGAAACCTCATTTGTCGAGTTCAGTGCCACGAAGAGACCTCCTCTTGGCCCAGGGTAGCCTCTGCTAGACCTCCCAAACCTTCTCTCGACCCCCAGTTTCAGTGAAACGTGCAGAGCACAGGCCTCCTTAACCTACTTTCAATCTCAAACTGTTGCCTCGACCCCACCTAACCTGCTTTCGGCCCAAATTCGATATCTCCTCCATCATCATTCCATTGTGACCTGATCGGTAACCCGTTCGATGACGAAAATAATACGAAATTAATAAAAATACATCGTCCCCTTATCAAATTAATAGTCCAATATTAATATGCGAAAACAATCAAATTTGCTCAATATCGATTTATTATTATTTTATAGGCAATTGATAAAAGAATGCTTGTGTATACAGTCTTACTCCAATTCTATCGGATTAATAGGCATTTTCCTGTGAGAAAAAATCTCACAGGAAAATTCTTTAAAAAATGGCATTCTATCCAGTATAAGCTTACGCGACGTTTTTCGTTCTTGACATTTCTTCTTAAGCCCTCTAGTTCTTGAGTTACATTGCATTATCTAGAATTAGTCTTTTTAGCAAAAAATGAAATAACATTGCGAAAAAAATCGTACAAAACTTTATAAAAAACGCAAATGAAGTTCCTGCTACCCCGTTTAAGTCCATCATGAATAAACATAACAATTCTTTTTCCATAAGTCATCCGTTCAATTCTTGATGGTCGAAAAAAAGCCGAAAATCAGTCACGTATAAAAGTGCGTACCGGGTCGAAAAGAAAATGATAAAAAAATATTTCAGAAAAGCAATATACAGCTGAATTTATTCCCGTCAAAACGCCGTTCGGTAAATTTGGTTATCTTTTTTTTACGAAGCTATGTGACTTTTAGTGCAGCAAGAAATATCGACTGGTGTATCCAAACATTTAAGCGACGGTATATATCATATAATACTTTATATATATATATATATATATATATATATATATATATATATATATATATATATATATAATACTCGAAATATGTGGTTGCGTTAATATATTCGAATATACACTACCAGTCAAAAGTATTCGGGCCCTTCAGATAACTGTGTCACGTATGACGTTTTTTGTGATTTCTTTTTGACCAGCACACACATAATTGTACACGTGCGAGAAGCAATAGAGTCAGCTATTTTTATTTTTCAACGCAACCAAAAATATAAGCGTTCGAGATACCTATCACAATTGTATTGCTTCTCACACGCCATAGATGCGTGCATCACAGACCATAGCGAAGATATACGCTTTCCTTGTTCATCAACTGGGCACAATACCTAATGCATGTATTTTCGTGTAGCGAGCCGCTCTGCTATTTTTTCCCGCTCTGCATGAGAGCAGTAATAAAAGTTTTCCGGCCGGAGCCTCAAAGCCCTATGATAGGGACGAGCGAAGCAACACTTGAAAATTCCAAAATATCCAACCTTTATTGCATCTCCGAGGAGGTCGAACTCTCGGGTATTAGACGAAAAATAGTTCTTCTCTGTGCCCAAATTAAGAGAGTAGCCCTTCTGGCAAAGTCATCTCGCTCTTATAAAACCTCCTTGTCTCGACGACAAGAGCGCAGTATAGCCGAAGTTTTTAACGCCGATACACTGTTCGTAATCCAGGTCTTCCGTAGAAGAGAGTGATCCGACAGTAGTATCGGACGTATATTATAATAAATTAGTTCCAACCAGAATTTTCACGCGTCGTTACGCTGTCCGAAATCCGGGTCTTCTGTAGAAGAGTGTGATTCGGCGTAATTATAAAAATCAATTTATATCGTTTGATAATCAAAAGGGTCAAACGACCAAATATTTCAAGTACAAGTTATTGTTAATCCGCGACCAGATCTCTAGAAGATTGTGAGAGTACGCGTGTGTGTTTGAAGAAATATTCAACGAAAGCAAGAATACGTTATTGTAAAGCGACGACACCGCTCCTGATTGTCGAAGGTATTTATCACATTATAATTTCACTTGGAATGTACCAAATTATTATTTCATCGAGTGTTTATTAAAACTATTGTGTGACTCAAGACATGGAAGTCCCTTTATTATCAATCCCCTAAATCCATAAAAGAAACAAGATCTCTCGAGGTCTCACAGCAAACGTTCCCACATAATTATTATCCCGAAGAGCACTCGTGACTCATTAGGGTAGTAATCGGAGTAAAGCGTTTACCGCTCGACGCTTATAACTCTAGAAATATATATCTTTTCTAAACGGCTTCGGACGTAACAGAAAATTTTGGTGACAGCGGTGGGATGTGCTGAACGTTTCTTTTAATTTGTGAAATTTATTTGAAAAGAAAAATAAAAAAAATAATAAAAATTGATGCAAAATAAATGAATAAAATAAATAAATAATCGAATCCTTAATTACATTTATATTTTTAAAAGAAAAAAAAAATAATAAGAAGAAAAATGGCAAACGCCGAAATAATTGCAAATCTCACTCACCATCAAAACATCACTGATGCAATGTTAACAAGTATGGGTGAATGTATGGCACTCCAACAAGCATTGCTTCACGTGCCAAATTTTAATGGCAAAAATATGCCTTTAAAAGCTTTTATTCAAGATGTTGAAAATGGTCTTACGTTTGTACCTGATGGCTTACGTAACGCCTTCTTTAAAGCCGTTTGTTCGAAATTGAAGGAAACCGCTCGCGATGCAATCGCTGATAAAGAAATTAATTCGATTCAAAGTCTATCGGACGCATTAAAAGAATATTTTTCGCCAAAAAAATCATACCCCTTCTATTGTGCGGAAATTCAAGCTGTCAGACTAAGACGCGACGAAACAGTCCTTGACTATTACACGAGAATCAAACAATTGCGAACGAGTGCGATAGCTGCCCTGAAGGATAAATTTACTGAAGAACAATCAAACCAAATGTTACCTATGCTCGACGGATTGGCCTTAGAATCTTTTAAAAGAGGATTATCCGACGATCTGTTATACGCAATTAGCGTTCAAGATCCACAAACACTAGAAGAAGCTTTTCGAGTAGTTCAACGCGTTGAGCGAGATATGCAGGGCGCAAATGCAAGAAATTCAAATTCATTGCGTTTCACCCAAACTCAGCCATCATACCAGAGCCCGCGAAACGTAGACTCACGTCATGTATCTTTTTACCCTTGGGAAGAAAGAGATCCTAACGATAAAAGTTCCAATTTTAGAGGTAACTTCCAGTCAAACTTTCGGTCTCCAAATAATCGAACATTCGAAAAGAATTCAAATCTCTTTCAACAGCGGCCATTCATAAAAAGGCCTTTACACAGAAATTTCCCGAACTTCCCCCAGAATCATTTCTACGCACCACAAGCGTACCCCCCTATGCCTTACATGCCGCCTATGTATTCACCTTGGCCGGGCTATCCTCCTAATCATTATCCACCTTCCTATCCTATATACCAAAATCAGCCTCTTAAAGACGAAAGATTCTCTCGCGGAGAATCCGACGAAACGAAGACAACCTCCTTCCAACGCACTAACTCAAGCGAGAATTTAAACTTGAAACCCGCCCGTCGAATGGACGCATCGACGAGCGAATCACGAACTCAGCGTCCCTCGACTGTGAAATTCCTTACGGTAGACGATACGTTAGATGGACCGACGGACAAAGACGGTCACCAATAATAACGCTACGTGCCCCCGAACTCGAAAATGGTTACGGCCGTTTTCTTATTGATACTGGTGCCGATATAAATATAATTAAACTGAGATCGCTAAAACGACGGTGCATAATTGCAACACACGAATCGCTTACGTTATCAGGTATAACACCCGATAAAACATATACGCTAGGGTCGACTGAAATAACCTTTTTCGAAAAACCAGAAAAATTTCAAGTTCTCGATGAAAATTCTGCTATTCCCGCAGACGGAATAATTGGGATCGATTTCCTTCAAAATGAAGAAGCAGAAATATCTTTTCACCATAACGCACTTGTTACTTCTTCAAAGCCAATTACACCTATTCCTTTTGAACCAGTCGAAGGAAATCAACCTCGAATTTATCATTCACCAATCGAGTTACCTAAGGAAAATAATAATACCATTCTTAATCTCAAGGCCCGCAGTCGTACCCAAGTGTCGATAAAACTATTAAAAACAGATTTGAAAACAGGTTTTCTACCCCGAGTACCGACATTAGATCACGTTTTTATTGGAAATGCAGTTGTTTCAAATAACAATAACACATGCTATGTGTATGCAATTAATGCATACGAAGACGATTTACAAATTGAGCTACCGCCACAAGAAATATTGCCATTCGATTATTACGAAAGTGAAGAAGAGTTTTTCGACCACGACATTAACGACGATATTGCCGCTCATACGCATAAAACGTACGATGAAAGAATTAAAATCATTCAAGAATCTCTTCGCTTGGATCATCTCAATACAGAAGAACGACAGCACGTTTTCGATCTTGTTAACGATTTTTCACACCTATTTTATCTGCCTGGTGATAAACTACCGGCCACGTCAGAAATCAAACACAGCATACCTACGACGGACGAATTACCTGTGACAATCCGACAATACCGATACCCTCCGGTACATAAAGAAGAACTTAATAAACAAGTGAAGAAACTTATCGAAAATAATATAATTATCGACTCGGTTTCTCCGTATAATTCGCCTCTATGGATTGTTCCCAAGAAACCAGATTCAAAAGGGAATAAACGATGGAGGATGGTAATCGATTTCCGCGCATTAAATGAAAAGACAATAAGCGATGCTTACCCTTTGCCTAACATCGTTGAAATCCTTGACCGGCTCGGTGGAGCAAAATATTTCTCGACCTTTGATTTAGCCTCAGGCTTTCACCAAATCGAAATGGATCCCAAGGACCGACAGAAAACAGCCTTTAGCACCCCTAACGGACACTACGAGTATGTTAGAATGCCTTTTGGTCTTAAGAACGCACCTGCTACTTTTCAAAGATTAATGGACAGAGTATTACTCGGTTTACAAGACACTGAACTATTTGTTTACCTTGACGACATAGTAGTTTTCGCTTCTTCCCTAGAGGAACACGGTACAAAGGTCCGCCGACTTTTTGCTAAACTCAGTAACGCCAATCTTTCATTACAACCAGATAAATGCGAATTTCTTAATACTGAAGTTATCTATCTCGGACACGTGATCAGTGACGGAGGCGTTCGTCCTGATCCTAAAAAGACAGAAGCGGTCGATAAATTTCCAATCCCTAGGACGGTAACGAACATCAGACAATTCCTTGGCCTAGCGGGTTATTACAGAAGATTTATAGAGAATTTCTCGGGACAAGCTAAGCCGTTGACAGATTTATTGAAAAAGGGTGTAGAATTTAAATGGGGACCAGAACAACAGAAAAGTTTCGACTACTTAAAAAGAGCTTTATGCTCCACTCCAATTTTGCAATATCCGAATTTTGAAGAACCTTTTATTTTAACGACTGACGCATCAAATTATGCAATCGGTGCAGTATTGAGTCAAGGAAAAATCGGCGAAGACAAACCCATAGCGTACATGTCAAGACAATTAAATCCAGCCGAGAAAAATTACGGAACAACTGAAAAAGAATGTCTAGCCGTGGTATACGCAATATTACATTTCAGACCTTACTTGTACGGACGAAACTTTACGCTCGTAAGTGATCACGAACCGTTGAGATGGATTGATTCAGTAAAAATGCCAGTTCAGCGATTGATCCGCTGGAGAATAAGATTACGCGAATACGAGTACACATTTGTATACAAACCAGGGCGACTTAATTCAAACGCCGACGCCCTTTCCCGAAATCCCGTTACCACCGATACGATTATATTACCAATTTCATCTTCCGCTAAGAAAACATCAATGACAGTAAGCCCACGGATTGCAACTTCTTCTAATCCAATAATTAAGCGTGGCCGACCCTTGGGCAGTAAAAACAAACCGTTACCCACCCTTTTTGAGGAACCAAGCATTTCTGGTGCAACAATCGGAGAAAGAGTACGAAATCGTAAAACTACCCCCAATGTTCCAGCAGTACCTATCAAAACCTCGCGAATCACGCAAAAACAACATTTCTCTGCAATCCCATCAAACACTGAAAGGGCACCTCCTACCGCACGGGCCCGACACAGCGCATTTCCTAGCCTTGCCCCTAAACGGACATTGCCACAAGTACGTTCAAACGAGCCATCATCCCGACCGATGAAACGGATTACAGACGCTTTAAAATTTGCTTTTGACATCGACGAAAGCCTTCAGACTGACGAACCTTCCGAAAACGAAAACTTACCCAAGGTCTCAAAGAATAAAAATATAGTTGAAATAAATGACAATGAAAGCCCGAATTCAGATAATAGAGATAAATATTGGTGGGATCATACCCACGGAAATTCAGGCGCGAATAAAATATGTGCCACCCAAACCGACGAACATACTGACTCCGATGACGCTGACGATGAAGTAGCGAACTTTGGTGAATCCGCAATTACGTTTCGACATCCCACGGGTAGATCGACTCCCGCAATAAATAATAACACACAAACCAGTACCGATGAAGACGAAACTAATTCACAAAGACGACCTCACTTCTATAAATTAATATCAAATCCCGATTCTGCAGATAGTGATAGCGAAATCGAAATTGAAAACGCGGAAATTGACGAACCTCCGGATACAATGCTCAACAAAACGGTTCCAAGTACAATTCCACCTGCATTGTTTTACCCTAATATGGAAAAGGATGAAAAGAAAATACAAATAAGTATTACTAATGAAAACTTAACTTATCACAAAGGAAATTATTTGCACTTTATTTCGGCCGATTGTGAGTTTACAACTATGATTTCACGATTGCTTATTGAAACGGATAAAATTTGCCCACAAGACATCAAATGGAAAAAGCCTAAATGCAATCAAGTCTTAGTTACGACAAAAGGGAACAACAAAATTTTTAGTGCTGTACTGAAAACTAAACACTTTGAAACTTTTTCAATCCAAGACCTGAAAAATGTGCTCCATACCGTAAAAGACGTGATAACCGAGTATCAAATCAAATCATTACGAATATCAAAACCGGGAGACATGCTGGAAACTTACAGTCACGCTTTTATAACGGAAATACTCGAAGAATGTTTAAACGATTGCGATTGTTCTATTGTCCTTTGCCAAGGTAACGTTGTAATACCGGACGAAGAAATAAGACGCGAAATAATTTCCGAGTATCACGAGAGTTTAGTAGGCGGACATAAAGGAGTAACTAAAACTTATCGACGTATTCGAGAACGATTTTATTGGCCTAACCTCAAAACTGAAGTAACGGAATACGTGAGAACTTGCCCCAGTTGTCAAGAACAAAAACTGACTCGGATTAAAACACGCGAGCCTATGATAATTACTGATACGCCAGCAGAACCCTTTGACAAAATTTCGATCGACACAGTGGGACCATTGCCCATAACGCCAAACGGAAATCGACATATCCTCACCATACAGGACAATCTGACGAAATATTGCATTGCTGTACCTATATCCGATATAAAAGCTGAAACAATTGCTGACGCTCTAGCTCGTAACGTCATAATTCATTTTGGAACCCCAAGAATCATTCTGAGCGATCAAGGCAGATCCTTTGTTGGACAAGTGTTTCACCACCTTGCCAAACTATTTAAAATCAAACATGTTACAACTTCAGGTTACCATCCCCAATCCAATGGATCTTTAGAACGAAGCCACATTGTCTTGACTGAATTTATTAAGCATTACATTGACAAATACGAAGACTGGGACAAACTCATCCCTTTTGCAATGTTCTCCTATAACACCTCAATCCACGAATCTACTAATTTCACTCCTTTCGAACTCGTATACGGTAAACCTGCCCGTATCCCAAGCTCTTTTCCTTCCGCTGAGAAAATCGAAACTTATGGCGATTACTTGTGCGACCTTACATCCCGATTGAATGAAATGCGACAACTCGCTTCCAAATCGTTATTAAAATCCAAATATCGCTCCAAACGGTACTACGATAGGCAAATTCACGAAGTTAACTTCAAACCGGGAGATATAGCCTACGTAATAAAAGAACCGCGAAAAGGAAAATTCGACTGTCATTACACCGGACCATATTTGATAACTGAAACCCTCAACAATCATAATGCTGTACTAGAAACAGAAACTGGAAAACGTATAATTAAACATTTAGACAAACTAAAACCTTGTATACGATGACAATTTATCTTGCTACTTTGAGTGACTTACTAACACTTTATAGTTGAATATCACTAATGTTATATTTTTTTTGTATGTTGCATCAATAACACGTTTTTCTTATTTTTCAAAGGATTTCCAAAGGAACAAAACAAATGTATACAAAATAATTACAATTCTCTCCTCGCTTCCACTCGGAAATTGTGTTTCACCCGCTCATGAAGACCAACCAATCGACAGCATTACCGGCTCTACCATGAATCTAAGGCTAAACCTCGCCTCACGTCGACTGAATGACACCTCATCATTTCCAACAAAACTTAAGGGCGACGAACAACAAGCAAGCCACATCCATCGACGCATTGGATGCTGTCCAACAAAGACAACATCGCTGACGGCGCTCAAACATTAAGAACTGCAAGAATGCCCACGGAAGCGATGGCTGCGAAAATGCCGAACTGATCTGCTATACTAGAGTACCAAACCGTCTTTCATGATGTCGTTCGAGGCGAAAACCGTAATAACCATACGATAACCGTATGCCCATTAAAACAAACAAATATTGTCAATATAGAAAACTATAGACAGAACGTTGAAAAACCTATGATACATAGTAATACATTACCGACATTAACTAATAACTATAATGATAACGATAACGGACGCAAATTAATGCATATTAATTTCTAGAAAGAATGATATCGTGATTGGAAGTTAGAATATTTAAACTTTCTATTATATACCAATGGATTCAACTCTATTACAGTCATCACCTACCCTCTGTTCCGATCCTTATATCCGGAAACACCGCAGAATGTCAAATCAGTTTCCAACATATTTCGATGCGTATTCAAGAACATCGAGTGGAGAGTATCGGTTTAAAAAAAAAAGGGGTACATATATATATATATATATATATATATATATATATATATATATATATATATATATATATATATATATATATATATATATATACACACACGTTTATACATATTTTTATATGTCCGTCCCTGGTCGAAACATTGACGGCTACATACAACCTCGGTTTGTAATCCGCTGAACAATCGCAATGTCTAGATGTATCTTCCATGAGGAGAGCATTGTCAGAAGACATATATGCACGTCAGATGGAATTTACAAAACCAATACCGATCGACCAATAACCGAACTCATTATCAAAACCCTCGTCAGATGTCGAAACGCACGAAATATATTGTCACCCACACCAAGGATGACAAGTCTATAGAGAAACGCTATCAGAACGACATTCATAATCCACATCCCCTTTGAAAAACTTAGTACCCTACTCCTTACGACCCTGAATTTTACAACCAGATGTTGAAACCATATTTCAAACTTAGTCAATGATTCTTGTACCATTTATACATATTCCAATACAGCCATATTTTAATATGCATAAATTTGAAGTCACCGAGGACGATGACTAGTCTAAGTGGGGAGGTGT
This sequence comes from Ophion slaviceki, assembly GCA_944452715.1. Taxonomy (NCBI): domain Eukaryota; kingdom Metazoa; phylum Arthropoda; class Insecta; order Hymenoptera; family Ichneumonidae; genus Ophion; species Ophion slaviceki. Next base: position 38,850,489 of record OX101786.1, on the reverse strand, counting down.
CACGTATGACGTTTTTTGTGATTTCTTTTTGACCAGCACACACATAATTGTACACGTGCGAGAAGCAATAGAGTCAGCTATTTTTATTTTTCAACGCAACCAAAAATATAAGCGTTCGAGATACCTATCACAATTGTATTGCTTCTCACACGCCATAGATGCGTGCATCACAGACCATAGCGAAGATATACGCTTTCCTTGTTCATCAACTGGGCACAATACCTAATGCATGTATTTTCGTGTAGCGAGCCGCTCTGCTATTTTTTCCCGCTCTGCATGAGAGCAGTAATAAAAGTTTTCCGGCCGGAGCCTCAAAGCCCTATGATAGGGACGAGCGAAGCAACACTTGAAAATTCCAAAATATCCAACCTTTATTGCATCTCCGAGGAGGTCGAACTCTCGGGTATTAGACGAAAAATAGTTCTTCTCTGTGCCCAAATTAAGAGAGTAGCCCTTCTGGCAAAGTCATCTCGCTCTTATAAAACCTCCTTGTCTCGACGACAAGAGCGCAGTATAGCCGAAGTTTTTAACGCCGATACACTGTTCGTAATCCAGGTCTTCCGTAGAAGAGAGTGATCCGACAGTAGTATCGGACGTATATTATAATAAATTAGTTCCAACCAGAATTTTCACGCGTCGTTACGCTGTCCGAAATCCGGGTCTTCTGTAGAAGAGTGTGATTCGGCGTAATTATAAAAATCAATTTATATCGTTTGATAATCAAAAGGGTCAAACGACCAAATATTTCAAGTACAAGTTATTGTTAATCCGCGACCAGATCTCTAGAAGATTGTGAGAGTACGCGTGTGTGTTTGAAGAAATATTCAACGAAAGCAAGAATACGTTATTGTAAAGCGACGACACCGCTCCTGATTGTCGAAGGTATTTATCACATTATAATTTCACTTGGAATGTACCAAATTATTATTTCATAGAGTGTTTATTAAAACTATTGTGTGACTCAAGACATGGAAGTCCCTTTATTATCAATCCCCTAAATCCATAAAAGAAACAAGATCTCTCGAGGTCTCACAGCAAACGTTCCCACATAATTATTATCCCGAAGAGCACTCGTGACTCATTAGGGTAGTAATCGGAGTAAAGCGTTTACCGCTCGACGCTTATAACTCTAGAAATATATATCTTTTCTAAACGGCTTCGGACGTAACAACTGCAAAACTTAATATCACTTTGGATCATTGCAAACTTATGGTAGAATAATAATTATTTTACGAAGATACTATAAAGCTCTGTGAAATTACTTAATCATATAGATCTTTATAGTATCTTCGTGAAATAATAAATGAAATGAATTATATTACTCTATCATTATTTGGCAATTATCCAGCGCTCAAAAGTTTTGCGATTATGTGGAGTGTCCGAAAACACACACACACACACACGTGTGTGTGTGCGTGCGTGCGTGCGTGCGTGCGTGCGTGCGTGCGTGCGTGCGTGCGTGCGTGCGTGCGTGCGTGCGTGCGTGCGTGCGTGCGTGCGTGCGTGCGTGCGTGCGTGTGTGCGTGCGTGTGTGCGTGCGTGCGTGCGTGCGTGCGTGCGTGCGTGCGTGCGTGCGTGCGTGTGTCTGTGCGTGTGTCTGTGCGTGTGTCTGTGCGTGTGTGTGTGTGTGTGTTTGAAAAATCTATAGCTTATGTGATACAACAAATAGTTGGAGGTATTTATTTGGTCTCTTATGCCATATCAGCGACCGTAATGTTATAAGCACTCGGTAGCATAGGGGCAGCGGCGCGTAGCTATGAGTAGGTAGGACTAGGTTCAAATCGCATATAGGGCAAATATTTTCTTCGAAAAAAATGATTTCCAAAGGCCAGGGAATGACGAATTACGATGAAAAATCCTTGTAGTAAAGCTCTCAAATAATGCGTTCATTTTATTTTCGATTTATGAAATATTTTTTGCATATAGTACACTAAGCTTTACAGTGTACATTGTAAGCAAATGAAGATTAATTTGAATCTCATCTTTATTAACATATATAAATATCTTTGAAAGAAATATGATCATAGTAGGCTGGGAGACAAGGAACAAACCTCTTTAATTTAAATAGATTCTATATAAATTAATTTTTTTGTTTAGCAGTGTACAGTAGGCCGAAAGGGGGGGGGGGGCAGTAGGTTCTGCGGGAGCGCTCGAAGTAGACCCACCTGAGGTTCCGTAGGTTCAATTGTGACCCTCCCTGACCTCCTTTGAGTCAAAAAGTCTACTTTCTGCCATGCCGGAGGTTCATCGGAGGCTCTAACGCATGGTACTTTCAAACATTGTACCCTCCTTTAGATACCCAATAATCCGCTCACGCTGATTTCTGCTCGCCTTCATTTTGTGGGTTGAACGCGGCTCGAAAATTTCGACTCGGGCACCGTCAATTGACTGAAGCGCTCCTTCGAGTTTGGCAAGGGATCTTGCAAAGGGATATCCGGCGGTGCATCAACATGCGAGAGCGCTTAGAAGCCGTAATAAGCAATCGAGGGGGCAATACACAGTATGGAACCATGACCTACGATGTACGTGGCTTATGGGATGAGTTTGGAGTCATAAAATACCACAGAAGTGACAAACTGTGGGGTCTCATACCCATAAGAAGAGTTGTACGTATGCACGCACACACACACACACGCACACACACACACATGCGCACGCGCACGCACGCACGCGCACACACACACACACACACACACACACACACGCACGCACGCACGCACGCACGCACACACACAAACACCCCACCCATATGCGTGACTTAAGGAATGAGTTTGTAGTCTTTAAAAACTGCGGAAATGACGAGCCGTAGGGTCTCAATTCCTTAAGAAAAATTAAACGAACACACATACACACACACACACAAAGAAGCGTAAATCTCAACCGAGCAACCTCTACGTGGTACGCGGTAGGTTACGCTAATGCCGGTGGTAAATAAAATGTTTATAAAAAAAAATCTTGATCTAATGATCGTGGGACGTGTGCGTAGGGTATCGTATGGTATCGTAGGGATGTAAATTGTACACTCGCACACATTCAAAGAACTGTAAATTCCACCAACTCCAATCGCTCGTCGTATCATGAAAAACGTTCAGTGCTATAAAAAAAATTTAATAATTTTTTTTCGATTTTTTTAAATTAATTTTTTTTGTCAAAAAAAATTTTTTATTAATTTTTTAAAATTAACTTTAGTTAATTTAATCTCATAAGATTGCTTCTTATGAGCTGCAAGACCAACGGTAAACATGACGCAAAAATAATTTGTTAAACCTTTTTTTTTGTATTTCTTCTCAATCACGGTTGTGATCTGTAGGTGTAGTACTTTCTATACCCCCTCAGCAACATATATGATTGTTGCGTATGCGATGTAAAATTCAACGTTCGAAAAACAAACACAATATTTTCGCTTATGGAAAGTGGCATTTTGGCGAGAGACATTTTTTTCAAAATTTGGTTCACTAATTTTTTTTTTATCAGGCTAATTTTTATTCTCATCTTCGAAAGTGTAATATTATTCGTTTGTCAATTTTTCATTGGAAAATAACCAATATACCCTCTGAAAGTAAAAAATTCGATTATTTAACCCGGTTTTTTGTTTGAAAAATGAGCTGTATTTTTTTAAGTTTAATACCCCCCTGTATTTTCAATATTTCTTTCATACGAAATTTCTTTCCTGCTAAAATAGTATACCGGTACATTCAAGCTTTTGGAATAAAAAAATTAATTTTCTGAACTCTACATCGTTTTCTTAAGAAATGTTTTTTTAGAAAACTAAATTTTATTGTTCACAAATTTATAGACAAAATATCACAATATGCCAATATAGCAGAAGATAAATTGGTTAAAATTAACATCCGGTTAATTTTTCAAACAAAAAAAACGTTACAAAATGAACTTTTTTTTACTTTCAGCGAGTTTATTTGTTATTTTTCAATGGGGATTTGACAAATAAATCAAAGTAAACTTTTAAAAATAAAGAGATATTTTTGTTTGTTGACAAAAAGTCGAATTATTTTTTTTCCCTACAAATTTTAACTTTTCGTGAGCGAAAATACTCATAAATGTCGAAACGCATATTTTTTTCACCTAATAAACGAAGTAATCGTGGTGAAAAATAACAATGACATTTCTTCAATTTTTTTATCCAATTCGAAACTTTCATGTTTCGTGCCACACGAAAAAAATAAGAGCAACTTCCGGCTTAGCATACTTGTGGAAAAAACTTGGAATAACTTGGAAAAAATCGCTAAACATAATAGTCGCGATAGTTATCCGCAAAGATTTCGTAACTTCTGTAATTTAAGTAACTAAAGCTCAAAACAAAGAGGGTGATCCAACGAAAATGGGTCTGATTGCGTCATTAATCAAACAAATTTTTCCTTGCCTGTAGACTTTATTAAAAAAAAAAAGAAATCGAACATTTTTCCTTTGCGATATTTCCTTTGACTTATTAATAACGAAGGGGCCAAAAAAATGCCAAGTGGAAACTTGAAAACTAGGGACTCTAAGCTTCATAATGCTCTTTTGAATTTTCTTCTACGATGAATTTTGCGGACATGGAGCAATTTTTAAATCACTGAAAAATGTCAACAATTTTTTGTTCTCCTCTTTTGTGACTTGTCCATAACAACTCGATGACGTTGGAGTTTGCATTTTTGGAATGCAACGAAAATGAATTCTTCTTGAATGCTCAAACTTTTTATTGTCGGTTCAGGCTTTGAAAATCTTTGAAACGTTTTTACACAGCCTCATCAGAGATTCACGACCTCAATTCGCAAAAAGAAGACTCTCCATAATAATGCAAATAAATAAATGGTAAATATAAATACATAAAACTCCATAGTACTTGAAATACTTTTGTAGTCAAGTTCCGGCCTCCTCCTCTTACGGTCGCACGATCCAAATTTTTTTTTTAAAGCATTTCAACCACTCGATAATTTCCTACCTTCTCGGTCCAAACATTGCGGATGCATTATAGAACAGTATGAATAAGTTCGGCATCAGTTGTTGAAAATTGCATTTGGCGTCGTAAAGATAAATGAGTTGCCTTGCCTCAGCGCTTATGACTCTGTGTACGGTGCGAAAGCTGCACCGCAAGCTTTACGCAGATACTTTTGTGCCGCAGACAAATGTCTACTCCGTGTGGACCAAAGAAACTTTGTTCGCATATAAAAATTGGGAAAATCTCACCTTTCGCTGTACTCGAAATAGGGTTCATGCAAAGAACGACAAATGATGGAAGCAGTGATTCGTTAGACTTTCTCCACAGTAATGTTTATGTGAAAATCTCTGACGATGAACATCACTTAAGTGTCCACCGTCGATTTTATTGAAACTCATAAATGTGATAAGGCCTTGAAAACTATTAGACACCTATTTTTTCATCTGCGAAAAAAACGGTTTTAAGGGGGAAAACCACCCCTCAAAGAAAGGCGTGTCGAGGGGTGATTTTGCAGATTCACCTACACGCAGTCCACCGATTCGAATGAAACAAAAACCAAAATTCGTCCAATGTAAAGCGATGAAAAATCCACTATTCAAGTATTGGAAAGAAATCAATTAAGGGGTGACACGCATTTCTCTAAGGAGTCGTTTCCCCCTTCAAAACTTTTTCCGGAGATTAAAATAAGACGTGTCTAATTATGGTCGGTGCCTTATCACATAACTATATGAGTTTCAACTAAATCGAAGGCGGACACTTAAGTGATGTTCCTTGTGAGTAACATTTAAAATATTTTTTTACAGGGATTCAGTGAATGGTCAAAAGATTTCTCTCGCAACTGAACAAAATGTCCAGTTTGATACGCAGCTGGGCAAGTTATTCGCTTTGCCACTGCTTGTCAAACTTGTCATCTTGTTCAGCGTCGAAAAAAAACTTCTGATGATTCACTGAATCCCTCTGAAGAAAGTTATAAAATGTTAGTCAGAGTTTTCACATGGACTGTGGAGAAAGTCTAATGAAACATTGTTTCATTCACGTGTAGTTCTTCGTATGAGACATTGCGAGTACAGCGAAAGGTGAGATTTTCCCAATTTTGATCTGTGAACCAAGTTCCTGTGGTCCACACGGTGTAGAAATTTGTTCACGACACAAAGGTATCTGCAAAGACATTGCGTCTTTTGCAAAGTGCGGAGAGCACACTGCGAAGTGCAGCTTTTGCACTCACTGTACGCACACTTATAAGCACTGACCCAATTCATCTTCACGACACTATACACAATTATTTCAAACAATTATGAGCATTTATAGATCAAATGATGCCACGCGTGTTCACATTGTTCTGTGATGCATTCACAGTGTTTAAATGTAGAAGGTGGGTAATTATGATGTGTTTAAAATGATTCGAACAAAACTTGTATTGTGAGATCGTAGAGGACGAAACTGTAACTTACTCTCAAAAGTATTTCGAGCATAAACGAGCTTTTATTTCGAAAATTCCGCATATAATGTTGTTTTTCGTCGAAAAACAAGAAAAAAAAAACAATTGGCGAACACAACTGTACAATTTTCGACATTTTCTTCACATCCCTTTGAATTCGAGCTATCAGTTCTTCGTCTCATTGACTTCGATGTAAATCGTCTGCAGAATGCGTCATGCGTGCCTCATCGGAATTCGCGGGCACTAGCTTTCTCGGACATCGTGCGAGATTTGTTTGAAATCGGCAACAATTACCTATTAATTGTAAACACCCACGGATTTCCGAATATATGCGACGGAATGAGATGATGGAGGCGTCGAGATGTGTTTTTAATGTGGCTACGTGACTCTGCTCCTCTTCAAGTCGTAATATTAGCCAAACTTTTTATTTTTCATCACTTCAATCACACGTCCAGCATGGTACGACAATCTACTTCATTTTTCTCAAGGTCAAGAAATTCGACGAGCAGAGAGTCGTTCGTCTATTAATTTGACATCTTGTGGTCAAATTTCACAAAACTCTGAAGAGCCGTTTCGGAATGCGTGGGTATCTAGAGTCGTGTTCTGCCATACCGACCGCGAGGGTGTGTCATTCCGTCTTAAGGAATCATCACAATTTTTCTGGATTTTGGTACATCCTAGCGGATGTCCCTTCTTTCATCTAGGTGTCTTATCTCGGTTATTCCCAATATCCTCATTTGCCGTCATAAGCGTATTAAATGTATAAATCTAAGAATAAGACGCGTCACAGCATTATGCGGAATTTGCGTGAGTTCCGCGAGCATATTCAAATCACAGCGATATATACATGACAGCAGCACCGACAGTCATCGACTTTTCCTATCACATTGGCTTTCAACAGGAACACGATTTCAGGCAAATACTCTACGAGAAGCCGCAGCTCAAAAATTCAAACAGGAACTAACTCCAAAAACATCACGCTGGCCAATCGCATCGAGGCAAAGAGAAGTATGCATGATCCGACCCGGTAACCAGAGCGGAGTATGAAAACATCCGGGCCGTCCGAATCAAACTGTCGCCGCGCTTTCGCGAATAACTCAGCGCGAAATTGGGCTACACACCTCATGCGCGTTCCGTTAACAAAACGAAATTGCCCCTTCCATCAGCGCCATTATTTCTAAGAAGAGAAACCAACCATTGTCTTCCACTCACTCAAAAAATTCACATGCGAACCCAGAAGGTTTAGTGTGCAAAAGGTCTCGAAGCAGTCTCCCGTCAACTACCATCCAATCAAGTTCTTCAATCGAGTTTCAATCCCAGTCTCCCAACAATATTCATAAAATTCAGAGCTTAGTCTTCCGTCAACCAACATCGATTCAACTTCTTCTATCGAATCTCAACCCAGAAGCCTAACGAATATCTTCAATTAAGCTTCATACAAACAGTCTTCATTTTTCGAGTCACAAAAGTTTTATTTTACACTTGTATAATTACTATCATCGGTCCGTGAATATCAGTCTCAATTCATTGACCTCGCGCGCCGTTCATGATTCTATCCACGCGTAGTGCCCGTCGTAGTAAACACGTCATTTATACACACGGTCAACGTAAAATCCTGCGAGCGCCTTACCAGCAATTGTACCAGCGAGCGGACCTGGCCAAGAGCGAAGACCCTTGTAACGCGAGCGACAACAAACATCCACGCGAGCGACCGAGCGTCAAACACAACCAATGTAAGCTGAGCATACCTTTTTCTTTTTGTATCATTCATCGTAGGCCTGATCGCTTTAGCCCGCCTAGTAATCTTATAATAAATAACACAGTCTCAATCGTACACCAATTCTGTCAAATTATTCCTCAGTACCGAAACCTCGCGTCAATTGATTAATTTTATTATTTCCCACGCACTACCCTTTTTTTTACCTACACCTCATCCCGTGCTATTGCTCTCGGCGTAGGCAACAAAGAGGGAAACGAAAATATTATGCTCACGTCCCTTCCGGATGTGACATATTAATTTTTGGGGGCTCATCCGGGATTTTAAAAAGGAAATGTGCTAATTAACACAATGTCCATGAGTGATTCGGAAATCGATACATCGAATTTGTTACCTGGTTTGGAACCCCCTAAGCGGTCGATAAAGAAATTACAAAAATCCTCAAAAATCGAAAACAAACCCACAAAAACAATGACGATGTTAGGAACAAACCATTTAATATCCCTAAGAGACGCCATAAGCTGCGTCCCCGAATTCGACGGACAAAATATCCCTTTATCAGAATTCATAGCCGGGTGCGAGGATGCAAAAGATATACTCCCTCCCGAAGCCGAAAAATATTTAGCAAAATGGATTACATACACATTGAAAAAACAAGCTTGAGAAGCAGTCTACGGGACCAAATTTGAAACGATAGAAGCACTGAACAAGTTCCTCAAAAATATATATACACCAAATAAATCCGAAATGCGGTTATTGGGAGAACTCGGTAATATTTTTCAAACGGCCAACGACAGTGTCGTAGATTTCACCGCAAAAATTAAATGATTAAACGAACTTACCTGTAAGAGAAGTTCTATCATAATTATATGGAGCGCCTCTTCCGAGAGACCAAATTGTAGTACCCCTGCCTCACACCGATATAGCCACATTTTACAGATCGAAAAAAAAGAACCCCGCCGCCGTTGCTACGGCACTTGATTTCGTCATTACTTCAAAGTTGTGTCGTAACCTATAGGAAATCTTCATTTGAACCAGATGTAAGATAAGGGGATGTGTTTACCAGGGTGGGAGTTGATCTCTCGGAAGAGGCGCTCCATACAATTATGATAAAACTTCACTTACAGGTAAGTTCGTTTAATCATTTAATTGTATTTCGCGCCTCTTCCTCGAGATCAAATTGTAGCTATTTAACGTTGGTTACGACTATCTACAAGAAGTGAGATGTTTCTCCGAACTTCTTTATTATCAATCAACGAGAGTGAGTATACGCTTACGAGGGCTATTACCTCTTAACAAAAGATCTTTCTTATATTTACTTTGAGCTTAAGATTGTTAAAGCAAATTCTCTCCGATCCGTTAAAATCTCCCTCTTATAAAATTTAGCGAAGACTAAAGATCTTTCTGACCACCCGGCAGGCTTTCAGATACAATCCAAACTAACACCACCTCTTTACGCCGATGAGGTCGCCGCGTATCTCATGCTATACGCCTTAAAATAGCTTACGTCTATGCCACTATCTTGCAACGTCTTTTTTTATCCAGTGACTCAAGGTCTCTGCTGAAACCGCTTTATGTGGTTTCTTTGTTGACACTAGAAGGCGACTCTCCTTACCTCTCAGTTTTTTAGTTTTCTCCAAATAAACATTAATAGCACTCGCAGGGCAAATTAACGGATCTTTTCCCTCTAAAAGGGGAGAACCAATAAATGCGCTCTGTTTACAGCGGAGGTCTTGATTCTCTCTACGATTTTAATCTCCAGCTGATCCCCTCTTGACACAATATTCTGAATATCAATAAGCGACAGGGTCTGCATACGGTGACCCGTCGTCAGCGCCAAAAGCGTAGCTAGTTTTCGTGTCAACAAATCTAAACGCAGACCGTCATTTGAGCCCTATTTTCTAAACTCATCCAAGACCACGCCCGGATCCCACGTATAGTCATATCTTGCGATCGGGGGTCTCAGCTTCGAAACACCCTTAAAAAATCTTTTTACTCTGGGGTCTATACCCAGCCCCGGACCATATAGAAGAGCAATAGCTGAGCGAAAACTATTTAATGACCCATGAGAAGCCCCGTTATTAAATTCAAACGTGAGAAATCTCAGCACCTGCTCTACCGAGCTCTTTAGGGGATCCTTGTTTTCCTCTCGATTGAATCTCCGCCTTTTTTTCAGCGCCGTCTCATACTGCTTCAATGATGACTCGCTCAACGATGCCATGAGAATGTCTAAACTAGTCTCAGCCACTGCCCTAGACCTCAGTGCTTGCTTGACAAGAGTCCTGCCACCAGGGTAAGAGTCTTCCACAGTGGATAGGGTTCCCTGTTCAAGGATTGCGATAAATTAAAATCTGGCTTGAAAAGGATAGGATCACTCTTGAGCATAGATTCGAAAATCGGGAACCAAGGCTAAGCCGGCCAGTATGGAACCACCAATATCCCTTCACCCTTTTCTGTCCTGATTTTAGGAAGCGTGCGTAAAATGATAGAAAATGGGGGGACGCATAGAAACGATTCAATTGCTAAGGAATATTCCGTCTCGAGTTCTAACTTGCGCGATTCTAAATCCGCCTCTTTGTTGTCCTCTGACCGTATGTACGATGCAAATAGCCACAGATTTCGATGTTCGCACCACACCCAAATTTCTCTAGCAACCTCATTCAACTTCGGGAACTGAACTCCACCTTTCTTATATAAATACGCCACTGTCGTGGTATTGTCCGTTCTTAAAAGAATATTGCAATCTCGTAAACCATTGGCGAAACACTTCAAGGCAAATGGCGCGGCCTTCAGCTCCAACCGGTTAATATGGAATGATTGTTCTTCCTCGTTCCAGAAGCCATGAGTTTGCTTGCCAGAGCAGGCTGTACCCCAACCCGAGAGCGAGGCATCCGAAAAAATCTCGACTTTCGGATCAAAACTTGTTATGTGATTCCGCGCGTTATTTATGCTACGGGACCACCAGTCAAAGTCATGCGATAAGTTTGACGGAATTTCCATTACTTTCTCGAAGATCTCTCCGTTCCGCTCAAGCACTAAGAATCTTGCTCTCTCGAATTTTCGCATGTGAACTCTCCCATATCGCAGAGTCGGGCAGCAAGACTCTAATATCCCTATAAAAGATGCAAAATCTCGAATTTTGCACCGCCTCATTGTCCTAACTTTTTCGATAAGAGCCCCAAACTTGTCTATTTTAGTTAACAGGAGTTCCACTGACATGAGTTCAGAATCATACAACAAACCCAAAAACGTACACCTAGTTGACGGTATCGACACACTTTTTTTCGTGTTAATTAAAAACCCCAAGCTTTCTAACAAGGCTCTTGTCTGCTGAACATTTTCGAGACAGGTCTCTAAACTACTTCCGACCATCAATATATCGTCCAAATAGATGACAGACATCAGACCTTTCGCTCTTAAAAAAGCCATGACTGGCTTCATCAACTTGGTAAACACATATGCTGCCGTATTAAGCCCGAAAGGCATGCACTCAAATTGGTATAACTTTCCTTGGAACCTAAATCGCAAATATTTCTTGTCCCTCTCATTAATAGCGATTAAATAATACGCATCCTGAATGTCTAAAGAGGCCATAAAATAACCCGGGCTCAGCATGTTTTGAACAGTCTTCCCATCCTCGAGTTTAAAATGCTGCGTGTTAACGAACTCGTTAAGGTTCTTCAAATTTAACACTAGTCTGTGACCTCCACTCGGCTTTGGTACAAGAAAAACACTTGATAGGAACTGGCCCTTGCACTCAGATCCCTCCTTAATCACTGCTTTCCCTTTAAGCTTATCGATCTGATCTGCCATCAATTATATTTCTTGTTTAGACCATTTCTGTTCCGTAGGTGGCCCGCGTTGCATTACCCGCTTTGAGAACGGGATGCGATATCCATCAATCCATTCTAATATGGTTTGATCCGTGGTAATTTTTGTCCAAGAATTTCTGAATAATTTTAAACGCCCGGCGGGAAAGCTTACAGAATCAATCATTTCCTCCTGCGATTCGACGATAACATCCTCTGCGGGGAGTGACGTGTCGTTCCGGATGAGCGGGGATGGTTCCCTGACCGAGATAATTTCTGCCCGCTCCACGCTTCCCTGCTCTTTGTCTTGTATGCTGGTCGGCGCTGCGGGCCCTTCTCGTTTTTTGGAACAGTCGTCTGTGGTTTCGCCGTTTTGGGTTTCAAGGACGCGCTCGACATTTCCAAAGCCTTAACCGCCTTGATCCTCTCCGCGAGGTCTTCTCCAAACAGCCAAGAATCTGCATCCGAGGTGCTCAGGCAGTCCCGGAGCGACGCTTCTATATTTTTCAGAATCAAACTCCGTCTGATGAGTAATTTCTCCCGTTGGAGATCAGCGAAAATTCTCGTTACGCCCCCCGCGATCTCGATCAGTGGTAACTTCTCGTCACCATTCAGTGAGAAGGTCAAGGACATCAGCTTTGCCATCCCGGCTAAGCAAGCTCCGATACGCTCTTGCCCGGCTGGAAATTTAGTTATGGCGCTAATCACGCTCGGCTCAGGTTGCCAGACTGCCATTATATGGCGCTAGTATGGCAACCTGATCACGGCGTGAACAAAAAAGTAACGCTGTTCCCGATAACGGCGGAATCTGGCAGCCTGATTACGCCCAAATCTGGCGGCCTCATTGGGCCACTATCCTGGCGCCTTATGTTAGCGTGTATACGGCTGCCTGATCAGATGTATTAATATTACAGAAAATATACGGAACGAATAACATACAACTTTTTTTGTTTATTGAATATTTAAGACCAACTTACATCTGAATGTCACGGTCCCACACGACTCCTATTCCCAAACCCAGTCTCACGCCCTCATATCAACCGTTTTCCACAGCTCTCACCTAAACATAATCCTCCTTCCTAGAAATCCTCAGCAGAAACCAAATCTTCCTTCCTAGAAATCCTCATCAGCAATCCTCTCTCTCCTCTCTCATCTGAGTCCCATTGTTCCCGAGCCCACGCGCTTCTCGCGCGTGGCATCCCCTCCACCTTCCTAAGGCCCCTCCACTCAGCCACGCTTCCTCCCGCTGGACCGAGAGCCAGCAGTCCATCCTAAAACCTCGAACACCTAAGTGCACTCCCTCGCCAAGACCAATAGAGAATAAAAGACCAAGTCGAAAGTCCGTGTCCGAGTTAATAGTTCTCGCGAAATCCCTAAATACCCGCTCGATCATCACAAATTGGTGTCAGAAGCGGGATTCGCGAAACGCCCCTCTCGCGTCTCAAAAGTTCACGAAAGAAAAAAAGTGAAAAACAAAAACTCAGTGGGCCTGATCAACCCGCTCAAAGTTTTATAAAAAAAAATATCTTAGGCGCTCCGCACGCAATCTACACGCTCAACGTTCAAACGAGACACACAGGCGAGACGAAAAACAAAAGGCCCTCACTAACTTACTCACGGAACGTAAAAACGAACTTACTCAATCACACGGACAATATAGAAGGAAGGAAGGGAATAACTGGACTCAAGGCGTTTTTATGAAATTATTCCTTCTCATCACGGCACTGTAATTTTGAAACTCACTTTTTTTTTCTCTATTATTCTCAAGCCCTCCTCTAAGAGTGGCAATGAAATACGTTTTTCCCCACACATTAAAGTGTGTGTAAGCATCCGACATCGCCAGAACCCATGTGATACATGAACGTATATCGCTAGATTGTCACATTGATAAAACTAAATATGTGCGTATTGAAAACGCAATACGCTATTCATTGTTTCTTTTTCGCTTCCTACCGCTGTCGCAGTCACTCATGCATACAATAAGCGCACAAACACACGCGTAGCGAAACTTCGTCGTCTCTGCGTCCCCTTCGCCTTTTAATTTGCATAGGAAACAATTTGTAAAATTTGAAGAATGAAATTTTATAAACTTGAAACGTTTTGAAGAAAGAAAACTTTTCATACATTATAAAATTTAAGAATTAAAAAAACAAGAAAATTGAAAACTTTAAACGCTCAACATTCGAAAAATAAAGTTTTGCAAACTCGAAATATTTTAAGGAGAACAAAATGTTGACATATTATAAATATGTGAAAAAAGAGAAGCACGAAAACTGAAAACAGCTCAAATCTTTAAAATCCGAAAAACAAAATTTATTTATACATTATAAACATGTGTAAAAGAAAAAAAAAGAAAACGAAAATTGAGAACTTTTCAAACTTGTGATACCCGGAAAAATGCATTTTTTTTCAAACTTTAAATATTTCAAGAAAAATAAAATCTTCACACATTATAAATATTTGGTAAAAAGGGAAATTGAAAACCTTTCAAACTTTTAACAATTGAAAAAAAAATTTTTATAAATTTTAAATACCTCGAAGGAAACAACATTTTTATACATTATAAATATTTGAAAAAAAAAAGAAAATTGAAAATGTCTCAAACTGTACAACCCGAAAAATGAAATGTTACGAACTCTAAAATAAAAACGAGAAAAGAAATTCTTCGAAGAAAACAAAACTGTCCACACATAATAAATATTTGAGGAAAAACGGAGGAAAAATAGAAACTGAAAACCTTTGAAACTCGCAATATTCCAAAAAATTTTAAAGCTTTAGATTTTTCGAAATTGACATTTTTTTTACACACTATAAACATTCATAAACAGAAGGAAAATCGAAAACTTTCCAAACTTCCAATATTCGAAAAAAATAACATTTTACGAACCTTTAATATTTAAAATAAAAAACGAAATTTTTACGTATTATAAATATTCGAAAGGAAACTGAAAAATTGAAAAGTTTCCAAGCTTCTAGGATCTAAAAATAAAATTTTTGCAAACGTATCAAGCTTTTCGTATTCGAATAATAACAACTTTGCGGACTACAATACAAATATTCTCATTTCCCTTCTTCAAAACATATATGCATAGGACAAAACAAAATTTAATCTGCTAGGCCATCCCGGCGCCAAAAATTTAGGCCTCTCATTTATTAATTTAGAACCCGAAAGCGAAAACAAAGTCGTTAACGATATGGCGTACGGAGATTTAACATTCCGAGATATATACCAACCAATCCTTGCGTTTGACGGCAAGAATATTCCCGTCGAAAACTTCATAAGCGCATTCAAAAAGACAATAAAAATAATTCCACCGAATGAACATGCTCGACTTCTTGTCATGATACAGTATAAAGTAACAGGAACCGCACGCGATTTGGCGGAAACAAAAATTATACAACCCTCGAAGAACTTCTTACGGATTTGTGACACAATTTCAGTACTCCAATAGAATTATTAGATCTCGAATTAGAACTTAAGGAAATAGCGCAAAGGTATAATGAACCGATAGCAGAGTACGTAACTCGCACTCGCACAATTATGAAACGAATTATGAATAGGGTCGATGAATGTTATATGCGTAATTAGGATTAACAATACCTCGAAAATCGGAATTAAGAAGTAAATAAATCGGTAACTAGAGAATCTACCCGCGATCTTTTCGATAAAGTCAGTGCTATTTTAATGCGACAAGCAGTTCAACATTTCGATGAAGCGATACAAGAAAGCGTTAACATAGAATAAGAATTAAAAACACGTCAAACGATCAACCAGAACCGAACAAGTCACGGAAATTCAAGCGAAAAACAAACAGAAAGAGCTAAAGTTCAGTTCGCGGAAACCCAAAATTCACCCCCGCGAATGTTTTGCGAATATCACAAATCGCCGAACCACTCCACCATCAACTGTGACGCATTAAGATACTTAAGGGGAGAACAAAATAGGAGATTCAGTAGTTATAGATTTGGGAACGCGTCACCAAACAGACGCGGTAACTACAGAAACAACTCATACGATAGGTATCAAAATGGACGAAATTTCCAAAACGATTATAAAAACAGCTACCAGTACAGACAACAAAACACACGCGGCAGTTATCAGAACAATTACTCAAGAGGACAGCCAAATTCATGGAATGGTTACCAAAACTATTACCACAATAGGCAACAATGCTCACAAAACAATTACCAGCGGAGAGATCAATCCCCGAATTACTACAGACAAAACAGTCGATACGATACGCATCCCAGTGGCTCACACGACAGTTCAAACGATAGGCAACGCAGTCACTCGCAACCCAGATCTCGCGATAATTCGCGTGATCGAAAACCCGATAACAACGAACGAAGATCGCGGAGAATGAGTAACGAAAACCTTCAGGAACTCGCAAAAATAGTAACAGAAATGGTACAAAAAAACTTAAATGCAACTTCGCGGGACAGCGTGACGCGAAGCAAATCGCAAGAGCGCTCGTCGTCAAGTCACTAGAAAAGAAAACGGTAACAATAAAGAAAGCCACAATATCGCTAGGAATCACGAAAAGACGGAAGCCACCAAGAGTCATCATAAATTCGAATGACCTTAAAGAAAAAGACACGAAATTTCTCATAGATACAGGAGCCCAAATCAACCTAATTAAATCAGAAGCAATAGGAGCACACGTCGAAATTGACGCATACATCATTTACGAACTATCAGGAATCACGAGCGACACAATTTTCACTTCCGGCATGTGCATCGTAAGGATTAAGGGAGCTTTCCAGTGTGACAGCCCGAAAAATCGCTGTTTTTCGCGATTTTTTTTTTAAAGAAAAAATAATCTAATCGGTCTGGTTTTTTTTTATATTAATTGGGTATTGAACAATACAAAACAATTTTTTAAAGATCGATTTACTTATTAATTAATATCTATAAAAATGATGAAACAATTGTTGCAGAATATGCACTTGGATGTGGTGTCCACGTTGGGGGTCACAATTTTGATCTGCAACAAAAAACACAAAAAGATTATTGATCGGTATATAATTGGCTTTCGTGCTATGGAGGCTTTTTTTTTGCAAAAATGGCGCCGGTTTGCACAAAAAGTATCGATTTTAGCATTTTTTTTGGCAGTTTTTTTTACAAAAAAAATAGGAAGATGTCAAAAAAAAAGCTTCCATAGCACGATAAACAATGACGTTAAGAATATTGTGTAAAAAATTCAACTCGATAGCTTTAAAACTCTGCCCTCCAAGTTGGACACCGTTTTGAAAAATGCTGTTTCGAGAAAAACGCGTTCAAAGTTTCAAGTGAGGAAATTTTAGGTAAATCGTTTACTTACGGTCAATCAGCGATGCCAGGTCCATACAATATCCCTTCTGCTTCTTCGAAAAGATCGTGCTCAATGGATTGTTCAGTCCGACGAGCTGTCCTCGCCTCTTTGCTATCCAGGGACGCCCGGCGGTTTGCTTGGGTGATGCGCGCATTCTTGTACTTAGCGGCGAAATCTGCGGCGCTCGGCCCTATCGTGCATCCCATCGTCTCCAAAATTTTTAAAATTGGGTCTCTGGACTCTTAAAACTCTGGACTCTTTTTCAAGATTTTTGCTGCCGAAGTGCTTGCAAACGTTAGATCCGTTTCGATATCGTGTCGATTTGTTCCCTTGAAACCCGCGGATCTTTTTCGTTCATTTCGCGGATGTCCGCTTCTCGAGCCTTTTCTATCCTGCCACGCACATTTCTCTTTAATAGATCTATCCATTTTGAATGTCGAAACCGAACTGAAAGACGAACCGGACTCACGTTGGAAGGTACACGAGCAGGTAGGAACGAGACAATAGAAATAACGGTCGCACGGGCAGACGGCCGTCGCGGCAGCTGTAGCGCTCCGTTGCCTTCTTCCAAGAAATGCTGTACAGTAACCGAAATAATCTGAATTTCGGCATGAAAATTTCAGGGAATATTCGGAAGAGTGTATACTATTCGATAACGCAAAAAAAAAATCGATTTTTTGAAAATTTCACACTGGAAAGCTCCCTTAAGGATCTTTCCGTTGAATTCCATATAGTGAAGAACGATATTCCAGTCACCCAAGACGCCGTTTTGGGCGACGAGTTTTTCAAAGAAACACCGGCCGACATCCTATAGACCCAGTCGTGCATATCTTTCGGTGGCCATCAAATACCTTTCGAAACACGCGAAAGAATTTCGATTCCGGCTAGATCAAAATCCGTAATCCACGTTAGGATAAAGAATACGGACCTTTCAGAAGGCTACATCCCGCAAATACATGCTGGCGAAGGATTGTACATTGGTAACGCAATTGTCACAAATCGTGATGGAACAGCGTATTTAACAGCGATTAACACTAATGAGTACACAATACACCTGCAAGTTCCAATATCGGAATTACAACCAATTGAGGAACTGCGAACATTCGACACAACCCAAAATGATCCAAACGACATTGTTACCGATCTACATGCGGTAATCGGGTTGGTGTCGACAAAAGAGGACAGATTTGAGCGATTAAAACCTCTCCTACACCTCGAGAATCTCGAGGAAAGTGAGACGGCACACGTGCTCAAACTGGCCTCACAGTACTCACACCTTTTCAGTCTGCCCGGTGAACAACTAGGATGCACAACGCTTGTGAAACATGAAATTTTCACAACCGATGAGAAACCAATAAATACAAAACAATATCGCTTTCCACAAGTGCATAAACAGGAAATCCACAAACAGGTTCACGAATTATTGCAGAAATGCATAATACAACCGTCACTATCACCATTTAACTCGCCTGTTTGGATTGTCCCGAAAAAAGCAGACCGTGAAAGAAGGAAACGCTGGCGCATGGTAGTCGATTTCAGGAAACTGAACGAGAAAACAACACCCGATGTGTACCCATTGCCAAACATCACCGACATCCTAGACCAGCTGGGTAGGTCCCGTTACTTCTCGGTACTGGACTTAGCATCCGGTTTCCACCAAATCGAGATGCATCCACGCGACAAAGCAAAAACAGCCTTTTCGACTCCGAACGGTCATTACGAGTTTAATCCAATGCCGTTTGGTTTGAAAAATGCACCGGCAACCTTCCAAAGGTTAATGGATGTCGTGTTGTCGGGATTACAAGGCACTGACCTGTTCGTGTATTTAGACGACATTGTCATCTATGCCATCGACGTAAAGGAACACGAACACAAATTTAGCAGGCTGGCGAAAAGATTGACATACGCCGATCTCACACTCCAAACCGACAAATGCCTGTTTCTACAAAAGAAAGTCGAATATTTAGGCCATGTCATCAGCGAAAACGGCTCACAACCAAGACCAGAGCTAATAAAATCGATTCAGGAGTTTCCGACACCGGAAAATAACAAGACCATCATACAGTTTCATGCCTTGGTTAATTACTATAGACGATTCATAAAAGATTTCGCAAAAATCGCTCTACCACTAACAAGACAGTTAAAAGCCTCCCAAAAATTTGAGTGGACCGACGAGTGTCAACAGGCGTTCGACTATTTGAAGAAAAAATTGACGAGCCAACCAATCCTACGCTATCTGGATTACCAGAAAGAGTTCAACTTGACAACTGATGCTTCAGACTACGCAATCGGCGCAGTTCTCAGTCAACAGCACGAAAATTTTGATCACCCCGTTGCCTTCTACTCGCGCACTCTCACAAAAGCGGAATTTGCGTACGACACGATGCGTAAGGAACTTTTGGCAGTAGTAAAAGCGATCGAACACTTCAGGCCCTATCTCTATGGGCACCACTTCATGTTAGTGACAGATAACCGAGCACTCACATATCTAGTGAAGAAACCAAATCCACCGCAACAACTACTAAGATGGCAAGCGGCTCTCAACGACTACGATTACGAAATCCAACACAAGCCTGGAAAACTCAACTCAGTCGCGGACGCTCTGTCAAGAAACCCAATCAACATCCTCCCGATCAGGCCAAGGGAGTCTACATCATCCGACGAAACGCTGCATGACATCAAGAAATCGAGAATCTCTCAACAGGGTGATAAACGAAACTTGTCAACATCGGACGAATCCTCCGGAAACCCAGCACCGGACAAAGTGATAATTTTGCCAGAAGAAGAACTTCAGGAACTTAAGGATACAAACATAGAAATAAGCAACGCCGAAAACAAAGTAGAAATTGGAGGGAGTGCACGCTCAAAAATCGACAAGACAATCGACGACAACAACTACGACTCAGAAACGTCAACAGAGGAGATGGAACTCATTGGATTCGAACAAGGACGACCACAGCTTACGAAAAGGAACAATTCTCATGACAAACTAATGTATAGGAAAACGCCTCGCAAACGTGATCGCGACACGTCCGAGGACGAAGTAGTAGGGCACGAAACAGCCGTGCCAACGAAAAAAGGGAAAACGACGGTGATATTCAACGAGGAAATAAGCGCAAACGAAGAAGAAACAAATGAAATAAATAGCCCAACGCGGCCTGAAGGCCAAAATGCGCAAGCTCAGCGCTGCGATAATGAAATAAATAGCCCAACGCGGCACGAAGGCCAAAATACGCAAGCTCAGCGCTGCGATAATGAAATAAAATAGCCCAACGCGGCACGAAGGCCAAAATAAGCAAGCTCAGCGCTGCGATAATGAAATAAATAGCCCAACGCGGCACGAAGGCCAAAATACGCAAGCTCAGCGCTGCGATAATGAAATAAATAGCCCAACGCGGCATGAAGGCCAAAATACGCAAGCTCAGCGCTGCGATAATGAAATAAATAGCCCAACGCGGCACGAAGGCCAAAATACGCAAGCTCAGCGCTGCGATAATGAAATAAATAGCCCAACGCGGCACGAAGGCCAAAATACGCAAGCTCAGCGCTGCGATAATGAAATAAATAGCCCAACGCGGCACGAAGGCCAAAATACGCAAGCTCAGCGCTGCGATAATGAAATAAATAGCCCAACGCGGCACGAAGGCCAAAATACGCAAGCTCAGCGCTGCGATAAGGAAATAAATAGCCCAACGCGGCATGAAGGCCAAAATACGCAAGCTCAGCGCTGCGATAATGAAATAAATAGCCCAACGCGGCACGAAGGCCAAAATACGCAAGCTCAGCGCTGCCACAAAGAGATAAACAAAGAAGAAAGAAACGAAATAAGCGCAAACAAAGAAGAAATAAATAGAGAAGAAAGAAATAAAATAGGCGCAAACGAAGAAGGAAAAAGCCAAAAAAGTAGCCGGACGCGGCAAAGTAGGAATAAGGAAAAAGAAGCAAGCTCCGCGCTGCCACCTAGGATCCCCATCAACGCGGGTAGACACTTCGGCGGGCCGAAGTCTACCAGCAACGATACAACATACGACGAACAGGCGATAACCATTGACAATGAAAAGGAAACTACAATGAGATGGAAGAGAATCTGACTCTCAGCTTCACCAACACGGAAGATGAAAAATCTTATAGGGCACAACAACCGAACTCGCATACCGAGCCTAACCTACCATCACCATCCCATGATGCTCGCGAAAAAAAATGAAAAATAAACATCAAGCGGTACTAACACAAACGTGGTAGCCCACGAAAAGATTAGGCCAACAAACGGCCAACATTGACTTTTTAAACGTGGCATGGCAGACCACGAAAGAACCCGATTGACCAACAGTCAATGCTCACCGCTAAAGGGGCTCTGAAAGGCCCCAAAACAAAAAAAAAATAAAAATAAATGTAGTCAACCAATCACGAACATCAACAACTGCCAAACGTGGACCTGGCAGGCCACGAGAAAAACAACGCTGGACATCAGCAATCAACACCAACTGCTAAACACAGGTGCGGTAGACCTCGTAAAACCACATTAGAAGAATTAGAAATACTTTAAAATTCAACACATAAAAAGAAGACGCTATCAATAAATAATAGTCACAGCACAAAGCTTCTTTACCATGAATATTTATACCACTTAAAAAAAACTATTAACATTCGACGACTATATTAAAATATAGAACCGAAATTGTAACGACGTTCGACAATTGGCACTCTGAAAACAATTTTGAGTAAAATAAACAGAAAAACGATATTATGCTAGGCGGACGAAAGTACCAAAATGTCAAACTCGACAACTCGTATTATTAAAAATGATTTAATTTATCCGAGTCCATTCGAAATTCTAGAAGTAACCGATCAGAATAATTTTCAAAATCTAGGTAGACACAAACAAAACGAAATTGGTTTACGAAGACTAAATTGAACCCGAATATGTTGTCACGCACACCTTTTTATAAAATTATGACGTTACAAAAATGCTCTAAGAAACAACGACATATGTACTTTAATCTAACGCTACACATAAGTATCATATATAGAATCATTCCTCCTTACTATTTTCCTATTCCCTTGATAATTCATTTTCTTTTCCCTTCTACATTTACTTTCCCTCTACATTTCCGCATATAAATCGTACTAACATTAAACAAGTACATACACAACATTGTATGCACGACAGCTTCACAAAATATATTATAACTTCCATTCCTTATTATGTGCTCAGCCTATGCTTATTTTCAAACCATCAAGACAGACACTACACTATTAACCCATGTATGCGATAAAGCTAAATTATCGTTTTTAATCAAGATTGAATAGGTATCGTTCATCCATCACATTGGTCAACTGGAGAACAACCTTACCGGATCCTGGATAACAAACCTACACCCACTAACACCCAAGCTAATCAGAATTCAGACTGTTTCAGGTGCAACCAAAAGAAGAGAGTGATAATATATATATATATACATTTCGGCTAATAACGAATCTAGAAAAAAAAGGAACCTTATGCCAAAAAGTAAATCACGGCAAACTATAAAGGGAACAAAGGCAAAGACTATCGTCAACGAAGGTGCAAAAATTTGGGCTCTTTTTCTCTATTTACATATATACATGAAATTACCAACCACACATACACCCGTCCTTTCATAACCAAAACAGCCCCTACTAACTCATCTAAACTAATCTTATAGTCGGTTTCAGATCCACGGTCATAACTCCAACATACCAAATAAAAACATTACTTTAGCAGGAACAAAATTACTACATGGAACAAAAACTACTACACGGAACACAAAATTACTACATCGAACAAAAACTACTACTCGGAACAAAATTATTACACGGAACACATCTCATCTCGACTAAGCACATTCGAACTGTTCCGTTCGACTAAACTGCGGCCCGAATTGCGCTTACAGCGCAATTGAACCACACCCCGAACAAACGCACATTTTTGGGACACCCACGTTACACTACATAAGTGCACACATACACACACCACACACACACACACACACACACACACACACACACACACACACACACACACACACACACACACACACACACACACACACACACACACACACACACACACACACACACACACACACACACACACACACACACACACACACACACACACACACACACACACACACACACACACACACACACACACACACACACACACACACACACACACACACACACACACACACACACACACACACACACACACACACACACACACACACATTTTTACACACCACACACACACACACTTTTATTTTATTATATAGAATCAATAAAAAAAGCTTTGTAACCCACGATGCGGAGCATCGTTCTTTTAAGAGGGGGAGTGTCACGGTCCCACACGACTCCTATTCCCAAACCCAGTCTCACGCCCTCATATCAACCGTTTCACACAGCTCTCACCTAAACCTAATCCTCCTTCCTGGAAACCCTCAGCAGAAACCAAATCTTCCTTCCTAGAAATCCTCATCAGCAATCCTCTCTCTCCTCTCTCATCTGAGTCCCATTGTTCCCGAGCCCACGCGCTTCTCGCGCGTGGCATCCCCTCCACCTTCCTAAGGCCCCTCCACTCAGCTACGCTTCCTCCCGCTGGACCGAGAGCCAGCAGTCCATCCTAAAACCTCAAACACCAAAGTGCACTCCCTCGCCAAGACCAATAGAGAATAAAAGACCAAGTCGAAAGTCCGTGTCCGAGTTAATAGTTCTCGCGAAATCCCTAAATACCCGCTTGATCATCACATGAACAGTTTAACAAAACATAAATTTTTGAACTTACTGACAGTCCTTTTTTTTGTTCTAATTTTTGTTAATTTTTATTATTATTCTTATATTTATTATTTTTATAGTTTTGTTTATATATTTATTTGAAATATATATTTAAAGCTATATCCGCACACTTGTGGTCATTCTTTTTTTTGTCGTTCTGAGCGGTGACCGTCCCAGTCCTTCTCGTTGTTCAGCACCTTGCCGACAGCTTGCTGGACTTAATTAAAATAATGGCAGTCCATCAATATCAAATTGTAAATACAAAATCTTTTCTCTGTAGATATCTGTATTCACATACCTCTGAAGGTAATTTTTCATGCCAAAGTACACAAAGTAACCATTGCTTTCACCATTTTCGTCTGTAAAATCGACTATTTCATATGTAGCTGAATTTGTGCTTAAAAAAGTGTTCGCTGACTGAGGTAAACAAGGTAGTAACCTTCGTCGGAAAATTTTAAGCAAACCGTCAACTTGAGTGTGTGGGATATTGTTGTTGATGACCCATTCTCGCAGTTCTTCAACTTCACCTCTGTTCCAACGTTGCACATTTTCTTGACCAGGCTCTTTATCTTCGCTGCCATTTAAATCCTCTCCGCTGATATGGGGATTTTCTTCGCTGCCGTTCGAACCCTCTCCGCTGACATGGAGATCTTCTTCGCTGGGGTTGAGATTCTCTCCGCTGACATGGGGATCTTCTTCGCTGCCATTAAAACCCTCTCCGCTGGCATGGAGATCTTCTTTGCTGCCGTTCGAATCCTCTCCGCTGACATGGAGATCTTCTTCGCTGGGGTTGAGATTCTCTTCGCTGGCATGGAGATCTTCTTCGCTGCCATTAAAACCCTCTCCGCTGGCATGGAGATCTTCTTAGCTGGTGTTCGAATTCTCTCCACTGGCATTAGGATATTGTTCGCTGGTGGCTTTATCAAGACTTTCCTGATCTTGAATTTTATCATTCAGGCCTCTTTCTGTAAATATTCAAATTTTTCGTAAACAAAAAAACGTATATCATTCTCATTTTTCAAATTATATTTTATATTGATATTATACTATTTTTTATTTTTATATTTTTTGAATTATATTTTATATTGATATTATTCTATACACAAGTGTACAAAAATTCATAAATTTTGTAAAAGTTGAAAAAAGTAAAGTTATACATACCTGGTACTTGTACCGATGATCGGGACTCGTCAACTTTTTTCTTCGAACGACATCTCCTAACACGCAACCGTGTCAAATACCGCTTCCTTTCTTTGCGATTCATAACGTTTTCACTTTATGTGCTACTTTTTATATGTCGTGAAAACTTTCAAGTTTTAACCCAAACACGATGTATAAATTTCCAGTCGGGTATACAATATGACGCACGTGCAAGCATATATATATAGTTTTTGAATGCAACACTGGCGCCACCACTTTAGCGCTAGCCTGAGCACTGCCATGTATGGGCCTCCTAATAGAGCCATATTAGGGCACTGATAAGGCAAACCACATTATGGCCATTGTCACATTTGCCATAAGTTTGCCTGACCTGTGGCTGCCTGTTCACGGCAGGCTCACGGCCGAATCAAAATTCCCATAATACGGATCGCCACATAGCTCCCTCATTACGGCCCGATCATAAATCTGGCTAGCCTGAACAAATTTCCAGCGAGGATGTTTTTCAATAATGCGTTCGTCTCTCTTTACGAGAGCTTCTTGGAGACACGCTTTAACGAAAGCGTGTCTTCAAATTTTCTGAATTTGAAAAAAACGTAGATTGGCTTATGATAAGCCAATCTACATTTTTTTCTTCAAATCCAGAAAATTTGAGGGGCAGACAGCTGTTTGTCTATCTATTTGACGTCATTTGGCAAAGTTTCGACGGGATCTGAAGAGCCGTTTCAGAGATTTTTGGGAATCTATAATTGTTCTACCATACTGACCGCGATGAGGTGTCATTCCGTCTTAACTGAACTTCTCAATAACGTCGTTGAATTCTATTTCCCTTGAAACTTTCCTTTCAATTGATAGAATGGACAGATTGACTAGGCGTTCTTGGTTCATCGTACATCGACGATAATTTTTTATAAATTTCTGTTTAGAAAAACTTCTCTCGCATGATGCGACGGAGCATGGAGCCTAGATACCAGGAGGTTCAGCGGCAATGCAAAGGCGCTGAAAAAAGCGTCCCCGAAAATGTCCCGAAGTGATGGCGCTGGGGTGCAGCGGCACCTACATATATAGCAATATATTGGTCAACGAGGTGAAAGTGATTGGATGAGTTTCTAACCTTACGACAGACCGATCGTGACATCAAACGTCGAAATATCCGCCGATTCATAATTTCCTCATGACGGTTCGGAAAAAAAACGCAAAAGCGAGACAAGATCTCAAACTCAA
The DNA here is from genome assembly GCA_944452715.1 of Ophion slaviceki. NCBI lineage: Eukaryota > Metazoa > Arthropoda > Insecta > Hymenoptera > Ichneumonidae > Ophion > Ophion slaviceki. The sequence continues at coordinate 38,824,097 of OX101786.1, read as the reverse complement.
ACTCAAAATGGCGGCGATACAGCCCATCTAGAAAAACGTGTTTTTTTTACATATAGCTTCACGGGAGAACGGTTTTCTCATAAAATATAAGACCTGAAACAAAAACCAAAAAAAATGATAATTTATATATTATTAGCTATGAGACTACCTAGAAATTTGCTTTAAAATTTTGCAAAAATAGCGCACTTTGAAGGAAATAAATCGATTTTTTGACAAAAAAGCAGTAAATTGTTTATAAAAAAAAGTTTACATTTAATCAAAAAAAGACTACGTACTCCCATAAAGAATATGATTGTGAAGCTGCTATCAAAATTTCAAATCGATGCATGCAAAGGTGGTCGAGTAATCCGTCTTCCGAGATCGAAAAAAGTGGTTTCGAGAAAAACGCGTTTTAAGTTGTACGAGCAACTCAGCACGCGTTCCAAGGCGCTGCGGCCAAATCGATAATTGAACCTTTAAATAAAAAAAATTGCTACAGGACCAATTGCATATTGTTTTTATGACACCAAAGTATTTTTAGGAAAGAAAACGTCTTTCCAAAATCCTAGAGTAGTGTTATCCATTAACACTAATGAGGGTTAGGTACATCATTTGTGATCTGTCTTAGATCGCACCCATGTTTAGCGTATATCTACATACATATAGGTGCCGGAGCACCCCAGCGCCATCATTTCTTGTTCTCGTTTTGGGGACGAGTTGAAAGGCCTCGCTGAACCTCCTGGTATCGAGGCTCCATGCGACCGAGACACAAATGGTGAAGAAGTATTGGATTATAAGTGATAAACAGGGCAAAGATTCACTGAAGTCCCATTTAATAACAATACAGGTTTGGAAACGACCACGATATGTTTGGCGCGCTAAGTCGATCTACTTTTCTTTACATTTTTCGCCACTACGTGGCATTGCTGTTGACGGGTACGTGTGTGACATGGACAGAATATCTTCTGTCTGTCTCTCCCACTCTCCAGATCGGGGCGCATGCGCCGTCGACCTTGCCCCCGAATATTTGATGAGGATACGAATGAAAAACCAAATGAACAAATAATACGCTTACTGAAGACTAAACTGATTGATAGACCCATTCTCTAAAAAGTCGCAGCTACGAAAACTCGTCTGCTAGTCACATTTTTCTAGGTTTAATCCTGAATATTTTCTCTAAACATTCGGTGACCAGCCGTTCTTATTGTCGCTACGAAATCTTTACAATATTTTACACGTGTGAGCAGTTTATATCTGGCATCTAGAGTTATTTAGTGTTTAAATTATTACATAGAAATGTGGCCAGCGCGTTGTCTCGATAAAGGGCCGTATAAATGAGACCTTTTTTAAAGTTGCCATTTTTTGTTAAAAGTTCGGTAAATTGGCTTGCAATGTACCAGTATACGGGGATGTATTTTTACTTGATTATAGACGAAAATCAATTAGTTCTTAAATATTCGAGTTCGCGAATGAAACGCCTTAAGGAGTTTCGATACCAAAATCGAAATGGTTGTAGACGATTGAAATTCATTTCACCGAGAGATTAATTTAGGATGCATTAACTGTCCAAAAATGAATCCGTTTCACCACATAGTTTCGGAGATTTTGAAGGTTCAAGTTGAGTTTTGTCCGAGTATTATTAATGAACCAAGTGGAGAAATCCCTTAATTTTTTAACAGGACATTCCTGACACTTATAGCAGTTTGTTCATTTTTTTCATTTAAATCGAAGCATTATTTAAACCCCTACAGCTCTATAACTAGTGTTTACGAAATGCCACGTGCCGTGACGGTTCAACGTGAACCTTCATCCATTTGGTAACACACGTGGCACTTCGAAAACACTAGTTATAGGGCTGTAGGGGTTAAAATAATGCTTCGATTCAAGTGAAAGAAATGAACAAGTTGCGATTGGTGTCAGGAATGTCCTGTTAAAAAATGAAGCGGTTTCTCCACTTGGTTCATTAATAATACTCGAACCAAACTCAACTTGAACCTTCAAAATCTGAGAAGCTATGTGGTGAAACGGATTCATTTTTGGACAGTTAATGCATCCTAAATTAATATCCCGGTGATATGAATTTCAATCGTTTATAATCATTTCGATTTTGGTATCGAAACTCCTTAAGAGCATGAGATGACAGACGGACCGAGATCATCGTTCACATGACAACACGGAAATTATATTAGATGTACAACTTAGTTCGGTCCGTTTTCAAAAAATGGCTCTAGGTGCTATAAATGGTTGACGGCAACAGCTGATTTTTGCTGTTTCGTGAAGTATCAATATCTCTTAACCAAATATCGTTTACAGACCTTTGAGTTTTGCGCATCAAGTCTAATTTTTACTGCCGTGAAAATGTCGAATTTCGTGCCAAATAAGCACCATTTGCGGGAAGTGTTGATTTTCTGTTTCAATTCGAAGAGAAGTGTAGCTGAAGCCCGCCGAATGCTTGTGGGACCATCACGGGAGACTTCTACAGGCAACAATTGATCCGTTTAAAGCGAGCTATAGCCGAAAAACGTCCAAAATATGCGCCCAGACACGAGTCCATAATCTTTCAACATGACAACGCTCGGCCTCACGTTGGTATTGTGGTTAAAAACTATTTGCAAAATAGCGGGTGGGAAATTCTGGCTGACCCGCCTTATAGCCCAGACCTTGCCCCTTCCGACTACCATTTGTTTCGATCGATGCAGAACGCTTTGACTGGAATACGCTTCACGTCACAACAGGGTATCAAAAATTGGCTCGATTCATTCTTGGCTTTAAAAGATAAACGCTTCTTCTGCGACGGAATTCATAAATTTCCAGAAAGATGGGGAAAAGTAGTGGCTGTATTAATTCATTTTATCATTCAAATAAGTGCGTATTTTAAGCAAAAACGGACTGAATTAAGTTGTACACCCAATAAGTGGGGGCGTAGGATGAGATCACAGAAGATCGTGAGTGGGGGATATCCTCGGATAGGAGCGACGCATGTGGCGGCGAGCGGAATAAAAAGTGCATCTTGTAACGGTGCCTCACGGCATCATTGAAATGTGGTTTCGTTTCCAGACCTGTATGTAAGACCGTGGGTCAGGAAAGTCCCGCAGCGTCTAACAGTGTTGCCAACTTAGTGGATATTCCACGTAAACTGGTGGTTTAGACATCCTTTTTAGTGGATAAAATTTGTTTTTGATGGCCGGTTGTTTTTGTTAGTGGTGATCAAGATATTCAACGACTAACGTGTAAACAAATTTATGATACATTATATTTTCCTATGACAAGGCACTTTGACACAAAGTGTGTCAACTTTTATGGTGTAGGCAACACTACGATCTTGTAAATACCTACCAGCGCCATAGGGATTCCCTGAATAATGTTTTGGCTGTATATAGATTTGAATGAATATAGACCACAGGGTATAGTAATTGAATCGAGTTCAATTTGCTTGAAAAAGTATGTTTTTTAATACTGAATAATTTTTTATGTAAGTGCATCAGATGTAGTTGCTTACTTACTAGAAAGTAAGCGGTAACACCAGGCGGTATTAGAGGTTTTCTGGTGGTTTGAAGAACCGCTTATGGTGGGTATAACAAAACAAGTTGGCAACAGCGGCGGCTACTATCTTTATTTTGGCTTCTAACAAGTTACAAGTTGTAATGTAACTTTACGACAGTAAGGTTCAGATTGGTTGATTTCCCCTGTTGTTATTCTTTAGTGGGTATGGATGTAATTTATTTAGTACGTATGTATGTCATCTTTATTACGAAATTTCTCTATTGTTCGGATCTAGTATTTATGTTTCGCGCCAAAGCCACCATAGAGTGATCGAGGCCCACCATTTTTATGGCGCTGGCTATAAGTAGGTAGAGCTTTATGCTATATTGACAATTGCTATCATGACCTGTAGGCCTATTCTGTAACTCATTATAACTCAGTAGCGATAGTTTTCGTTATCGTTAGCTAGCGACAGCCAATCGCATGCACGTTGAAAGAAGAAAGGGGACCTCTTATTGACTGTCGCTAGCTAACGATAACTGTCGTTACTGAGTTAAAACGAGTTACAGAATAGGTCTACTGGGGGGCTATTGCGGTTCTCCGTTTGGGTGAAAATGACAAAAGTGAGCAGCTCACCCTATTACGGTTCTCTTCGCCTAGTGAAAATGCGAGATTATTCACGTGAGTTTACTCGACACGAAATGTCATGTCAGAAATCGAAATGCGCATGCGTGAGCGTCTTCCTAACGCAGCAACGACACGCCCAAAGCTAACACATAACACAAGTTACTATGAAATAGCTGATTCAGAGACAGTAGCATCTCGACGCCAAAAAATTAATTAAATTCAGCAACTTAAAGTTGATATCGTAGCAAGTCAAGTAATGTCATCCAATAATGATGAATAATTTGCTGACGATTGTGGTTTTGCGAAATCGGGAAAATCGAATGCTTCGTATACGACGATCACTGCGCGATGCCTTGGATCCCTTCAGTATAACAGAACAAGAATATATTGCATAATAGTTCGATTTATCAACATAAAACAATTATTCTATCACTCTATTATAAGAACCGTTGTATGTTCTAATATGATAAAAAAATTATCAGTATTTTTTTATTTGAATGGCTGTATCGTAACCTGCCTCGTGCTAAATCTTCGTCTTTTTTCATAAAATCTAATGACATTTGTTTTTGTTTTTCGGTAACATTCTTGTTGCAAACTCAGATTCTATTTAAAATTGTTGCTCATTCGAGTGAAGAGGTTGTTCTTGTTGATGCGCACGTCTTTCGTTTTGGGCTGGGTTTGATAGGCGTGCTAGTATACCCCTTCTACGGTGTCCTGAAAATGTGAGATCACTAGCCGGAAGTTCCTAGTGATGTGACATTTTCACCCGACCGATCGATAATAGCGTGACTAAACTCACGTGAGATGAAAATGCGAGAAGTGGGAAGTCTCACCGGAGAACCGTAATAGGTCCCCTGATAACAGGTAACCTATCTACTTATGTTTATATTTTGCATACATACGAGGCCTTCAACCCCAAACTGCCCCTTACTGAATATATTTCGGTCTTGGTTGGAATTTGACTAAAAATGACTTTTCGAGATTTGGAGGCCCTGGAAGACCAGAGGCCCGGGGCGGACCACCCCCTCCGCCCCCCCCCCTTAGTCCGCCACTGAGCCTCCGTACCCGTCACTTCGGTAGCTTCCACCGAGGACGAGGGTGGGAGCGATGGCACAGGAGGGTCCGACAACTCACCCAAAGCTGGCGGCTGTACGGCTGGCGGAACGTTATTCCTTTCCGCCCTATCCTCCGATACGTTCCTTTTTCTACGATCTCCCTCATCCAGATTCTCCTTGTCGGATTGAGAACGATTCGGGGAGTTGGAGGCACTGTAACGCGATGTATTCGAACGCCTGCGACGATCCCGCCTCCTACTATGGGACCGACGTCTTCGATGTTTGCCTGTCGAAAGAGGGACGTCGACGTAAAGCCTCCATGCGCGATGAGTCACAGAATCTTGCAAGATTTGTGATTATTCTTCCATCACTTTTTTTTTAAGGTTAGGTTTGTCCTGACCACTATTGAGTCATCCTCGACGGCCTTGCAAGGCTCAACCTCACTCGTACCTCCCCTCTCGAGTATGTGACGGCCACGCGTCTTGCAGAGACGGCGTTCCTTACGGAACTATGAGACCTTAACCTTGCAAAGATTAAGTCTCGGCCACTCGAGCAACGACTCTCATTTCTCCATTGCGGCCCCCACGATCCTGCGATGCACAACCATGCGCTCGACAGGAATCCTAACCGAAGGAAAAAGGGACCTTGTACTTACTGCGATGTTTTCTCTTCCTTTTAACCCGATCATTCAATATTTCCTCCAGTCTTTTCAATCTTTCTTCTAATCGCTTTTCCTTCCGAATTCCACTTTCCGATTCAGCTTCGCTGGAACTTTCCATTTTTCCTCTCGTTCATTACGTGTGACGTGTTCGGCACAAGAAAGAAGAATTACGAAATCAAGTGCCGTAGCAAAGGCGGCAGGGTTTTTTTCGGTCTGTAAAGTGTGGCTATATTGATGTGAGGCAGGGGTACTACAATTTGATCTCGAGGAAGAGGCGTGAAATACAATCAGGAATAAGACAAGGGAAATAATCGAAGCGTTTGTCCCGTCAAGATCCGTAAAATTTTGTAACGTGTGCAAAAAAGACAATCACACTACAGAAACCTGTCGATTCGCGACCCGTATTTGCCAAATTTTCAAAGGTCAAGGCCACAGTTCCAACGAGTGCAGAAAAAAAACAAACGAGCAAGACTCGGTCAATTGCCAAATTTGCGAAAAAAAAACTCGGTCCCACCGCCGACAGGTATTACACCGATCAGAATTCCCGCACCACAAACTGCCAATTGTGTAAAAACTCAGGGCCCACAGCCGATAAATGTCCTTCGCAAGGTATGGCCGTTCGAACGAACAAACGAACCTGATGAGGTAGTAGAAATCTTCGTGCGTTCGAAACCTCTTTCCACATGAGAGTCGAAAACCGCACATTAAAGGAAGAATATATCCCGCCTTTAAAAATCCGTAAGGGTGTTTACGCCGGTGACTGCCCGGTAACAAACATCGACGGAAAGGCCCATTTGAAGGTTTTCAACCCCACAAATGACGCCGTACGACTGATCGTGCCGGTCAAAAAACTACAGCAATTCGACATCGTGGAAAACAAAAGCAAATAAAAAACAAAATTAGATTGCACGACAATCTGCGAATCCAATCCAGTTCCTTGCGATGCTAATCCATTTACTTGCGATTCTAATACAGTTCCTCAGGATTCTAATCCTGATTTGGACGTAGATTGCACGACAACTACGCCTCAGACCTCAGTAATGGCCGATTTAAAAAATCAACATAAACGTCGAAATAAAACTTTGCCAACGCTCCAGTGAGAGCGACGATAAAGTAAAAACAAACAAAAAAAAACAAAAAGCAAAACAAATTCAAATTGCACGCTGTTCTCGCACGACAATCTGCGTTTCCAATTCAGATCCTCGCGATGAATGTCCATCAAGTATGTTTTTCTATGGAGACGTTGAAACAACGATGTGGTTGTAAAAATGCGGCGTTTATAATGTGTGCTCGATGCAGAAATAATTATTGTTTCCCCCGTTTCTACGATAAATATCATCCCGACACATGTAAATCATCGAATGTCAACGGACAAAGTTTTGAATTTTTATGTACAAAGTCTCTTTGCATGCGTTTTATTACAATCGTTATTACAATCCCTTGTTGAAAAGTCAGAAATCCCAATTTTTTACCTTTTCTATGCCTTTTGCGTATAAATAAATAAATAAAATAAATTATTCACCTCTTTGCTTAATTGGAAAATGAATAATATAAAAATTGAGAAAAAGATAGAAAAAGAAAAAAAGAAGTCTCCACACGGGGAGTCGAACCCACGACCATCGAATTACTAGTCCGAGTTCTTACCGCTGCTTGGCAAACATACTAACGTAAATGCCTTATACGGTGCGAGAGCCGCGTCAACATTTTTATTTTCTAAACGCTTGGCCATCTGGAGTTCCCACTTCGGGTACTTTCATTTCTAGCCAAGCCCTGCGTGTCCTATAAATTTGAGCGAAATCGGTGATAACGAGTAGGGAAATCCCCCTTGTAAGTCAACATCGCATATAATCGAAAATTCGAAAATCACGTTACAGGATTTGGCGCGTAAATTAGACCACACTAGCGATAGCAATGCCGAAATAAACCAACGCCCTTTACCGTTAGAGCAGATGGTCACCCCGCCTCGCGTGAGAAAAATCTAAACATTGTCACTCGCTCTCAAGCGAAGAGCGATATACACTGCCGGCCAAAAGTATGGATACACCAAGAAAAATTTCGCGCCGCACTAAAAGTTTGATATCTCTGTGAAAAAAAAGATATCCGGATTTCCAAGACGGCATTTTAAAAGGGACAAATGAAGCTTCACCTTGTGTTTTGGAAAAAAAATTTTCGATTTTTCTTAGACCCGGGGCGCCATTTTGAAAATGGCCGTTTTTTGGTTTTTTTGGCTGTTTAAAATCGGCTCCACGTCTTCAGGACATTTTTTTTCAAAGAACCTTAAAAGATAGAGCAATAGCTATAGTTTCCTTTTTTAGGAAGTTTCGTACGATTTTTTTTTCACCGAGTTTTTGCATTTTTTTCTCAAAAAGACAATTTTGAAAAGATGCTGCTGAAATGAGAAACTTTGAGGTTTAGAGAAAATTGCCAAAAGAAAAAAAAGTTGCGTCACATCGTATTGAATCGAGCAGAATTTTTTCAAAATTTTTTTTTGAAATTGTTTTTTTTTTCAAATTTTTTTTTTCAAATCTTTTTGCTCCAATATTAAATAAGAAAACAATTCAATTTTTGCATCATCAGGGCTGAGAGCTCCGATACTGAAGCTCTTGTGTCTCAGGTATTCCTTATATAGTTGCAGTCATCGTTCCAGATCGCTTTTTAATTGACCAGCTGATCAATTAAAACATCTGATTGGCTGGTGCAGCGATCTGGAACGATGACTGCAACTATATAAGGAATACCTGAGACACGAAAGCTTCAGTATCGGAGCTCTCAGCCCTGATGATGCAGACTGTAACGTTTGCGAAACGTCGGCACAACGCTGATCCTAAACACGGCCTCCATCCGGAAGCCACAAACTCTTCTCATTACATAAAGAGCCGTGAAAGCCTTAAAACTAAAATCAGACGCCTACACGGAGAGGCTATTTTGGGTTCTGTTAACACCTTTTCCAAACTCAGGAAAACTCTGCACATCCAACTGTGCTCGTTAACATTCCTAAAAAGGTGCCGCGACCATCAAGTAGTACCAAAATGTTTTCAATTAAAAAACCCCTTTCCATCAAAACAAGCCAAAACTATCCTCCACCAGGCCTCGCTGAGACTGGTAAAGGAGAGAATAGCTGTCACCAAAAAGCTTTTGGACCAAAATTCCCAAAAACTCCTTAAACTTCACCTACGTCTATCTGACTCTTTGGAACCACAGCTGTGAGAAGATCTTGACCGTGTCACCCACGAACAAGCCCTCCACTGTGCAGACCTAAGATCCAAGAATCAAATAGAAAAATTCAGGAAACTATGTCCACAGATGAAGCAGCCCATCCTAACCCACACAGTAAAAAACCTATGTAACCACACACTCTCCGCAGCTGAAACATCAGTCCTCGCAAAAGGGCACAATTTCGCCATTACACCGACAGAAATTCCGACCAGAGAAATCATCAGCCAGGTGGAAACTGCCATCTACCGTCTCCCACTAGATACTGGCAACGACATCAGGAAACGGATAAGCAATATTCTACACAAGGCAAAACCTCCGCAGCAGAATATCACGAAGGAAGAACACCTTGCTCTTCACAATTTGAAGAAAAACAAGGACATCTTAATACTACCAGCTGACAAAGGGAATGCAACTGTCATCATGGAAAAAACGGACTACTGCAGTAAAATTATGAACCTGCTCGAGGACACCAACACGTACAAGAAATTAGCACGTGACCCCACATCGAGTGTAGAAAGAAAAACAACAACACTTCTAAAGAAGGCTGGTCTATCGGAAAACCTAACCAAAGCCCTTACACCCAAGGAATCCCTACCACCCAGGCTTTACGGTCGGCCAAAAATACACAAAAACAACATCCCACTAAGGCCCATTGTTAGCAACATAGGCAGTCCTACATATCACTTGGCACGTTTTCTCTGCAAACCTTTGCAGGAACTCGTAGGTCTCAACAACTCCTATATCCAAAACTCCCGGGATTTTGTGAACAAGATCCAGTCTATCAAGGTACAACCAGAAGATATTTTAGTGAGTTTCGGTGTTGTATCCCTGTTTACAAACGTCCCAACCGATGAAACCCTAAGCATAGTTAAAAATTCCAAAAAAGTTGCCCCTAACCTACTGCCCCTCATAGAACATTGCCTAAACTCTACATACTTCCAATTTCAATCCCAGTTTTATGAACAAACTTCAGGCGCAGCCATGGGTTTCCCTATTTCCCCTATCATTGCCAACATCTTTATGGAGAACTTCGAGAACAGAATTCTGCAAGAAGCTACCCTCAAGCCCTCCACCTGGTTCCGATATGTCGATGACACCTTCGTCATTTGGAGTCACGGCAAAGAAAACCTCAATCATTTCTTAACCTTTCTCAACTCCCAACACCCCAATATTCAATTCACCATGGAGATAGAACAGGAAAATCAAATCCCTTTTCTGGATATACTGGTTCAACGGAAAAGCGATGGCACTTTGGCCCATAAAGTTTACCGGAAGCCAACGCATACGGATAAATACCTCCACGCTACGTCCCATCACCACCCTTCCCAAAAACATAAGCTCTCTGGTCTACAGAGCTCTAGCGATCTCCGAACCAGACTCCCTAGAGGTTGAACTAGAACACCTACGAAAAGCTTTAGGAGACAATGGCTACAAGCCTGGCAACATCGAAAGAACGATCAAAAATCTAAAAAGAAAAATAGCTGATCCGAAAACGGTTACAACACCTGATGGAGAGAATGAAGGACAAATAACTGCAACAACTTCCCTTCCATACCTTCAGGGCATAACCGATCGCATAGGCAGGGTCCTTGGAAAACATAACGTGCGAGTCATCTTCAAACCTCAGAAGAAACTAGCACAAGTGATTCCGAGTGCAAAAGACCAAAGACCACCATTAAGTGCACCAGGAGTATACAAAATACCCTGCTCATGCGGTAAAGTGTACATAGGGGAAACCGGGAGGAAGATCAGTACACGGATCAAAGAACACCAACGGTGTATCAAATATGGCCATATTACACAATCAGCGCTGGCCGAATATTGGATGGAGACTGGTCATGCCATCCAGTTCGACAAAGCCCAAAGTCTGGCCCCATCAAACAGCTATTTTTCCAGGAAACACCGACAAAGCTTGGAAATCCGAAAACATCCGGACAACCTAAACAGAGATGGAGGATATCACGTCAATCCTATTTGGCACACCGTCCTCCCGGTTTTTTAATTGACCAGCTGATCAATTAAAACATCTGATTGGCTGGTGCAGCGATCTGGAACGATGACTGCAACTATATAAGGAATACCTGAGACACGAGAGCTTCAGTATCGGAGCTCTCAGCCCTGATGATGCAGACTGTAACGTTTGCGAAACGTCGGCACAACGCTGATCCTAAACACGGCCTCCATCCGGAAGCCACAAACTCTTCTCATTACATAAAGAGCCGTGAAAGCCTTAAAACTAAAATTCAATTTTTTTCTCAATTTTCAGCCGCACAAAACATCCACCTCTTACCTCTTACCTCATCTAAACGCTCTTTTCGTCGAAAAACCCGCCTCTGGCTATCAGCACTGCATCAACGATTCGTGGCATCCGATCGATTAATGAATCCAGCTGAGCTGAGCTGAGGGATCTCCACGCAGCTTGCAGTTTCTGCCACAGATCTTCGGCCGATGTAGGGCAGGTCATTCGTATCTTTCGATCGAGCTCTTCCCAGAGAAGTTCGATGGGGTTTAGGTCGGGTGATTGTGGCGGCCACACCATATTCACGATTTTTTTTCTTTGTCTCGTTCTCCAAATATTCTCGGCAGAGACGGGAACTGTGTTTCGGATCATTTTCTTGTTGCACGGTAAAACCACGTCCGATCGTTCTTAGTCTCGATGGAATCACATGATTAAGGCACAACACCACTGTGACCCCCTGTTTTTTTGCCATTTTTCAAGAATTTTTTCTCTGGGAAAAAAAAGAGATATTCGAAATTTTTTTTTGTTTTGTTCGTTGTTTATTGAAGATACATAAAAAAAAAATTCAAATTTTTCACGCCCCATGGTGACGCTGGGGAAGCTCCCGCATCAGGTACTGTTGCCTCTGCAGTGGTTCGCGGCACGCAGCAGCTCTCTTCAAAGTCGATCTGAAAAAAAATACCGAGTGTTTTCGTTAATAATATGATATTTTGAAGAGAAGTACATAGGGATTTGAAAAAATATTGATTTTTAAAAAATAGGCACGCTTTTGAAATTAAAGGGCGATTTTCGAGCAAAATTTCTCGTCGAAAATAGGCTATAACTTTTTATATTATTGAGATATCGAAAAAATCCTATGTACTTCTTTAGATAATCTAGTTTTATTGATGCAGTCCAAATTTGAAGTCGATCGGATAAAAATTGCTCGAGTTCTGCTGCGTGCCGCACTTAAAAAAGTGGTTTTGAGAAAAATGCGTTCAAAGTTTTAGGTTTGTTAATTTATGCGATAAATTGGAAAATAAATTTTTTACCTTTAATCAGCGATGCCGGCACCATATAGCTGGTCTTCAAGAAGCAAATCATTGTCCCTAGCATCTTTTCTCGAACTTGTAGAGGCTCTTCTTGCCTCTTTTGCAGCGTCTGTGAGCGAGCGCTCCGCCAGCTCGATCCGCGCTGCGTCGGTTTCAACGCAAAAATTGGAACAATTTGGGCCGATAGTTATCCCCAACGTCTCCAAAACTTTCATGAGGCTTCTCAGGCCATCATTGAATAATAATACCGCGATATCAGCTGCAATATCGACGATTTTTTTGCTCCCGGACTGACACTTGGGGGCTATTGCCCAAACTGATTTGTTGTAGCTTTCGTTGTTGTTTTGCGTGAAGCCGCCCAAACAACGCTGCAGAAAATCGTCTCTGCTGAAATTTATATATCCCGGTATACCTGCCGACCCTGAGGCGCGCAGCTGCGCGGGACCCCGAGCGTCACGGAGCGCTGCACCGCTCCACAAAATATTCAATATCTCCGAAAATAATTATTTTTTCGACCTGGGTCCAACGGCATCTTAATCTTAAATGTATTTTAGATTTTTCTAGATGGTTTTCAAAAAATCGATTTTTTGAAGTCGTCACAGTGGTGTTGTCCCTTAATGAAAATTTCTTTATATTCTTCTTTTTTCATTATGCCGTCAATTTTCACAGTCTCCGACACCATGACCAGAGAAGCAACCCTACACCATAACGGAGCCACCGCCATGCTTGACAATTGGTATCAAATACTGTGGTGCCATTTTTTCCGAAGGGTTTCTTCGAACAAAAATGCGTCGACGACTACCGAAGATTAAAAATTTTGACTCGTCCGTCCAGAGTACATTTCTCCACTGATTAATCGTCCACTTTTTGTGTTCCAGGGCCCATGCGTATCGTTTTCTTTTGTTCCCCGGACGCAACAAAGCTTTTCTCATGGCGACACAGCCTCTGAGGCCAACACTGTTAAGACGACGTTTCACTGTCGTCAGTGATATCGAGGTTTCCCTTTGTTCGTTAAATTTGGCACAGATTTCCGTTGCTGTTAATCGACGATTTTTTTTTGCGGGTAACGACGATATTTTTATCGTCTGAGGACGTTGTCACTTTGGGTCGACCCGGACGATTGCTATTGAAATACGTCTCGAACTTCTTAAATCTCCCGATGGTCGTCTGCACTCATTTCAAAGACACGCGAGTTTGTCTGGCAATTTCACTGTACGACAATCCCTTATCGCGCAACGCAACAATAACCCCTCTTTTATACAGTTGAATTTCTTTTTTCCGTGCCATTTTGATCCGTTGAGAAAAAAAAATTTGCGTAAAAACTTGTAGATTGTAGACCACACGTGTTCGCGTTCGAAGTTTTCGCACAACTAACTGGCTTTGTCAGCGCAACATTCGTCACATTATTCCAAAGAATCAAAAATGTAAAGAAAAACGACGAGCGAAAAAGCGAGCGAGAAAAAGAACACGAGAGAAATAGAATATCGACTCGCGAGAAATATAATCTTTTTTACGCTCCACAAAGGTAAAATGTAAACAAAGACAAGAAGCTTTATTTCCGCTCCTTGTGTTTAGATGAGGTAAGACGTAAGAGGTGGATGTTTTGAGCGGCTAAACATTGATTTAAAAAAAATTGAAAAAAAAATAATATTTTTATTCGATGTTGGAGAAAAAAATTTTGGAAAAATTCTGCTCGATTCAATACAATGTAACGCAACTTTTTTTCCTTTTGGCAACTTTCTCTAAACCTCAAAGTTTCTCATTGCAGCAGCATCTTTTCAAAATTGTCTTTTTGAGAAAAAAAATGCGATAAATCGGTGAAAAAAAATCGTACGAAACTTTCTAAAAAGGAAACTATAGCTATTGCTCTATCCTTTAAGGTTCTTTGAAAAAAAATGCAAAAAAAAATTTCCTGAAGACGTGCAGCCGATTTTAAACAGCCAAAAAACGGCTATTATCAAAATGGTGCCCCGGGTCTAAAAAAAATCGAAATTTTTTTTTCCAAAACGCAAAGTGAAGCTTCATTTGTCCGTTTTAAAATACCGCCTTGGAAATCCGGACTTTTTTTTCACAGAGATATCAAACTTTTAATGCGGCGCGAAATTTTTCTAGGTGTATCCATACTTTTGGCCGGCAGTGTAGAACGAGCGCACGAGTAATGTGGCGACTACGCTACCGTCAAGGCGAACTCGCCGGCAGCCGAACGCGTAGACGTGCAGTCCGAAACTCGATACTTTACACGTCGCGTTCGTAAACCCATAGATTGCGCAGAGAGTAGCGACGAAGAGACGGAGGCCGAGATAGTAAGACCCATACGGACTAGTCGACGCGCGAAGGGCATTGCCCCGAAACCAGCTGAGGGCCCTGACCAGCGCAAAGCATTTCCGATCCATCGCTCCAAAAACTCCATCGATCCTGATTCCGATAATTCCACAAATTCAGACTCCAACTCTCGCCATGCGTAACCATCCGAAGACGAGGATCCTCCAGCGGAGGAAAGAAAAATATCAGAATTCAAAATTGCTAATCGCGTCAACACCAAAGAGTTGTTCGATTTTTGAAACGATAATCCGATTTATTTCGCCAACTCAATGGGTAAACCGTATGACCCTAGAGGACACCACGGTGTCTCAAAAACCGATTCTAATCCTAATTAAATAAATAATCATAATAATTACCCTGTTTTCAGATGGCCGTTATCAATCTACTCTGTAACATTTAAGGAGGGAGGTCTAGTTAGATTTAAAAAAAAATCGATTTTTTTTTTCATTTTCTAAAAGTATAATATCTTACGAGTATTTTCCGACTAATTGAATGTAAATCAGACCATTATTCGCCGAAAAACATAACTTTGAAGGACGCCGTGTTTGAGCCATATAAAGTAAACTGGTAGCGGCAGCTGTGCGCTCGACTTCAAAGGGTAGCTGAAGGTCTTTATTGTATTTCATACCTATATATATATATATATATATATATATATATATATATATATATATATATATATATATATATATAGAAAATAAGAAAAAACTTTGTAGTTCGAAATACTGTTTCAGAAGCAGTTAGATTCGAAACGTTGAACCGTGCGAACGTTTATATTCGGAACAGTTTCTTGAGTTCTCGTGGTGCAAAGGCCGAGAAGAAGTTGAAGTCTTTCAAACACGATTACACTGCGTTGCCGAAGCAAGTCTTCGATGCAATAAAACCTATTTATGAAAGTCTCACAAATAATGGATTGTTGCAAAGGTGCTTTGGAGGTTTCACACAGAACAGCAACGAAAGTTTTAACCAAATCGTTTGGAAGGTCATGCCGAAAACATTACCTGCCAGCTATACTACCGTCAGCATAGCCGCTTACATCGCTACCTGCACTTTTAAGGAGGATACATACGGTTTGCTAGCAGTCTTTGATGCCATGGGGATCAAGTTGGGACCACACGCCCACGCCTTTGCCAAGGCCGAAGATTGTATTCGAGTCGAGAAAGCTAACCGGCGATCCCTGGAAAACACTCGAGAGGCGAGGGTAGCTCGGCGGCAACTGAAAATGGCTTCAGATGCAATTAATAAAGCGCAGGAAGGCGAACTAGCCCAGGAATAGACGACTCTATGTAAGTTACAAAAAAAAAAAATTTTATCTGCATGCAAATCGTACTCAAAACTTTAAACTCGTTTTTCTCAAAACCATGTTTTCGAAGTCGGTGTTCAATGTAACTCGAGAACGGCTTTACCGATCTGGTTGAAATTTATATCACTTCTTCTATACATAGTTTTCCTCCGGATCACCGAAGGATTTTTTTTTTGGACAATTATTTTTTTTTATAGTCAATTTTTATAAGTGAAATTTTGGTCAAAACAACACTTTTGACTTTCAACGTCCGGCATTTTGTGAAAAATGGAAATTTTTCAAAACCCTTTGTTCAACCGGAGCATTATATCATTAACTAAAGATTCCCCTCTGTTTTGTTGGTTTCAGATAATCCGTCACAGCGTGAGAGTGATGACCGCAAAACCTGTTTTTTTTGTAGCGTCCTCGGCCATTGATACGTATCGGCTTATTTTGAAACATATTTCTTTAAAAAAATTATAATGTTTACATTAAATATATCTTTTAAACGGAAGAACTTTTGTTGTAAATTATTTTATCGTTTGGCCGAAAAAAATCGGAAAAAAGGCCTTTTTTTAACGTTCCAACTAGACCTCACCCCTTAACGATATCTTGTAACGTTTAACGATAACTTGTTTATATTCAAAATTCACTGAACTGTTTTACAATTCAAGAGAGATTTCCAGTCGCGAACCTAGATATAATTGCTTACACCAATTCGAAATTCATATACGAAGCCATTATATTATATTAGAAAATCAATATATTAGGATATGCCTACGCAACGTTGAAAAAAGAGCGCCGAATACTCCAAAATATTTTGTTATTAGCGATCCAAATTGTGGGCGGATTATATACAATTTAATGAAGAAGCCGAGTTATAAGGCGGTAACATCCTGGCGAAAGAGTACATATTATTCAATGTATAAGGATACAAGAAAATCTGATCAGGTTCAAAGAATTTTACGATGTCACTCGTGGGAGCGAAATATATCTCTTTACTCCTCAAACGCATATATTACCAAAAATAGAAACTCAAACAACCTGCAATTCCTTACTTCCCCCAGATTACCTTTTCGGAGACCCCTGGTATAAGTTCATCCCTACTCCAGTCGAAGCCCCACCACATACAATTATGAAATCGACGATGAAGTCTACTCGGTGATACACCAACCCAGGATCACCAGCATTATGTGGGATCGATTCCACAGAAGATATCGACAACCTACGAGAACGCATAATGTTTCCCATTGAGAAACCTGCTGTCGTAATCAATATGGCACGGGGCATCAGTAGTTAAAATACTATCAATCAGGAGGACAAGTTGTTAAATCTCCTGGATAACAACAATCTATAACACCAAGCGGACTCGATCTGGAATCGCACCTGGGGAAATTTATTCAATTCGGTACAGCAAGCGCTGGTTTCACCCGAACGTCACTTGTTGTGCAAGCAATCAAGCTCCTCATAGATACTGTCGTCTACGCCTCCAGCTTACGCAGTGTGGACGGCTGATCAAGTTATTTCGTCGGTGCAGTATGGGACTCGGTTACATATCTCCTGATGCACCTGGCTGAACGACCCAAGAAGAAAATTTCAACGCATGCAACGCAACTGGTCAAGAACTTCATCAACTCATGTCGGCCCCTCCAGCTGAACCAGAGGGCCAAGACCAACGCTGCAACACACGATCTCTACCCTGTCATCTCCGATCACCCAGAAAACAACCAATCCTCCAAATCGCGTTCCTTCCCTTAAGTTCGCACGAGGAGACATATGACAATCATAATCATGCTAATGATATTTTTTTTTTGTTATCGTTCTTTTAGCCTTGTCAAGTTAGAGGTAGGGAAAAATAAGTAAATAAGCATCTATCCACGAGGGAAAATAAGAAGGAGAAAACACGCACACATACATTTCATTGCAAAATATAATAAATATATATTTTTAATTATAAAAAAAAACCGAGAAGAAAGAAAAACTTCCTTGCATAAAGATCTAGATATACAATAACCCAAAAACATTTTCATAAAACGATCATATATACAATAATAATACACACATACTTTTCTTTTTCTATAGTCTACATAATATTCTAATCCGAAGATTGTACCTACCGACACTGCAACTGTTTAAGAATAGGCTGATGACGATATTGAGACAACTTTTGGAACATTCATAAAAATTGAACGGGACACTCAATCTTCAACCAGGGAGGTGTTACATCCTAGCGAATGTCCTTCCTCTCATCTAGGTGTCTTATTTCGGTTACTCCCAATATCCTCATTTGCCGTCATAAGCGTCATAAATTCAATGTATAAATCTAAAAATATGACGCGTAACAGCATTAAATGGAACTTGCGTACGTTCCGCGAGCATATTCAAATCACAGCGATATATACACGATAGCAGCCTCGACAGTCATCGACTTTTCCTATCACATTGGCTTACAACAAGAACACGATCTCAGTCAAACATTCCACGAAAAGCCGCAGCTCTAAAACTCAAACAGGAACTCACTCCAAAAACTTCACGCTGGTCATCCGCATGGAGACAAAGGGAAGTCTGCATGATTCGACCCGGTAACCAGAGCGGAGTATGAAAACATCCGGGCCGTCCGAATCAAACGATCGCCGCGCTATCGCGAACGACTTAGCCCAAATTTCGGCAGCTTTGTAAGGCGAAGAGAGAGAGAGAGAGAGAGAGAGAGAGAGAGAGAGAGAGAGAGAGAGAGAGAGAGAGAGAGAGAGAGGTTACATATATATATTGAGACGTATAGGTCCGTCTCATGGGGATACCCCCGCCCTTCCTCCCCACTACAACTAGAAATAGAACGACCATTGGGGAGCAGGGGAGGGGGAACGAGAAAAGTCAAGTGGGCAGGTATGACCTTCAAGGTCATAAACGAGAGGAAAGACGAGTGAGAGAAGAAAAAACAGAAAAGAACAAAAACAGTCTAAGGTAAAAAAAAAACTAGAGAGAAAAAGAAAAACAGAAAATAAACAAAAACAGTAAAGAAAGGTAACGACAGGTAAAAAAGTAAGGGAAGGGGAAAAGTCGTTGGAAAGAAAACAGAGAAAGTAACAAAAAACAAAGAAGGAATAAATTTATTTAAAACATGAAAAAAAGTTAACAATAATGGGAATGATGGGTAATTTGTAAGGGAAGGGGAAAAGTAAACAATAAAACATGGGTATAAAAGAGGATGAAAGTGAGAGGAACGTCACTTCTTCGACTTCCTCTTTCCCTTTCGTGGATCGATAAGTACCGCTTAGCAAAGTACCCCGTTTTAGGGCGGAAAGCTGAGAGGGGGAAAACATTGAAAAAACGAAATGGGGAAGAAGTCGTCTTAAGAAAGTCGGACTTTTTAGGTGGATAAAAAAGTACCGCGCGGCAAAGTACCCCGTTTTAGGGCGGAAAGCTGAGAGGGGAAACTTTAAGAAACCTAAAAAGGGCAAAATTATAACATACATTTTTTTTTAGTCAGTAAAGACAGAAATAAGAATTGCGAGTAGAATAAGAAAAAGAGTATTAAAAAACATTCAGATTAAACAAAGGAAGGATAAATTACGAAAGGATAGATAGAAAATTAGTATTAGGGGAATAGAAAGTGCGAGGAGGTATCAGAAACACCAGGCGACAATACACACACACAAACAAACCACTGTAAAAACACGAAATACCTACAAGGGCTCCCGAAAATATCAGGAGAACCCAAAGGTCAGAGAGGCATCGAAATTCGTAACACCACACCGACACAACACACATCACAAGCGGTACATTCTCACAAGCAGGTATGTGGCGCCATCCGACGGCGTAAGCCACAGTTAGAGTAATCGATTATCGACGCGTCGCAATCGATTACGCTCACGGGGAGTAATTACAAGAGAACGCGTAGTAGCGCGTCGATCGACAGCGCGCCGCGATCCACCGCGCCGTGACCCACTAGAGTGGGGGGACTCAGGGAGCGTGGCTAGCACGAGAGCGCGCTCGGCACCACGCGCAACGAGCGACCGTAGGAAAGAGGGGGAAGCGCGCCGTATCGAGATTGAGAGCGCGGCGATCGATACGCTAGGGAGAGTAGACCGCGACAGACAGCGCCACGCGCGGCCTAGGGAAAGGCGCCCCGGTGACTCCGCGCGCCATAGGCGAGAGCGCGCCGTAACTCACGCACGCCGCGAGCGCCAATACGTGTAGGAGAAGGGGAAATCCTCGACCCACAGTAAAGTAATCGCGCTCGAACACACTTACCATCCGGGCGAGTCCGCTATTTCGAATATTTTACCGACCGCGCAGCGACATATTAAAACACACAAAACACACTCCAGCGACACATTCAAACACACAAAACACACTCCAGCGACACACTCAAACACACAAAACACACTCCAGCGACACATTCAAATACACAAAATACAACACACATAACACTTGTACACAGGAATCTTTTAACATTATATCGAGTCAAAAATACTGAATAAATGTCATTTTATTATCAAATACCTCCAAAACAAAGAGTTTAAATTAATTTCTTCCCTGATCGAGTCCCGAACAAATAAAATTTATTGTAACAAATTCCGACCCGTTACATTTGGCGCCCAACGTGGGGCTCGATCATAAGAAAGAAAAACTCGTAGGAGGTATTAATAAAAATAAAATGGCACAACAAAACAACGAAACTTCCCTTCACTGGGAATCAACAACGGCGGATGGGTTAATAGAAGAAGCCCGTAGAAGAGATCGGCAAAATATTGGGCGACTATCGGAGATAGGACCAGCACCAACTACGAACGAAGAAACTTTTGAGATCGGTCAAAATAGAGGCGATACCGAGGTAATCGTTGAGGACAACGAAACTGAGCACAGCGCGACCACTCTGGCTCTCATCAAAGCCATGAACAGCATACGCAACGAGCAGCGTAGGGAACGCCTCACCACCCAGGCGGAAATCAAGCAACAAGATGACCAGTGCATCATAAGGACACGCCAGTTGAACGAGGAAATCAACAAGAAAATCGAAAACAACATGAACAAAATCGAGGAACGCACGGAACGGAAAATCGTGATCGCTCAGAAAATGATCGAGCAAAATCACGAACAAACCCAGAAGGAAAACAACGAAAAAATTGAAGATTTTGACACGCGGATGGAAGCCATCAGACGGACAATATCCCAGCTCCTTCATTCATCGAAGGACGTCGGAGAAGTTGTCACGGATCATTCCAAGCGTATCACGGAATGCGAGAAAAACATTCAAGCACAAAACTCGAACACCATGAGCAACACGACATGGGGATCGGGATTGAACGTGAGCCAGGCATATGCAGCAAAACAGAAACCACCCACGTACAATGGCGACGGCAGAGAACGGCCAATGCGCTTCCTTAAAGATTTTAAGGAATTCTGGCGAATTACTGGTAACACAGACCTCCACTATCTGATCAGCCAGTCATTACGTGACACGGCTAAAGATTGGTGGAGGATCGTTGAAGATAGGATCCAGACAATTAAAGACTTCGAAGAGAAGTTCCGGGCGCGGTACTGGAGTCAAGAGATCCAGGACAAAGTACGGAGAAATCTCGAATTTGGAGCATATGAATGGGACGGGCATCAAATGACCCGGACCGAATATGCCACTCGAATCTTTGGCAACGCCAAGGACTTAAGTGAAGGGCCAGCAGAGGAGCAAATCATCCGAAAACTGGCCAATCATTTTGACGAATCCATCCGAATGGCAGTACGAGTCAGCGGCATAAAAAACATTGATGCCTTCCTGGAACTTTTGGAGAGTATGGATGGAGCGGGACCTCTGAATGTAAGAAGATCCTTTCCACGGGGGCATGAGACCAGCAATTCAAACTGGCAGCCAAACAACCAGTGGAAAAATCAAAGGTTTGGCACATTCGGGGGACCCCGCCCGATGGGAACGAACCAGCAATGGAGACCGGAATACCCCAGGTATACAGGACCACCTCAACCATTTCAAGCTCGCCAACCAGGGAACAACGACTTCAATAACGCAACAACCAGAACGTTTTGGCCACAAGGATCCAGGGAGGTCAGACCTCCTTTGAACGCTAACGCGCCGGCTTGGAACCCAAGGCAGCACGGAGGAATGGGGAACGGTAATCCGCCACCTAATGGACAAACGGAGCAACAGTCATCACCAACCCAAATTGGGCAACCCACCGGACAACAACCGAACCAGGGAAACTACTGAACGTTGCGCCCGAATCGATGGCAATCACCACGACAGACGATACATCACGAGGCGCAACGGACGATGAGGTAACCCAAGAAGCAATGGAAGAAGCACTGGAGAGAAGAAAAAGAAACATGAAAAAAAGGGAGCGAAAGAAGCGGAAAAGAAACGAAGTTGGAGAACAGGAGCCATCCGACAGACTAGGAATGATCAACATTCCAGTGAAGAAGACGAAAGAAAGGATAACACAAACAATACAGGAGGAAGATACAAATAAGCAACGCCGCAT
The DNA here is from genome assembly GCA_944452715.1 of Ophion slaviceki. NCBI lineage: Eukaryota > Metazoa > Arthropoda > Insecta > Hymenoptera > Ichneumonidae > Ophion > Ophion slaviceki. The sequence continues at coordinate 38,801,711 of OX101786.1, read as the reverse complement.
TGAAGAGATCAGTACGGAGAGCAATTCAACAGGGGAAGGTGGAAAAACGAAGAAAAATAGGACAGAAGACAGGACAAACATATACGAACACCCCAGAGAATTTCTGATGGAGAACCCAGGGCGAGGTGAAGGAGCAAAAAGAATCCACCTGAAATGCCCTACACTACCCATCAACATAGAAGGGGTCACAGTAGAAATTCTGGTCGACAGCGGAAGTGAAGTGTCGTGCATATCAGAAGACTTTTTTCTCCAACACCAGGATAATTTTAAAAACTGTCCGAGAATACCGGTAACGAGCACCGAAGCGGTTGGAGCATTCGGCGGCAAGTCAGGAAGAATCAAACAACAAATCATGGTCGAGGCAAAAATATACCAAGCGAGAGGAAACTTACAAATGCTCATTATACCGAAGATGAGCAGAAACGCGATCCTGGGAATCGACGGGCTATTTGAACTGCAGGTAGAGGTCGACGCGAGCAACGGGGTCATTAGAATCATGGACGAGGTGGTCGCCAAATTGGAAGAGGGGAGGTGGAATGAGCAAAGAAGAAAACCCAATAAGGAACAAATGATCCGCATCTCCACGACAGAAGGAGTGCTGGATGACGGAATTACGGAAGCCGAGATACGGGACAAAATACACGAATGTCTAAATATAAAAGAGGAAGTGAGAGATGCCTTCCAAGATTTAATACGGAATTACCAACACATCTTTAGCCGGAGACCTGGCAGGATGCAAGCGTACACCCACAACTTGGTTCTAAAGAATCCTGAACCATACATGCACCGTTCATACCCAGTGCCAATTCAGTACCGGGAGAAAGTGCAGAAAGAAATCCAAAGGATGCTCGAACACGGTGTCATAGAACGAGCGAAAAGCCGATTCATCAACCCATTAGTAACCGTCGTGAAGAAGGATGGGTCGATTCGGTTATGTCTGGATGCGCGACAATTAAACGCATTTTTAGTCGAAGATCACGACACCGCACCACCAACTGAGGAGATCTTTCAACGATGTGGAGGAGCACGAGTCATGTCCAGTTTGGATATGACCAGCAGTTTTTGGCAGATCCCGCTGGCAGTCGAATCCAGGCAATACACAGCCTTCCAACACGAAGGAAAATGCTATCAGTTTACAGTAACACCCTTCGGACTAAAGACAAGCACAGCAAGTTTAATCAGAGGACTGGACATCGTCCTGCAAGATCTGGGGGACTCAGTCATCAACTTCGTCGATGACCTGCTGTGTGTGTCGAAGGATGAGCAGCAACACCTAACCCATTTGCAACATCTATTCGAACGGATTAGTCTAAACAACATGACACTAAATTTCAAGAAATCCAGATTTTTCCAGCAAGAGGTGACATTCCTGGGCCACATATTAACGACCTCGGGAATAAGACCGCAACCAGAGAAAATCAAGTCAATCCAAGAATACCCACGGCCCAAGAACATTAAGCAGCTTCGAGGATTTTTAGGACTGATCAATTTTTATAGTAAATTCACAGAAAAACATGCGAAGGAAACCATACCTCTTCTGGGCCTGTTAAAAAAGGGACAAGAATGGCAATGGGGAGAAAAAGAAGAAAAAGCGTTTATTAAAATCAAACAGTTATTCATCGAAACGGTCATGTTAAGACACGTTGAACCAACTCAGGGATACACACTGGCCACCGACGCCAGTGAGTATGCGATCGGAGCCGTTTTGAGTCAAGAGAGGAGCAACGGTGAAGTTGGTATAATTTCATTTGCCAGCCGAACACTAAAAGGAGCGGAAATCGGATACACCACCACGGAAAAGGAAATGTTGGCCATTGTATGGGCACTACAGAAATTCCGGACATATTTACTCGGCGCGAAAATAAGAATAAGAACGGACCATAAAGCGCTTACCTTCCTGAAAACGTGTCGATTTGTGGGGGACCGAATGCTGAGATGGGCACTGCTCATACAAGATTACGACATTGAAATCGAGCATTGGCCGGGGAAACAAAACACAGTGGCCGATGCACTCAGCAGAACAAATGACAACACGGTTAACACCCCTGGGAAAGTCGTCCTGACCGCCATACTCGCCAGGAAGCCAGACAACGATATAAAGCAAAAATTCAAAAGGATTGGGGAGATACAAAGAAACCAGGAAAATCTACGACTCATATGGGAAAATTGCAAGGGAGACACTATGCAAGAAGACGGGAAGAAGAAGTATCGGATCAACGAGGAATGCCTCCAAAAATATGACAGAGCTGGCAGATGGAAGGCCATATTACCCGAAGCACTCCTAAGGGCGTTTATAGTAGAATGTCATGAATTATATGGTCATCAGGGAGCACGAAAAACCTTCCACCTAATAAACGAGGATTTTACTTGTCCACAATTGGCAAAGCGAGTACGCCAAGTAATAGCAACTTGCGACAAGTGCCAAAGGGTCAAAGTAGCTGTCCAAACCAATTATGCAGAGATGCAAAATATTCTCCCTGACGGCCCAAGCGATTTGGTCTCCATAGACTTCTATGGACCCCTGCCGAAGTCAGTAGGGGGGGTACAACACATCCTGGTGGCAATCGACGCCTTCACAAAATTCGTAAGATTGTACCCTCTAAAAAACGCCAATACAGCGGCCACGATCAACCGGATATTTACGGATTACATCCCGAAGTACGGAAAACCCAAAAGGATCCAATTTGACCACGGAACCCAGTTTACGTCAAAAATTTGGTTGAAACGACTGGAAGACGAAAACATCCAAGGAGTGTTTTCCTCGATTCGACATCCGCAGGGAAATATCGTGGAAAGAGTGAACCGAGAGCTAGGCCGATTCTTCAGAACATTCCTGGAAGAGAAACATTCCGGGTGGTATCGATGGGTACCCGTGATACAGGACTGTATCAATGAGACACAACATGAAACCACAGAAGTCACACCAGCTGAACTTCAACTACGCAAGAAACCATATCGAATATGGCGGGAATGGGTACTGGCACTAAAAAAGGAGCAGGAGAACGAACTGACCTACGAACAAAAAATCGAGCTAGTACGTGAAAGAATAAAGAAAAAAGGGCTAAAACGAGCCGAAAGATTCAACGCCACATACGCTACAACTACCTTCGAAGAAGGAGAAATGGTCCTTGTACGGGCTTTGAACGTATCGGATCCATCGAAACAAAAAACCGCGAAATTCATGCCCCTCTACGAGGGACCATATAAAATAAAAAAATGTGTCGGACAAGCCACTTTTTTATTGGAAGACCCAAAAACAAGAAGGGAACGAGGGAAGTTCCACTCTAGCATGTTAAAACGCTATCTGGCGGCATCTCGGGGAAAAGACGGAGAAGAAAAAGGCGATACACACGACCATCTCAAGAGCCGAACAATCAATGCCGAAAGTCAGGGAGGGATATATAAGGAAGCCCGCGAACCAGGAAAACTACAAAGTCAAAAGAAACATGAAAGTAAACAGTGAAAACCTACCAAGAGAGGGATGGCGGCGATGGTCGAAAAGGAGAGGACAAAGGCAAAGACGAGAATTTCAAAAAGGGAACGAAATGAGCCAACCACCGAGCAAAGATAAAAGGAATAAAAGCATCAAAAAAATAATATATCTCGAGAACGAGACACAACAAGACGGCGTGAGCGAGGTAAACAAATCCGGCGAATTCGAACTTTTCGAGGTGACGGATGAAAACATTAAAGGATGGTATCCCGGAATATCGCTCGAAGATTAGGAGGAGGGGGTAAAGGACATCGAAGAAGCACGAAAATTCATCAGTCGAGAATCAGACGATCTAGAGGCACAATGTACAAGAATCGCGACGTATCGAACCTGCAAGGGACATATAGGGGGGTGACAATCTCCGGGGTAACTAACCCGAATGAGGTTTTTCTGCACCTCAACCAGCAAAATGGAAGAGAAGCAGCAATTATTCGAACATGGCAGAGGATGAGCCCCAACGAACCCGGAATCCACCGGATCCTGGAGGAGGAAGCATTTCCGGGTGCGGCCATCCTCTACCGCCACGCCGATGAATTTCACCGGGCATCGGTCATCAAAAAAAAAGAAGAAGATGGAGACCTCATCGTGTGGTTGGGAGACTGGGGAAGCACGGTGTATACCAGCATCGAGGAATGTTACACAGCCCCCGAAATGGCTTACATCTATCCGTACCAGGCCATCCCAGCGACCCACGAAATCCTGGTGCCAATTAACGAACAGTGGACAGAAGAGGATATTTTTTATGCACGAGAGATCGCCCGCGACACCACCTGGACAGCCCAGATATGGGGAACGCCATCAGCGATGGGTCTGGTCCTCGTTGAGTTATTCCTCGAGGACGAGGGCCTGAACAATGGTCGCAGCCTGACGGACCTGTTCGTGGAATCCAGGATGGCCCGAAAGACAGGGGAGCCCAATCTTCCCGACATCGTGAGCAAGGGGTGTCGATACGGCGACGCGTTTTACCACCGGGAGGCTCTGAGGAGATGGGTAGGGGCCGAAAACGACAACATCGAGTCTGTCACTCGGATCAACGCCGCCACGGTCACCGACGATCAGGAAGACGACGACCCGAGCAACACCGAGAGTTGGGAGGACGAGAGCAACGGCGACGACAACGAAGACGCAGAAACGCTCATCAACAACAGCGAGTGCGACAGCGAGGAGGACGACTTCTGGCGGTCCATGGGCATTAACAACGACGTGACCTCTGAAAAGGACAGCGACGATGACAACAGTCTGGCCTCACTGTAACACAATAAAAACACAAAAACAAAACCCCGAGTTACATTTAGAATTATTTTGCGTGCGAAGGACAGCGGTCCACCGAAAAGCGAGCGAAACATAGGATAAGGGAAGGGGAAGGAGAAACAAACGCGTCAGCGAAAAAAAAAAAAAAAAAGGAAGAAGAAGCCATAGGGATGTGGGTAAGGCAGGAAAAATTAGTTTGTTTTTGATTCTTTTATAATTTGAATGCCACAAGGGCAATTCAAACCAAAAAAGAATAAAAAAAGGGGGACAATGAGACGTATAGGTCCGTCTCATGGGGATACCCCCGTCCTTCCTCCCCACTACAACTAGAAATAGAACGACCATTGGGGAGCAGGGGAGGGGGAACGAGAAAAGTCAAGTGGGCAGGTATGACCTTCAAGGTCATAAACGAAAGGAAAGACGAGTGAGAGAAGAAAAAACAGAAAAGAACAAAAACAGTCTAAGGTAAAAAAAAAACTAGAGAGAAAAAGAAAAACAGAAAATAAACAAAAACAGTAAAGAAAGGTAACGACAGGTAAAAAAGTAAGGGAAGGGGAAAAGTCGTTGGAAAGAAAACAGAGAAAGTAACAAAAAACAAAGAAGGAATAAATTTATTTAAAACATGAAAAAAAGTTAACAATAATGGGAATGATGGGTAATTTGTAAGGGAAGGGGAAAAGTAAACAATAAAACATGGGTATAAAAGAGGATGAAAGTGGGAGGAACGTCACTTCTTCGACTTCCTCTTTCCCTTTCGTGGATCGATAAGTACCGCTTAGCAAAGTACCCCGTTTTAGGGCGGAAACCTGAGAGGGGGAAAACATTGAAAAAACGAAATGGGGAAGAAGTCGTCTTAAGAAAGTCGGACTTTTTAGGTGGATAAAAAAGTACCGCGCGGCAAAGTACCCCGTTTTAGGGCGGAAAGCTGAGAGGGGAAACTTTAAGAAACCTAAAAAGGGCAAAATTATAACATACATTTTTTTTTAGTCAGTAAAGACAGAAATAAGAATTGGGAGTAGAATAAGAAAAAGAGTATTAAAAAACATTCAGATTAAACAAAGGAAGGATAAATTACGAAAGGATAGATAGAAAATTAGTATTAGGGGAATAGAAAGTGCGAGGAGGTATCAGAAACACCAGGCGACAATACACACACACAAACAAACCACTGTAAAAACACGAAATACCTACAAGGGCTCCCGAAAATATCAGGAGAACCCAAAGGTCAGAGAGGCATCGAAATTCGTAACACCACACCGACACAACACACATCACAAGCGGTACATTCTCACAAGCAGGTATGTGGCGCCATCCGACGGCGTAAGCCACAGTTAGAGTAATCGATTATCGACGCGTCGCAATCGATTACGCTCACGGGGAGTAATTACAAGAGAACGCGTAGTAGCGCATCGATCGACAGCGCGCTGCGATCCACCGCGCCGTGACCCACTAGAGTGGGGGGACTCAGGGAGCGTGGCTAGCACGAGAGCGCGCTCGGCACCACGCGCTGTAGCAGCCGTCGATAAGGTAGCGCTCTTCCGAGCAGCTCTACCCGGCATGCATCGCATCGTTTTCCGGGTTTAACGGAGGAGCACCCTACCGACCGAAAACGATATACTGACTTCCGTCTCGGTCTCCGGTGGCTACGCACGTGGCGATTAGCTAGTAAATAAATCTCAAGTTAGCCAGAAGTAATCCGCGTGAATTTCTTCCCCGCAAACCAATCCTTTCTTACTCGTAACCAATGGTGAATTCTGAGAGTATTTCCCCTGGTTGCCTACAGTATATTTTTGGTGATCTCCGACGTGATTAATCCGCGTTTTCTTGTTTGCGCGAAAGCACACCGCGACGGCCGTTCCGCGTCCTCGCGTATTTCGCGAGTGTGGGGACAATCTTTTCTTTCGTTCCATCGAATGGTGTGAACGCTTTTCGAACATCGACCGAACTTTTCCGCGTCGATACTTTTTTTTCCGTTTCGCGGATTGATGGTGCTACCGAGATCGCCGCCACCCGAGACGAACGATCCGCCGGAAGTGGAGGATAACGAGGCGACCATGGCCACCGGTCTCGATCAGGGAAACCCGATGGATAACACGATCCAGCTTCCCGATCCTGACCAAAATGCGACGATCAGTGCAACGCGGGCCGTGAAGTTGCCGCCTTTTTGGAAGGAGAACCCTGTCTTGTGGTTTGCGCAGGCGGAAGCGGCGTTTGCAATTTCGCAAATTACGAGCGACGCCACAAAGTTCAGGTATATCGTTCTTAATTTGGACACGACAGTTCTTCCTTTTGTATCGGATATAATATCCGCTCCGCCAGTTCATGGCAAATACGAAGCAATCAGGCAACGGATCGTTGGGTCTTTTGACGAGACGAGCGAATCCAAGCTGCGAAAGCTTTTGCACGGCCAACAGCTCGTTGACGAGAAACCTTCACATTTCCTTCAGCGGCTACGGAACCTCTCCGCCGGACAGTGTAACGACTCAGTGTTGCGGACAATATTTATAGAACATTTGCCTGACAGCGTTAAGGGCATTCTCGCCATCAGCGAGGTAACCGATATATCAAAACTGGCTCTTCAGGCCGACAAAATTGTCGAAATGATCAAACCGAGTATTCTGACAGTTTCTTCGACAGCTCCGACACGACGCGACGGAGTTTCATCAGGTCAGGCTCGTTATAGCGAAATTTCGACAGTCGCGGAGTTAGCCAAATGCATCGAGAGTCTATCATTGGACATCGCGGCTATTAGGCGAGGCCAGCAGTGGAATCGTCCTCGCACTCGTAGCAGATCAGCTTCACGAAGCCGTACGCCTTCTCGAGCTAACGACATTAAGGGTCCTTGCTACTATCATCGCGCCTTTGGCGACAGAGCCAAAAAATGTCGTGCGCCCTGCACGCTAGCTAGTCCCAGAATCGTTTCGGAAAACTAGAGCGTCCGTTCCGCTGGTTGGCGACAGCGAACGGCAGACGTCAGTATCGCCTTATTGTAACTGATCCTAAGTCAAAGACGCAATACCTCGTGGATACTGGTGCAGACGTCTCAGTCCTGCCCAAGTTTCTCGCGACAGGTAATCGGAAAAATGTGAAGGACTTCAAGCTTTTCGCTGCAAATGGATCTCGCATTGACACGTATGGTGACGTTTTAATATATGTTGATCTGGGTCTACGTCGTTCTTTTCCGTGGATCTTTATCATCGCGGACGTTTCGCAAGCCATTCTCGGTGCTGATTTTATCCATTATTACAGCCTGCTCATTGATATTCGGAATCGACAGCTCGTCGACAAGGTTACGAGCCTACGCGTTCCTGCCGAAGCGAGCCAATCAAATCAGCCGAGCGTCTCGACCATCGATCCGAATGGCCAATTTAATCAGCTCCTCCTCGAGTTCATCGACATCACCGTACCTACGATCAAAAACAAGGCACCGCCGCATACGGTACAACATCACATCGTGACGTCTGGCCCACCGGTAGCCGAGCCTGCTCGTCGCCTCACCGGCGACCGATTGCACGCAGCACGCCGAGAGTTCAGCTATATGCTGGAACAAGGTATTTGTTACCCTTCAAGCAGCGCCTGGGCTAGTCCGCTGCACCTCGTTCCAAAGAAAGACGGAGATTGGAGGCCATGCGGAGATTATCGGCGCCTAAACAAGGCTACGGTGCCTGATAGATATCCCATTCCTCATCTCCACGATTTTTCGCACTCGCTCGATGCTTGCACGGTATTCTCGACGTTGGATCTGGTGCGTGCCTACCATCAGATCCCAGTGGCACCAGAGGATCGTCCAAAGACGGCTGTCATAACGCCCTTCGGTCTTTTTGAGTTCAACGTCATGACTTTCGGGTTGAGGAATGCCGCCCAGACTTTCCAACGCCTGATGGACATCGTTCTACGAGGACTCGATTTCTGCCGCTGTTATATCGACGATGTCATCGTTGCATCGGCCAACGTCAACGAGCATCGAGACCATCTCAAGCAAGTTTTCCAACGTTTTCGCGAGTTCGGACTGACCATAAACGTTTCAAAGTGCGTGTTTGGGGCAACCCAGGTGAATTACCTCGGTTATTGTATCTCGAAGGACGGAACGAAACCGCTCGAGGAGCGGGTCGCAGCGATAAAAACTTACCCTAGACCGAATAACGTAACGGAATTACGCCGTTTCCTCGGGATAATTAATTTTTACAGACGTTTCATCCGTAGTGCGGCAACCGCTCAAGCCCCGCTTCACGCGTTAGTGGCAGGAGCTAAAAAGAAAGACAAGCGACCGATAGTTTGGATCGAACAGACAATTGCCGCGTTCGAGAGGTGCAAACAGCAATTAGTCGAAGCATCTCTCCTCGCTCACCCATGCCTGAACGCGCCATTAAGACTGAAAACAGACGCCTCCGAAAGTGCAATTGGCGCAGTTTTAGAGCAATATACTGACGATCGTTGGGCACCGTTAGGTTTCTTTTCGAAGAAATTAACCCCGCCTCAAACGAGATATTCAACTTATGATCGAGAGCTTCAAGCCATATTCTCTAGTCTTAAATTCTTTTTGTTCCTTGTTGAAGGTCGCCAGCTTACGATTTTGACGGATCACAAGCCGTTAATCTTTGCTTTCTCGCAGAAGTCCAGCCAGGCATCGCCCAGACAGCAGCGCCAGCTCGACTTCATCTCGCAGCATACGACGGACATCCAGCATGTTTCAGGCGACTCCAACATCGTTGCCGACGCGTTCTCGCGGCTCGAAGTAGTCGATTTACCTGTCATCGTCAGCACAGAGGAGCTTGCAGCGCATCAGGCCTCGGACGATCAGCTGAAGTCGCTCATCGAAGATTCGTCCTCCTCACTCGTCCTACGCAAACTCCGATTAGACGACAGCGACACGGTCGTTTATTGCGATGTTTCAGGTACAGAGGTTCGACCATATATTCCGTCCACGCTACGGAAGCGAATCTTCGATGCCACGCACAACCTGTCACACCCAAGCGGACGAGCGACTAGGAAGTTGATTGGACAGCGTTTCGTTTGGCCCTGCATGAATCGCGACATCGCTGAGTGGGCGCGAACTTGCCTTCCATGTCAAAGAAGCAAAATCAGCCGACACAATCGGAATGTTCCTCAGCACATCGCCATCCCGGACACGCGATTCCATCAGGTCCACCTCGACATCGTTGGGCCCTTGCCTACCGTCAACGGATTTCGGTACCTCCTAACGATGATCGATCGTTTCACGCGGTGGCCAGAAGCCATCCCGATCCACGACATCACAGCCGACACCATCACCCGAGCTTTCTTCTCCGGATGGATTTCGAGATTTGGCGCCCCAGCCGTCGTTACTACGGACAGAGGCGCGCAATTCGAATCCCAGCTATTTCAAGCCCTGACACGACTCATCGGCAGCGAGCGCACAAGGACTACAGCCTATCATCCCCAGGCCAATGGTATGGTAGAGAGGTGGCATCGTTCTTTGAAAACCGCCCTCAAATGCCACACTCCCAGGGATTGGACAGACGCGCTTCCCGTCGTGTTGTTGGGGTTACGAACTAGTTTCAAGGAGGACATTAAGGCAACGGCTGCGGAGATGGTGTATGGAACGAACTTGAGGCTACCCGGAGAATTCTTCGTCGACGAAGAACCTTCCATCGAGCCTCAAATATTCGTGGAGAATTTCCGGGAGGCGATGCGGAACATCCGTTCGGCACCTTCGGCTCATCATAACAAAATCAAGGCTTTCACACACAAAACTTTATATACGTGTACGCACGTATTTGTAAGAGTCGATAGCGTCAAGAAGCCACTCGAGCAGCCTTACGAGGGACCGTATGAAGTCATCGAACGACTCTCTGACTTCGTTTTCAAGGTCAACGTCAAGGGCGCTCCGATGACACTCAGCACGGAGAGACTAAAACCAGCCTTCATCGAGGTTTCCCCTCAAGAACCCGTTTCAGCGAGTGCATCTCAGTCTGTGGCACCGGATTCATCTAGTCCAGCTCCTTCGACGGGCACAGCACCACTAAGGACTTATCCGCCACGGAAGAGGATTAATTTCGTCCTTTAACCGTGGGTCAAAGTACTCGGGGGGAGTACTGTAGCAGCCGTCGATAAGGTAGCGCTCTTCCGAGCAGCTCTACCCGGCATGCATCGCATCGTTTTCCGGGTTTAACGGAGGAGCACCCTACCGACCGAAAACGATATACTGACTTCCGTCTCGGTCTCCGGTGGCTACGCACGTGGCGATTAGCTAGTAAATAAATCTCAAGTTAGCCAGAAGTAATCCGCGTGAATTTCTTCCCCGCAAACCAATCCTTTCTTACTCGTAACCAATGGTGAATTCTGAGAGTATTTCCCCTGGTTGCCTACAGCGCAACGAGCGACCGTAGGAAAGAGGGGGAAGCGCGCCGTATCGAGATTGAGAGCGCGGCGATCGATACGCTAGGGAGAGTAGACCGCGACAGACAGCGCCACGCGCGGCCTAGGGAAAGGCGCCCCGGTGACTCCGCGCGCCATAGGCGAGAGCGCGCCGTAACTCACGCACGCCGCGAGCGCCAATACGTGTAGGAGAAGGGGAAATCCTCGACCCACAGTAAAGTAATCGCGCTCGAACACACTTACCATCCGGGCGAGTCCGCTATTTCGAATATTTTACCGACCGCGCAGCGACATATTAAAACACACAAAACACACTCCAGCGACACATTCAAACACACAAAACACACTCCAGCGACACACTCAAACACACAAAACACACTCCAGCGACACATTCAAATACACAAAATACAACACACATAACACTTGTACACAGGAATCTTTTAACATTATATCGAGTCAAAAATACTGAATAAATGTCATTTTATTATCAAATACCTCCAAAACAAAGAGTTTAAATTAATTTCTTCCCTGATCGAGTCCCGAACAAATAAAATTTATTGTAACAAATTCCGACCCGTTACAATATATATATATATATATATATATATATATATATATATAATAAAGTGCCGCTCAGGAAAGTACCTCCTTATTGGAGCGGAAAGCTGAGAGAGGGAACCTTAAGAAACTTAAAAAGGAAAGAATTATAACATACATTTTTTTAAGTCAATAAATACGGAAACCAAAACCGGGATAAGAATAAGAAAATAGAGTACTAAAAAACATTAAGAATAAACGAAGGAGGAATAAATTACGAAAGGTGGGATAGAAAATTAGTATTAGGAGAATAGAAAGTGCGAGGAGGTATCCGAAAGCCAAGCGACAATACACGCACACGCACATACAACTGTAAAACATATAATCTCCGCAAGGGCTCCCGAAAGTATCAGGAGAACCTGAAGGTCGGAGAGGCATCGCAATTTGAAACACCATACCGACACAACTCACATAACAAGCGGTAATATTATCATAAGCGGGTACGTGGCGCCATCCGACGACGTCAGCCAAAGTTAGAATAATCGATTACCGACGCGCGATAATCGATTACGCTCAGTAATTAGAAGAAACCGCACCGTAGCGCGTCAATCGAGAGCGCGCCGCGATCCACCGCATCGTGAGTAAGAAGGGCGGTAGAGTGGACGGACTCAGGGACGGCGTGTAGCACGAGAGCGCGCTTGGTACCGTGCGCCACGAGCGACAGTGGGAAGAGAGGGGATAGCGCGCCGTACCGAGATCAAGCGCGCCACGATCGATACCCCTAGGGAAAGTATACCGCGACCGACAGCGCCATGTGCGATCTAGGGAAAGGCACCCAGCAGACTCCGTGCGCCGTAACTCGACGCGCTGCGAGCGCCAATACACATAGAATAAAATTACCGACCCACCATACATTGATCGGGCTCGAGACCGTGTATCATCCGAGCTAGTCTGCAATTCGAGTATTGTACCGACCGAGACGCGATACATCAAAATACACTTTCGCGACACAAACAACATACCACACTTGTACACAGGAATCTTTTGACATTATATCGAGTCAGAAATATTGAATAAATGTCATTTTATTACCAAATATCTCCAAAACAAAGAGTTTAAACTAATTTCTTCCCCGATCGAGTCCCGAACAAATAAAAATTAATTGTGGCGAATTCCGACCCGTAACAATATATATATATATATATATATATATATATATATAAGGTTAAGTTTCAAAAATCTGTAGAATGTTACCTCTACTAAATCTCTTTAATTGTCACAATGATATTAACTAATTGATGTACTTTATGTGACACAACAAATAATTATAGGAATTCATTTGGTCTCTTATGCCATATCTGAGACCAAGATGTTACAAGCACTCGGTAGCATAGGGGCAGCGTGCGTAGCTTTGGGTAGGTAGGTACGAGGTTCGATTCCCATATAGGCAAAATATTTTCTTAGAACAACAACATTTCAGCAGGCCAGGGAATGACGAATTATGATACAAAATCATTGTAGTGGAACTCTGAATTAAGTGGTTCATTTCATTTTGGATTTTTGAAATATTATATGCATTTCTTTCTGATCAGGAAATCTCATAGGGGCCTGATCAGGCAACCAGATCAGGCCCATATGTGAGACAACGTTCCATTTCCTAATAGTGCCCTACCAGGGCAGTCAGGCAACCTGATCAGGCCCTGATTTGGGCCCCATCAAAATTTCTACGCGGGTCGGCGTGCAAAAGGTCGAAGCAGTCTCCCGTCAACTACCATCGAATCAAGTTCTTTTTTCGAGTCTCAATCCCAGTCTCCCAACAATCTTCATCAAAGTCAGAGCTCAGTCTTCCGTCAACCAACATCGAATCAACTTCTTCTATCGAGTCTTAACTCAGAAGCGTAACGAATATCTCCAATTAAGCTTCATACAAACAGTCTTCATTTTTCGAGTCGGATAAGTTTTATTTTACACTTGTATAATTTCTATCCGTCCGTGAATATCAGTCTCAATTCATCGACCTCGCGCGCCGTTCATGATTCTATCCACGCGTAGTGCCCGTCGTAGTAAACACGTCGATTATACACACGACCAGCGTAAAATCCTGCAAGTGCCTTACCAGCGATTGTACCAGCGAGCGCACCAGGGCAAGCGAAGGCCCTTGTAATGCGAGCGACAACAAACATCCACGCGAGCTAGCGATCGAGCGTCAAACACAATCAATGTAAGCTGACCGTACCTTTTTCTTTTTGTATCATTCATCGTAGGCCTCATCGCTTTAACCTGCCTAGTAATCTTATAATAAATAATATAGTGTCAATCGTACACCAATTCTGTCAAATTATTTCTCAGTACGAAACCTCACGTCAATTTATTCATTTTATTCTTTCCCACGCATTTTACCCTCATCCCGTGTTATTGCGCTAGGTGTAGGCAACGAAGAGGGAAACGAAAATATTATGCTCACGTCCCTTCGGGATGTAACATTTTTCTTGATTTTTTCGGTTATCAAAATGAGTTAGCCAGTCTGATTTTTTTATGTTAAATCAAAGTAATGATGAATAACAGAAAATCTATTTTCAAACGTATATTTGATTTTTTTACATTTTATTAACGGTTGAAAATGTCTTCGAAAAAAAAGAAGTCCTCACGGTGTACGCGGTTGTGGCCGTAAATATTATCGGAAACAAAATTTGTGAAAAGATTATCAATCAGTCTAAAAGCCGACATCCTCCTATGGAGGTTTTTTTTAAATGAAAATTGACAAAATGGCGCCGATTTGAAAAAAAATCGAATTTGGCCTATTTTTTTTACAGTTTTTCGATAAAAAAGTATGAATTTTTAAAAAAAGCTTCCATAGCATGATAAAGAATGCCGTGAAGAATGTGTCAAAATTTGAGATGGATAGCTTGAAAACTCTTCCTTTGAGAGTGTACATCGTTTTGAACAACGACATTTCGAGAAAAACTCGTTTCAAGTTTCGAGTGCGGAATTTTCATGTAAATGTTCTACTTACGATCAATCGGCGATGCCAGGTCTATATTGATAACTGTCTATACTATCGGATGCTGCAAGAAAATCGATTTTTTGAAAATGTTACACTGTGATGATTCCTTAAGGGAAGATATACACCTAGGAGCCGGAAAAGGTCATTTGTGTGAATTTTTTCAAGGAAAACTATTCGAAATTTCGGATTGGGGTTTCAATTATCTAAAAGTATATACATTAAAAAATATGTTTAATTTTCTTTATTTAGAAATATCAAAAATATACAAGGATATTGTATGATCCTTGGAGCGACGTAAAAAACTCTGCGTATACGGTACCCACTGGCGTTTCTTTAAAAATCATCTGAAAAAAAAACCAAAAAGATCATTTCATTAGATACTATAATCTAGTACTTGTCATAGCCGATTTTAAAAATATCGATTTATGACAAAATGGCGGACGTTTGAACATAAATAGTGATTTTTGGGGCAAAAATTGGTTATTACTTTGCCTATAAAACAAGAACTAAGTAACGGAAAAAAAATCCTATGACAAGTACTAGATAATGGTGTATAGACTAACCATAAAAACCTCAAGGCAATCGGTTCATTGATTTTCGAGAAATTTTGGGTACCAATTTGAAAAACGTGGTTGTGAGGAAAACGCTTTTGAAAATTTGGGAATGAATAAATCATGAAATTTGTCAACTTACATGGAATCATCGATACTAGGCCCATAGTGTAGGTCTTCTACGGTCGAAGGAATGTTCATAGCTCCCAAATCCACGAACTCGACCATCTAGGTGTATATCTCCCCTTAATATACGCCACTCCATATGGTTGACGCATGCGCCAGAGGAGAAACAACTGCGAACGATATGGGTCCGAATTTCACTACGGTAATGCATAGACCCAATATATTCTCAGATCCACAGGCTGCGCTAGTGGCCTGTGAAGCTCCCATCTGACATTGAGGAGCAAGTACATTTCCAGATCTACTAGCTGGGCTAGTGGTCTGAGTAGCCGCTGTTTGTGACGGCGGCTGATTTGTACGTAAATCAGTAGTCTGCGGGGGTATCTATTCAGAAATTTGTTTGTTGGTTCCTTGTGGTAAGTAACCTTCCGTAGGATAGGCTGGGTCTTCAACGCTTGCTCAGGAACTCCACGACGAAGTAGATCCGTGATGGTGTTTTGAGGAAAAACGATCACGTATCTCAGAGTGAATCCTTTATTTTTCTTCCTTCTCGATTTAGTCATCGCATATAGGTTTGAGCCTACATGAGCTGTTGCGTATCGCATCACGCACCGTCTAATTAACGATCCAATAAATATTTATATATTAAATAATATTATTAAGATGCGACTTTACCAGCGTAACCTTTCCGCACACTATCCGGTCGACGGCGGGAAGATCCCGGGAAAGGCACATTTGGCAACCAAATGTCTCGAGTATTTTTTGTACGCATTTTGTCATCACCATTAAGGCAGAACACCACTGTGACCCCCTGTTTTTTGCCATTTTTCAAGAATTTTTTTTTCTGGGAAAAAAAAGAGATATTCGAAATTTTTTTTGTTTTGTTCGTTCTTTATTGAATATAGATTAAAAAAAATTTCAAATTTTTCACGCCCCATGGTGACGCTGGGGAAGCTCCCGCGTCAGGTACTGTTGCCTCTGCAGTGGTTCGCGGCACGCAGCAGAACTCTCTTCAAAGTCGATCTGAAAAAAAATACAGAGTGTTTTCGTTAATAATATGATATTTTGAAGAGAAGTACACAGGGATTTGAAAAATATTGATTTTTAAAAAATAGGCATGCTTTTGAAATTAAAGGACGATTTTCGAGCAAAATTTCTCGTCGAAAATAGGCTATAACTTTTTTATTATTGAGATATCGAAAAAATCCTATGTACTTCTTTAGATAATCTAGTTTTATTGATGCAGTCCAAATTTGAAGTCGATCGGATAACAATTGCTCGAGTTATGCTGAGTGAAGCCGCCCAAACAACGCTGCAGCAAATCGTCTCTGCTCAAATTTTCGAAGACTGGCGTAATTGCCTCCAATACTTTCTCAGAAAGAGGCGGCTTATGGCGATATTCAGAAATATTGCCGCTTGCGACCGCTCGCTGCCACGAACACGACGACTCGGCTCCCTCTGGGCAATCGTCATGTTGTGGCTCACTATCTGTGGATATTTTATGTTTGATAGTTGCCCAAATTGCCTTCCTCATTTTTTCAACATCATCGCTGTTCCTCCGAATAGCCAAGCCGTAATATGTGCTCAACTCGTCAATCAATTTTCCGGTGAGCTTTCCTCCGCCAGACAATCCTTTTTGTTTTTTCACGATTTCGCGGAGGCGCGTCCCCATACGTTTTTGGACATGATCGATGCACTCTTTTTTTTATCTCGAAACCGTCGTATGGATCGCTATTCGATATGCCCAGAAACGTTTTAGAATCGCCGTCACCAATATAATATTTATATTTTATGCCATAGAGCTCTTCAGACCGTTGAAACATTTCGACAGCTGAGTCGACTTCCATTTTTCCGGAGGAGCCGCTATGGTTCGCCTGGCACTCATCGTCGTGGGTACTTTTCCATTCCGAGTACTCCGCGGTGCTTTCTTTTTTTTCCCAATGCTCGCAAGCTTTGCAATATTTCGATTTCACCATAACGTCGATCACTTTTTTAGTGTACCAGCCGATTAGCGATGTTATGCCGAAAAGCGAGCTGAAACCGCGCTTACGCCACGATCCGTCGCCTGAAACGATAATTCCGTCCTCCACCCCATTTTCCAACGAAATTGTTCCTCCTCAAGTGCAGCCTTTTGTTTGCTCACTGTGCTCACAGCTTTAGTGGCAATCGAAATCGAATTTAAGATTCGATCGTAGAAAGACTGAAATATGGGGCGCGGTAGGTCCATAAATGCACAAAACTTCATCAGGCCATTCAAACCGACGCCAAGAAGACGCATACTGAATACGATCCGACGATTTATTTCGTATGCATTGTCAACCATAGGACACGAATTGATTTGCACTTTTTCACAATGGCCGCAATCGACCTCGATTTTGAATCCGAGTCCGCGCAAACTTTTTTCAGTAAACTTTATATCACGATCACACACTTTGCACTTCACTAACGTCGACGTTCAATGCATTGACGAGGCGTACTATACGATAACCGAAATCGTTAGTAACACCGACCTCGAAATGGTCCGACGATTTTAACTTTTTCGCCGACGTGCTCACATACTCTGCAGAACTATTTTCGGAGCTATAACGGTTCGGAGGTTTTCGATTCGAAATTTTCGTTCCACTCCTCGTCACATAGCTCCGTTTTGTTCCCTTTTTCCCCGCGTACACTTTCGGATTATCCATTTCGATGTGCAAAGAATAATTCTGAGCGTTCAATATTTATAAACGAAACGATTCGGAGCGTTTAGACACGACTCGCGTCGCTTCTATTCGCAAACTGACGCTATGACGCTATCCCTATACCTGACTTGAAAATTTTTCAATTATCGCCACCTATGGCTTTTTTTCGAAACTATATTTATAACAATATCCGGTTTTTGTGAAGGGAGACAAAAGAATACCTGGGAAAGACCCGCAGGACCTGGGAAAGGCCCGGTATACCTGCCGATCCTGAAGCGCGCAGCTGCGCGGGACCCCGAGCGTCACGGAGCGCTGCACCGCTCCACAAAATATTCAATATCTCCGAAAATAATTATTTTTTCGACCTGGGTCCAACTGCATCTTAATCTTAAATGTATTTTAGATTTTTCTATATGGTTTTCAAAAAATCGATTTTTTGAAGCCGTCACAGTGGTGTTGTCCCTTAAAGAATTTCCGTCAATTGCAGTTTCGTGACATTTCGGAATATAGAAGGATTTTCAAAAGACTGCATGCAGATGTTGCCGCCTGGTATTTTCCCTCTCTTTTTTGGGGAGTTTGTGAGATCTTCATCTTACCTCCGGTTTTGTAAGTCTTCTTTCGTGATTGGTCGCAAAGGACTCGCCCACAAGGAAGTTGCAAATGTTTCTACCCAATAGAATTTAAGGGAGTTTAAATTTTCCGAATGAGCTACTCCTAGCAGTGGACGCGACACGTCGATCATGGAGAAGAAGAGTCAGTTGTCGCTCAACATACAAACAGACAAGTCGTCGCTAACCATCTAAGCGATCAAGTATCAAACTCTAATCGAACCAATCGTCAACCGATATAACAGAAAATCTCATTTAATCTTTAACTCAAGTTTGTGTTTAATTATCCGCGTTAAAATTGTAAAACCCGATCTGTATTATTTATTTGTTCAGATTAAAATCAATATTTTCCAATATCAGTGTCCATTTCGTTTACATCGAAAACGGTTGCACTTCATTAATTTAAAGTGTGACGTACCCGGCAAGCGTCGTCGTATGCATGCGGTTCGGAATTTACGACTCCGAAAGAGTCAGTCAAGATTCGCGGTGCTCACGGTACATGAGCTGATTTCGGCGGCATGCCTAAGTGCAACTTTCACGTGTGGGTTAGAGCCAATACGTGTGGTTTTAGATGATTATTTTTCGGGTCAGAGCAATAGCTCTCTTGAGCAGGTTAGAGCCTGAACGAGTGGCAATCAGATATGCTACTTCTGATTATAAGACCATGAGTCGAAAAGGAAGGAAATACTCATCTCGTGACTACCGATTCTCCAACATGATAAACGGAACATACAAATAGATACTTACGATGTAACTTTTAAGGGTGTTGTGCCCCGGCTTCTGATGATGCGCGAAGAGCACGGAAATTCGCTCTCGAGTAAGTTGACACCGTGGGTTGTCGGATGCTCGAGGGCGAGGGTATGTGGGGACTTTTCCCGTTCCGAGTAAATCTCCAACTCGGGATATTGCAACTTCAACAACTTATATTTTATTTAAAATTAGGCAACAATATTACAATTCTTTTTTATGCCTTGAGACCGACCTCCTCGGCTTCTGGCCGAAGACTGCCTTTCGATTGAATCTTTCGGCTAATTGTTAACTCGGGTTTTCGCAACCAATCGTTCGAGAACGTTCGATTCGTTCGATTGCGATTCAGCGCTTTTCCGGCTGAGTCGAGCGGAATATCGGGCTTGTGAAATATCGGGCTCGATATCGTCGCATGGGGTCTTTGAACCTCATGCGTTAGCAATATGAAAATTCCTGTCTTTTTAGGGCACAACATTCCTCCACCTTGGGAAGACGAAATTCCCAATTTCGGCGATATAATACATTTTTTTTTTTTTTTTTTTTTTTTTTTTCATAGCTTTGGCAAGTTTTGTCTCTCGGTCGTCTCTCGGCTTACAATAATACAATAGATTACGAAGGTACAAGTGCCTTTCTAATATTATATTATATACCCTTTTTTTTAATATTTCGATTTTCTTTTTATTTTGTTTCATACACATTTACGTTGTGCGTGTGCGAGGTGCATTTCGCGTGAATATGACTCGCGGATTTTGTGAGTCAGCTGTTGCCTTGCGTTTGGCAGCTCGCGGTCTGGCCGGAGCTACGTCAGCAAGGTCGTCGTTCGGCGATGTAGCATTTAAACGTCGCCGTTGCAACGCTTTAATTCCGAAATACGATATAATCATTGCGAAGGGAATAATTCCGCTGAGGGCATAATTCCCTATGATGTGACTCTGTGTTGTCACATGATCGTAATTTTTGTTTAATTTTGTTTTCAATATTTCGATTCGTTCGCCAATTTTGTTAACTTCGTATGGATCATTGATTATCGTATGAGGAATATTTTCCAATATTAAAGGTTGAGGTATTTCGTTTTCTGTAGTCAGAAAAGATAGGTTGAATGGCGGTAAAAATTGTAGGAATTTTTCGTGTACAGTTTCCTTCAAATTTTCAATCTTAAAATCTATGGAGGTGACGGAACATTTCCCATCCAAAGCCAATAATCCTGTTCCAGTAATTGTTGCATGAGTCGTCGCAGAGTTTTTACAGTTTATCGTGAGAGCTATTGTCTCTGGGGCTACATATATCCATTGCCAGTAGAGGAGCTAGGGGGATTCTAACCCAAGGGGAGGTGGTGTGTCAAGAGTGGTGAGGCCAAGGTGGCGCCACCGTCGAGGGGAGGTCGCCGGGCGTGACGTCACAGAGAGGCCTATGTGGAGGGGGGGTCATGTGGTCCGTGCAGCGACTGGGGGGGGGGTCGATGAGTGTTTTGTGTGTATGTGCGTGCGTGCGTTAGGAAAGCCAAGGTGGCGCTACGGTCGTGGGGAGGTCGGCGTGTGTGCGTGCGTGCGTGCGTGTAGGGAAGCCAAGGTGGCGCTACGGTCGTGGGGAGGTCGGCGTGTGTGCGTGCGTGCGTGCGCGTGTGCGTACGTGCGTGCGTGCGTGCGTGCGTGCGTGCGTGCGTGCGTGCGTGCGTGCGTGCGTGTAGGGAAGCCAAGGTGGCGCTACGGTCGTGGGGAGGTCGGCGTGTGTGCGTGCGTGTAGGGAAGCCAAGGTGGCGCTACGGTCGTCGGGAGGTCGGCGTGTGTGCGTGCGTGCGTGCGTGTAGGGAAGCCAAGGTGGCGCTACGGTCGTGGGGAGGTCGGCGTGGGTGTCGCCGGGCGTGTGTGACGTCACAGGGGGGCCTCGGTGGAGGGGGTACCCATGTGGTTCGAAGACTACTGGGAGAAGGAAGCCGCCGTCAGGGGCGGGGGGGGGGTCCAGCGCGGGAAAGCCAAGTGCGGGGATACGGCGGAGGGGGGTCGCCGGGCGCGTGTGACGTCACAGAGGGGGCCTCTTTAGGGGGCCATGTGGTCCGTGGAGCGTCTGGCGGGGAAGCCGCCGTCGATGAGTGTTGTGTGTGTGTGTGTGTGTGGGGGGGGGGGCGGCCTTTCAAAGCCCAATATTTATGACATGCAGCTGGTTCCATTCCGAAAGACAATGTATATGGCATCCGCCTCGTCTCCAAGCTCGTCGACACTCAAACAGGTTCTGACAGGTTCCTCGGGAAAAATCTTTAGGGATCAAAGGGACTGCGGATAGACCACTTGAGCGCAGCTCTTGAAAAGTCGCGCTCTCCATTCCAAAATATAACGTCAAGATGTTCGCATGTGCGAGTGTGTACGCAGTGCATCCAGCCAAGCACCCCCTGGACTTGACCAAAAACGAGCTCGAACAGGTTCCAAAGGTCTTGCTCCTAAAATATTGGGGTAAATATGTTGGCTTATTGTGGGATCGTTTGCCAGAACATCATCGAAAAGACAGTGAAGTGATATCATATCTTCCATGCTTGGAGCATTATAATACGCCGCAGATGAAAGATCACATCGATGGCCCTCCACCTCAACGTCGGGAGTGTACAAAATGCTGTGAAAATTCTCCACGTACGAGGTTCTTCGAACGTGTTTGAACCTGTTTTTCGGGAGCGTGAAAAAATGTCTGGGGGGAAAATTCTCCACGGTTCTTCGAACGTGTTCGAACCGGTTTTTGACGATTGGAAGGGGAGGGGGGGGGGGGATTTGAGTGGGAGGCCTACGAGGGAGCTTATAATTTCGTGGACCACGCTCAGACTGCACGATTCCACTGCACCATCAACATCTAAAAAGAACTTTGAAAGTGCGCGGAAAATGGATCTCTCGAGTATCAACAAAGTCGGCCGGATGGCAGAATTCCTCCCAACGAAGAAGCTGTCAGAACTCTCCGTTAAGTCGGAACGACTAATCTCCGACATAAGGGCCGTACAAACCAAATTTGGGAAACGCTACATCGCAGACATCGCGGATGAGTTCTCCGTCTTCTTACCAGCGCGACTTGTGAAGGCCTTCGACCAAGATCCAACAATGTTCGAGAGTATGCTGCAACTGGCGCGCAACGGTCAACTCTGCATGCAGTATATTGGTGGAAAATACAACAGTGTTGAGTTCCGTCGTCTCTGAACATGGTGGACGGGGAAAAAAATTCGTTGGAACACCATCGTCAAACGGCTGGCCGCATCATCGAGCGTATGCTGCAACTGGCGCACAAATGGGTACATGCATTTGCGGGGACTACAACAGCGTTCCATCGTCTCTGAGGCGAAAAAAAAGACTCAATTCGTTGGGACACCATCATCGAACTGTTAGCACCACAGTCGTCTTACCATCATTTTCGACGCTTAGTGTTGACTATGAAAAAAATGTATATGTTTGATCGAATTGTAAATGATGGATGTTTTCACCGTAGAATAAAGAATACAAATCATATATATTTTCATCGAAATGTGTTTTATTCATTCAAAAGAATCCCTCGCTTACGCTTCGTGTACGCTCAACCAGCTTTTCACCGATTTTACATTCTCATGGGCGCAGTTCGTGTTGAAGGGATGATGGGGACACTTGGAGTTTATGATTTTCGGCAGCCTCTGCAGCGATGGACAGTCCAGAGTCTCAAAGTCGATGACGTTTGTCGCAGGATCTGTGAATCGTGATAGCTATACGCATTTCTCAAATCCCTTAGCATAGATCGTAGGAGCTCTTTCCAAGATTCCTCGAATTGTTGTTCTAGCTGCCTCGTACGGTATGCCGCTGTGATCCCATCGTATTCCATGATAATTGCATTCCAGCCACTTGTTTGTCATTTTGTACTTGGCCGGTAAAGCGTCCCAGGCCAATGGTACATCGAAGAAGAATGTCAGCGGTTCAGCATTCTTCTCATGGAGTTTGACGATGGACATCTCCTTCAGGACAAATTCGTTGACGGGTCTCTTGAAGCCCTGCACATCGACGATAAGCTCCATGTTGACCGAAGTGGATGAGAATCATCGGCATGATTTTATACCATTCTTTTTAACTCCATCACTGATTGGATTGTACTCTTGGTGAGACGTTCCAGAGACTTCCGAAGACATTCATAAGACATTCAAAGACATTCAAGAGACGTTCGAAAACATTCATAAGGCGTTTGAAGACATGCATGAGGGGTTCAAAGAGTTTCAAAAGACATTCTACAACGTCATGAGACGTTTGAAGATGTTCGTGAGACCTTCAAGAGACTTTCGAAAACGTTTAAAGACTTTCATGAGAGGTTCGAAGACGTTCAAAATATCTGTGACGGTATTCATAATATGTTTGAAGACGTCGATGAGGGGATCGAAGACGTTTAAGAGACTTTCAAACACATTCACGCGGGGGTTGAAAGATGTTCAAAAAACTTTCGAATTCGTTCAACAGACATTTGACGACATTCATAATACGTTTGAAGACATTCATGAGGGGTTCGAAGATGCTTAAGAGAGACTTTCAAAGACATTCACGAGAGGTTTGTCCGAAGACATATATAAGACGTTTGAAGACATTCAAGAGACGTTCGAAAACATTCATATGGCGTTTGAAGACATGCATGAGGGGTTCAAAAAGTTTCAAGAGACTTTCTACGATGTTCATGAGACGCTTGAAGAAGTTCGTGAGACATTCAAGAGATCTTTAACAATATTCATAATACGTTTGAAGCCATCGATGAGGGGTTCGAAGATGTTTTAGAGACTTTCAAAGACATTCACGAGGGGTTTGAAGACGTTCAAGAAACTTTCGAATCCGTTCAAGAGCCTTTTGACGACATTCATAATACGTTTGAAGACAATCTTGTGGGGTTCGAAGACGCTTGAGAGACTTTCAAAGGCATCCACGAGGGTTTCGAATACATCCAAGAGACTTTCGAATACGTTCAAGAGACTTTCAGAGACATTCGCGAGAGGTGGGAAGACGTTCAGAGACTTTCGAAGACATTCAAGAGATCTTTGACAATATTCATAATACGTTTGAAGACATCGATGGGGGGTTCGACGACGTTTTAGAGACTTTAAAAGACAGTCACGAGGGGCTTAAAGACCTTCAAGTGACATTCGACGACATTCATGATACGTTTGAAGACATTCATAAGGGGTTCCAAGACGCTTGAGAGACTTTCAAAGATATTCATGAGGCGTTCGAAGACGTTCAAGAGAATTTCGATAGCATTCATAATACGGTTGAAGACATTCATAAGGGGTTCGAAGACACTTAAGAGAGACTTTCAAAGACATTCACGAGGGGTTCGAAAACGTTTAAAAGACTTTCGACGACACTCATAATACGTTTGAAGACGTTAAAGAGACTTTCGAATACGTTCAAGAGACTTTCAGAGACATTCGCGAGAGGTGCGAGACGTTCAGAGACCTTCGAAAACATTCAAGAGCTCTTTGACAATATTCATAATACGTTTGAAGACATCGATGAGGGGTTCGAAGACGCTTGAGAGACTTTCAAAGGCATTCACGAGAGTTTCGAAGACGTTCAAGAGACTTTCGACGATTTTCATAATACGTTTGAAGACATTCATGAGGGGTTCGAAGACGCTTGAGAGACTTTCAAAGACATTCACGAGGGGTTTGAAGACGTTTAAAAGACTTTCGAATACGTTCGAGAGACTTTCAGAGACATTCGCGAGAGGTGCGAAGACATTCAGAGACTTCCGAAGACATTCACAAGACTTTCGAATACGTTCAAGAGACTTTCAGAGACATTCATGAGCGGTTCGATAACGCTTGAGAGACTTTCAAAAGCATTCACGAGGGTTTCGAAGACGTTCAAGAGACTTTCAGAGACATTCGGGAGAGGTGCGAAGACGTTCAGAGACTTTCGACGACATTCATGATACGTTTGAGTACATTCATGAGGGGTTCGAAAACGCTTAAGAGAGACTTTCAAAGACATTCAGGAGTGGTTTTAAGACGTTTAGAGGACTTCTGACGACTCTCATAATACGTTTGAAGACGTTCAAGAGACTTTCGAATGTGTTCAAGAGACTTTGAGAGACATTCATGAGGGGTTCGAAGACGCTTGAGAGACTTTCAAAGGCATTCACGAGGGTTTCGAATACGTTCAAGAGACTTTCAGAGACATTTGCGAGAGGTTCGAAGACGTTCAAGAGATCTGTGACGATATTCGGAATGTGTTTGAACACATCGATGAGAGGTTCGAATACGTGTAAGAGACTTTCAAAGACATTCACGAGGGGTTGGAAGATGTTCACAAACTTTCGAATTCGTTCATAATACGTTTGAAGACATTCATGAGGGGTTCGAAGACGCTTAAGAGATTTTCAAAGACATTCACGAGAGGTGCGAAGACGTTCAGAGACCTTCGAAGACATTGAAGAGATCTTTGACAATATTCATAATACGTTCGAAGACATGGATGAGAGGTTCCACGATGTTATAGAGACTTTCAAAGACATTCACGAAGAGTTTGAAGACGTTCAGAGACTTTCGAAGACATTCAAGAGATCTTTGACAATGATCATAATACGTTTGAAGACATCGATGAGGGGTTCGAAGACGTTTGAGAGACTTTCAAAAGCATTCACGAGAGTTTCGAAGACGTTCAAGAGACTTTCGACGATTTTCATGATACGTTTAAAGACATTCAAGAGGGGTTCGAAGACGTTCAAGATACTTTCAACACCATTCATAATACGTTTGAAGACAATCATGAGGGGTTCAAAGACAAGTGTCTTTGAAGACTTGAGAGACTTTCAAAGACATTGATGAGGGGTTCGAAGACCTTTAAAAGACTTTCGACGACACTCATAATACGTTTGAAGGCATTCATGAGGGGTTCGACGATGTTTTAGAGACTTTCAAAGACATTCACGAGGGGTTTGAAGACGTTCAGAGACTTTCGAAGACATTCAAGAGATCTTTGACAATATTCATAATACGTTTGAAGACATCGATGTGGGGTTCGACGACGTTTTAGAGACGTTCAAAAGACT
Source organism: Ophion slaviceki (assembly GCA_944452715.1). NCBI lineage: Eukaryota > Metazoa > Arthropoda > Insecta > Hymenoptera > Ichneumonidae > Ophion > Ophion slaviceki. Next base: position 38,775,333 of record OX101786.1, on the reverse strand, counting down.
TTCGACGACATTCATGATACGTTTGAAGACATTCATGAGGGGTTCGAAGAAGCTTAAGCGAGATTTTCAAAGACATTCACGAGGGGTTCGAAGACGTTCAAAAGACTTTCGACGACACTCATAATACGTTTGAAGACATTCATGAGGGGTTCGAAGACGCTTGAGAGACTTTCAAAGACATTCACGAGTGGTTCGAAGACCTTCAGAGACCTTCGAAGACATTCAAGAGATCTTTGACCATATTCATAATACGTTCGAACACATCGATGAGGGGTTCGACGATGTTTTAGAGACTTTCAAAGACATTCAAGAGATCTTTGGCAATACACATAATACGTTTGAAGACATTCATGAGGGGTTCGAAGACGCTTGGGAGACTTTCAAAAGCATTCGCGAGGGTTTCGAAGACGTTCGAGAGACTTTCGCATGCGTTCAAGAGACTTTCAGAGACATTCGCGCGAGGTGCGAAGACGTTCAGAGACTTTCGAAGACATTGAAGAGATCTTTGACAATATTCATAATACGTTTGAAGACATTCATGAGGGGTTCGAAGACGCTCGAGAGACTTTCAAAGGCATTCACGAGGGTTTCGAAGACGTTCAAGTGACTTTCGAATACGTTCAAGAGACTTTCATAGACATTCGCGAGAGGTGCGAAGACACTCACAGACTTTCGAAGACATGCAAGAGATCTTTGAAAATATTCATAATACGTTTGAAGACATCGATGAGTGGTTCAACGATGTTTTAGAGACATTCGACGACATTCATAAAACGTTTGAAGACATTCATGCGCGTTTCGAAGACGCTTAACAGACTTTCAAAGACATTCGCGAGCGGTTTGAAGACGTTCACGAGACTTTTGACGACATTCATAATACGATATTCGACAACATCCATAAACTAAAGATATTCATGACGTTTGAGTTTCGCTGGAATTGTTTGGGTTTGTTTGGGATTTTCACAGTTTTGGTAAAATGTGTTTGGGTTTGTTTGGGATTTTCACAGTTTTGGTAAAATGTGTTTGGGTATGTGTTTTGGGCATTCACGAGGGTTTCGTGAAACCCAAACACATTTTACCAAAACTGTGAAAATCCCAAACAAACCCAAACACATTTTACCAAAACTGTGAAAATCCCAAACAAACCCAAACAATTCCAGCGAAACTCAAACGTCATGAATATCTTTAGTTTATGGATGTTGTCGAATATCGTATTATGAATGTCGTCAAAAGTCTCGTGAACGTCTTCAAACCGCTCGCGAATGTCTTTGAAAGTCTGTTAAGCGTCTTCGAAACGCGCATGAATGTCTTCAAACGTTTTATGAATGTCGTCGAATGTCTCTAAAACATCGTTGAACCACTCATCGATGTCTTCAAACGTATTATGAATATTTTCAAAGATCTCTTGCATGTCTTCGAAAGTCTGTGAGTGTCTTCGCACCTCTCGCGAATGTCTATGAAAGTCTCTTGAACGTATTCGAAAGTCACTTGAACGTCTTCGAAACCCTCGTGAATGCCTTTGAAAGTCTCTCGAGCGTCTTCGAACCCCTCATGAATGTCTTCAAACGTATTATGAATATTGTCAAAGATCTCTTCAATGTCTTCGAAAGTTTCTGAACGTCTTCGCACCTCGCGCGAATGTCTCTGAAAGTCTCTTGAACGCATGCGAAAGTCTCTCGAACGTCTTCGAAACCCTCGCGAATGCTTTTGAAAGTCTCCCAAGCGTCTTCGAACCCCTCATGAATGTCTTCAAACGTATTATGTGTATTGCCAAAGATCTCTTGAATGTCTTCGAAAGTCTCTGAACGTTTTCAAACCCCTCGTGAATGTCTTTGAAAGTCTCTAAAACATCATCGAACCCCTCATCGATGTGTTCGAACGTATTATGAATATGGTCAAAGATCTCTTGAATGTCTTCGAAGGTCTCTGAAGGTCTTCGAACCACTCGTGAATGTCTTTGAAAGTCTCTCAAGCGTCTTCGAACCCCTCATGAATGTCTTCAAACGTATTATGAGTGTCGTCGAAAGTCTTTTGAACGTCTTCGAACCCCTCGTGAATGTCTTTGAAAATCTCGCTTAAGCTTCTTCGAACTCCTCATGAATGTCTTCAAACGTATCATGAATGTCGTCGAAAGTCTTTTGAACGTCTCTAAAACGTCGTCGAACCCCACATCGATGTCTTCAAACGTATTATGAATATTGTCAAAGATCTCTTGAATGTCTTCGAAAGTCTCTGAACGTCTTCAAACCCCTCGTGAATGTCTTTGAAAGTCTCTCAAGTCTTCAAAGACACTTGTCTTTGAACCCCTCATGATTGTCTTCAAACGTATTATGAATGGTGTTGAAAGTATCTTGAACGTCTTCGAACCCCTCTTGAATGTCTTTAAACGTATCATGAAAATCGTCGAAAGTCTCTTGAACGTCTTCGAAACTCTCGTGAATGCTTTTGAAAGTCTCTCAAACGTCTTCGAACCCCTCATCGATGTCTTCAAACGTATTATGATCATTGTCAAAGATCTCTTGAATGTCTTCGAAAGTCTCTGAACGTCTTCAAACTCTTCGTGAATGTCTTTGAAAGTCTCTATAACATCGTGGAACCTCTCATCCATGTCTTCGAACGTATTATGAATATTGTCAAAGATCTCTTCAATGTCTTCGAAGGTCTCTGAACGTCTTCGCACCTCTCGTGAATGTCTTTGAAAATCTCTTAAGCGTCTTCGAACCCCTCATGAATGTCTTCAAACGTATTATGAACGAATTCGAAAGTTTGTGAACATCTTCCAACCCCTCGTGAATGTCTTTGAAAGTCTCTTACACGTATTCGAACCTCTCATCGATGTGTTCAAACACATTCCGAATATCGTCACAGATCTCTTGAACGTCTTCGAACCTCTCGCAAATGTCTCTGAAAGTCTCTTGAACGTATTCGAAACCCTCGTGAATGCCTTTGAAAGTCTCTCAAGCGTCTTCGAACCCCTCATGAATGTCTCTCAAAGTCTCTTGAACACATTCGAAAGTCTCTTGAACGTCTTCAAACGTATTATGAGAGTCGTCAGAAGTCCTCTAAACGTCTTAAAACCACTCCTGAATGTCTTTGAAAGTCTCTCTTAAGCGTTTTCGAACCCCTCATGAATGTACTCAAACGTATCATGAATGTCGTCGAAAGTCTCTGAACGTCTTCGCACCTCTCCCGAATGTCTCTGAAAGTCTCTTGAACGTCTTCGAAACCCTCGTGAATGCTTTTGAAAGTCTCTCAAGCGTTATCGAACCGCTCATGAATGTCTCTGAAAGTCTCTTGAACGTATTCGAAAGTCTTGTGAATGTCTTCGGAAGTCTCTGAATGTCTTCGCACCTCTCGCGAATGTCTCTGAAAGTCTCTCGAACGTATTCGAAAGTCTTTTAAACGTCTTCAAACCCCTCGTGAATGTCTTTGAAAGTCTCTCAAGCGTCTTCGAACCCCTCATGAATGTCTTCAAACGTATTATGAAAATCGTCGTAAGTCTCTTGAACGTCTTCGAAACTCTCGTGAATGCCTTTGAAAGTCTCTCAAGCGTCTTCGAACCCCTCATCGATGTCTTCAAACGTATTATGAATATTGTCAAAGAGCTCTTGAATGTTTTCGAAGGTCTCTGAACGTCTCGCACCTCTCGCGAATGTCTCTGAAAGTCTCTTGAACGTATTCGAAAGTCTCTTTAACGTCTTCAAACGTATTATGAGTGTCGTCGAAAGTCTTTTAAACGTTTTCGAACCCCTCGTGAATGTCTTTGAAAGTCTCTCTTAAGTGTCTTCGAACCCCTTATGAATGTCTTCAACCGTATTATGAATGCTATCGAAATTCTCTTGAACGTCTTCGAACGCCTCATGAATATCTTTGAAAGTCTCTCAAGCGTCTTGGAACCCCTTATGAATGTCTTCAAACGTATCATGAATGTCGTCGAATGTCACTTGAAGGTCTTTAAGCCCCTCGTGACTGTCTTTTAAAGTCTCTAAAACGTCGTCGAACCCCCCATCGATGTCTTCAAACGTATTATGAATATTGTCAAAGATCTCTTGAATGTCTTCGAAAGTCTCTGAACGTCTTCCCACCTCTCGCGAATGTCTCTGAAAGTCTCTTGAACGTATTCGAAAGTCTCTTGGACGTATTCGAAACCCTCGTGGATGCCTTTGAAAGTCTCTCAAGCGTCTTCGAACCCCACAAGATTGTCTTCAAACGTATTATGAATGTCGTCAAAAGGCTCTTGAACGGATTCGAAAGTTTCTTGAACGTCTTCAAACCCCTCGTGAATGTCTTTGAAAGTCTCTAAAACATCTTCGAACCCCTCATCGATGGCTTCAAACGTATTATGAATATTGTTAAAGATCTCTTGAATGTCTCACGAACTTCTTCAAGCGTCTCATGAACATCGTAGAAAGTCTCTTGAAACTTTTTGAACCCCTCATGCATGTCTTCAAACGCCATATGAATGTTTTCGAACGTCTCTTGAATGTCTTCAAACGTCTTATATATGTCTTCGGACAAACCTCTCGTGAATGTCTTTGAAAGTCTCTCTTAAGCATCTTCGAACCCCTCATGAATGTCTTCAAACGTATTATGAATGTCGTCAAATGTCTGTTGAACGAATTCGAAAGTTTTTTGAACATCTTTCAACCCCCGCGTGAATGTCTTTGAAAGTCTCTTAAACGTCTTCGATCCCCTCATCGACGTCTTCAAACATATTATGAATACCGTCACAGATATTTTGAACGTCTTCGAACCTCTCATGAAAGTCTTTAAACGTTTTCGAAAGTCTCTTGAAGGTCTCACGAACATCTTCAAACGTCTCATGACGTTGTAGAATGTCTTTTGAAACTCTTTGAACCCCTCATGCATGTCTTCAAACGCCTTATGAATGTTTTCGAACGTCTCTTGAATGTCTTTGAATGTCTTATGAATGTCTTCGGAAGTCTCTGGAACGTCTCACCAAGAGTACAATCCAATCAGTGATGGAGTTAAAAAGAATGGTATAAAATCATGCCGATGATTCTCATCCACTTCGGTCAACATGGAGCTTATCGTCGATGTGCAGGGCTTCAAGAGACCCGTCAACGAATTTGTCCTGAAGGAGATGTCCATCGTCAAATTCCATGAGAAGAATGCTGAACCGCTGACATTCTTCTTCGATGTACCATTGGCCTGGGACGCTTTACCGGCCAAGTACAAAATGACAAACAAGTGGCTGGAATGCAATTATCATGGAATACGATGGGATCACAGCGGCATACCGTACGAGGCAGCTAGAACAACAATTCGAGGAATCTTGGAAAGAGCTCCTACGATCTATGCTAAGGGATTTGAGAAATGCGTATAGCTATCACGATTCACAGATCCTGCGACAAACGTCATCGACTTTGAGACTCTGGACTGCCCATCGCTGCAGAGGCTGCCGAAAATCATAAACTCCAAGTGTCCCCATCATCCCTTCAACACGAACTGCGCCCATGAGAATGTAAAATCGGTGAAAAGCTGGTTGAGCGTACACGAAGCGTAAGCGAGGGATTCTTTTGAATGAATAAAACACATTTCGATGAAAATATATATGATTTGTATTCTTTATTCTACGGTGAAAACATCCATCATTTACAATTCGATCAAACATATACATTTTTTTCATAGTCAACACTAAGCGTCGAAAATGATGGTAAGACGACTGTGGTGCTAACAGTTCGATGATGGTGTCCCAACGAATTGAGTCTTTTTTTTCGCCTCAGAGACGATGGAACGCTGTTGTAGTCCCCGCAACTGCATGTACCCATTTGTGCGCCAGTTGCAGCATACGCTCAATGATGCGGCCAGCCGTTTGACGATGGTGTTCCAACGAATTTTTTTCCCCGTCCACCATGTTCAGAGACGACGGAACTCAACACTGTTGTATTTTCCACCAATATACTGCATGCAGAGTTGACCGTTGCGCGCCAGTTGCAGCATACTCTCGAACATTGTTGGATCTTGGTCGAAGGCCTTCACAAGTCGCGCTGGTAAGAAGACGGAGAACTCATCCGCGATGTCTGCGATGTAGCGTTTCCCAAATTTGGTTTGTACGGCCCTTATGTCGGAGATTAGTCGTTCCGACTTAACGGAGAGTTCTGACAGCTTCTTCGTTGGGAGGAATTCTGCCATCCGGCCGACTTTGTTGATACTCGAGAGATCCATTTTCCGCGCACTTTCAAAGTTCTTTTTAGATGTTGATGGTGCAGTGGAATCGTGCAGTCTGAGCGTGGTCCACGAAATTATAAGCTCCCTCGTAAGCCTCCCACTCAAATCCCCCCCCCTCCCCTTCCAATCGTCAAAAACCGGTTCGAACACGTTCGAAGAACCGTGGAGAATTTTCCCCCCAGACATTTTTTCACGCTCCCGAAAAACAGGTTCAAAAACGTTCGAAGAACCTCGTACGTGGAGAATTTTCACAGCATTTTGTACACTCCCGACGTTGAGGTGGAGGGCCATCGATGTGATCTTTCATCTGCGGCGTATTATAATGCTCCAAGCATGGAAGATATGATATCACTTCACTGTCTTTTCGATGATGTTCTGGCAAACGATCCCACAATAAGCCAACATATTTACCCCAATATTTTAGGAGCAAGACCTTTGGAACCTGTTCGAGCTCGTTTTTGGTCAAGTCCAGGGGGTGCTTGGCTGGATGCACTGCGTACACACTCGCACATGCGAACATCTTGACGTTATATTTTGGAATGGAGAGCGCGACTTTTCAAGAGCTGCGCTCAAGTGGTCTATCCGCAGTCCCTTTGATCCCTAAAGATTTTTCCCGAGGAACCTGTCAGAACCTGTTTCGAGTGTCGACGAGCTTGGAGACGAGGCGGATGCCATATACATTGTCTTTCGGAATGGAACCAGCTGCGTGCCATAAATATTGGGCTTTGAAAGGCCGCCCCCCCCCCACACACACACACACAACACTCATCGACGGCGGCTTCCCCGCCAGACGCTCCACGGACCACATGGCCCCCTAAAGAGGCCCCCTCTGTGACGTCACACGCGCCCGGCGACCCCCCTCCGCCGTATCCCCGCACTTGGCTTTCCCGCGCTGGACCCCCCCCCCCCCGCCCCTGACGGCGGCTTCCTTCTCCCAGTAGTCTTCGAACCACATGGGTACCCCCTCCACCGAGGCCCCCCTGTGACGTCACACACGCCCGGCGACACCCACGCCGACCTCCCCACGACCGTAGCGCCACCTTGGCTTCCCTACACGCACGCACGCACGCACACACGCCGACCTCCCCACGACCGTAGCGTCACCTTGGCTTCCCTACACGCACGCACACACGCCGACCTCCCCACGACCGTAGCGCCACCTTGGCTTCCCTACACGCACGCACGCACGCACGCACGCACGCACGCACGCACGCACGCACGTACGCACACGCGCACGCACGCACGCACACACGCCGACCTCCCCACGACCGTAGCGCCACCTTGGCTTCCCTACACGCACGCACGCACGCACACACGCCGACCTCCCCACGACCGTAGCGCCACCTTGGCTTTCCTAACGCACGCACGCACATACACACAAAACACTCATCGACCCCCCCCCCCCCCAGTCGCTGCACGGACCACATGACCCCCCCTCCACATAGGCCTCTCTGTGACGTCACGCCCGGCGACCTCCCCTCGACGGTGGCGCCACCTTGGCTTCACCACTCTTGACACACCACCTCCCCTTGGGTTAGAATCCCCCTAGCTCCTCTACTATTGCCCTTCTTGTTCTAGAGCAATGACCAAAGAATTTTCTAATTTAACTAAACGATGCGTACAATTCGCTTTTCCGGGGTCTTTTCCTAAAAATATCGACAGTTCGCATGACACTCCTGATCGTATTATTTGTCTCGCGTTTTTCGGATGACAGTAATATTGATAATTTTGTCGTTTACATTTGGATAATTCGTTTTCTGAGAATGACAGATATTCTCGACGCTCTCGATCAATTATAACATTTTTTACAGTCGTTTCTATGAACCGAAACGTGTCTTTTTCTACTCTTACGGGTAGAGGATAAACTTTATTCACATTGAACTCGTTGTTGTTGATTAATGGGATTTTTATCACAACGGTGAGGGTATTCTGAATACTATATGCGCCTAATTCAGAAATTTCCAGTAATTCGTTAATTTTTTCTGGACGTATTTTTGTCGGAAAATTCAGTCCTTTTGGTAGATTTGGTAATGCTTCTATTAGATACGCGTAGAGTTGTCTAGGCGGCAATATTGTAGGATTAACGATTCCTTTTGGCAAGCCTACTAAAAAGTTAGATAATTGACGTATATCGTTTAGTAAGGATTCGATTATTACGCTAATGGTTGTTAATTTCTCGTCCAATTGTTGACGTGTTAAAATATCCATTACGAGATTTTGCACTCCATGGTGTAAATTATTTACTAAACGGCCTAGTGTTTCCTCGTTTGCCGCGAGGCGATTCGTTGTGCGATTGAACATTTCGTGTAATTTGCTGGATTTGCAAATTTTCTTTTAACGCATCTTCTGTTGTTTCTTGTTTTTTCGTTATCGCTGTAATTTGCCGTTCGATGTTCGCAGCGTCATTCGCATCTAAGTTACCTGTTATCGATTTTATAATGGATCCTAATCCGTCTATTAATCCTCTTTTATTTATTCTACCTTTTGTGCCGGTAATATCATAAATGGACTGCATTTCAGAATCTATTTTTCCTTTCATGTTTTCGAAAGAGCTCGTTATGAGAGAACATAGCTTGTCCTCTGGCATCGTTTTACATAATTTTAATAGCTTTTCCAACTTTTCCCTAATACTCTTTTCTCTATTTGCTATTGGTAGAAGATCCATGCGGATTACCAGTTTCCACATTTCCTGAATCGTGTGTAGTTTTCCGATTTCCTCGTAATAAATTCCTGGGGTTGAGGAAAATTGCGTTGCGTGGAATTCTTCATTTTCCTTTCTTTCATTAGTCCCTTCTGTTGTCCTAACTGTTGAGATTAATAACCTGCAAAAAGGGTTTGCCTTTTTATTTTCAATAATATATTTATTTTGGGTTGGTTCCCCTGTGCAATACTTTTTTTTTCTAAGAGGCGATGCTTCGTCAGCGTCGCGGTCAGGGACCGTACGGGTCTCCTGATGCAGGGTCAGCTCGTTTAGCTGGCCTTGAGTGCACACTGCGCTCGGTATAGCTTGGTGCCGGGCGCGATTAATGGAAAGGTGGGGAGACTTTGGGGTTTAAATAGCTCCACTGTTCTGTAGGGGTTACATCAATCATTCTACCATCTTCCACGTGAAGTCTTCCGGAAAGGATAAGAATTCGAGTGAGTATTTGTCTTTGTTTTCCCTTTTTCTTGTTTACTCTCTATTATTTCTTTTCTAAAGTGTTTCTGTATTCTTATTTATTTGCCCTTTTTTTTTCTTTTTCTTTGTTTTAGAATGGAACCCGCATTCTACCACGGCACCCAGCTGACGTTTAAGAGCCAGAGTTTCGATCTCGTTTTAGTGAGTATTCAGAATTACATACATATATGTTTTTTTTTTTTTTTTTTTTTTTTTTCTATGATACTAATAGGTCCCCTTTTTTTTATTTTCAGTCGGTAAAACGGCCGTCGTCTGGCCGGCGTGTGTGGAGGGGATCGTGGCTTCGCAATTTTGTCGCCCTAGCCAAAGGCGTTCGATCCCGACGGCGAGCGCTCCGGGAGGCCCTCACCCGTCTTTGGGGTGATGACGCCTTTTCTCGTGAATGCGTCGAGTGGGATTGGGAAGGCATCCCGGGTGATTCCTTCGGGCTGCGAGCCCTATTTGGGCTGGAGCCCTTACCTGGTTTTATGCCCGATCCGAGCTGGGAGGCCTATGTGGCCTGCATGAATTAGTTATAAGGTTTTTCTTGACTGTAACAATATATTGAAAAAAGGAATAATTTGTTTCTTTGATTTTTTCCCGCGCGTTTTTCCCTTTTTCCATTTCAGGCTTTTATTCTAGTTCATTTAGGACTTCGTTCTTTTGTTTTTTATTTATATATGTATATATATTATTATTATTATTTAAAAAAATTTTTTTTTTTTTTTTTTTATTTGAACGGGTGGCGGCTCGCCACCCGTACGCGAATCCGTTGCGTGACGTCGGTTGCTCGGGCGCGCACCAATGGTGGTGCTTGCCACCTACTCCTCACTCGGGAGCGAGTGGCGGGGGTACCTCGCGGTTCGGCCTCGCTGGCCCCGCGATAATGTATCTACCCTATCGGTTAGTGGGTAATGTAGGGCTTGATGCGGTCTACATGTACCCGTACAGCCTTGCGTCCGCGGCCGATAGTGTAGTTCACGTCGGAGTCTTTGTTCCGCACTGTGTAGGGCCCTGTCCACTTGGGGGAAAGCTTTGCTGATCGGCCTCGGCGTACAGTAGTGTCGTGGAGGAGGACTCGGTCGCCGGGGCGGTACTCCACCGTACCAGCGGCGATATCATGCCCTTCTTTTACCCTTTCCTTTCCTTTTTCCAGTCGTTCTTTCGCCACGTGCCATGTGGCTCGGAGCCGTTCGCGTAACTCGGAGACATAATCGTCGTATGAGTACGTCTTTCGTGGTGCTTCTTTGAGCGCCGTCGGTAAATCGGCTACCTTACCAAACACCAACTCGTATGGAGTGAAACCTGTCGCTGTGTGCGGGGTGGTATTGTAGGTGAACATCGCGTATGGCAACCACTGATCCCAATCCGTTTGATCCTCTTTTATGAAACATTTCAGATATTCTGCGAGAGTTCGGTGTGAACGCTCCAATGCTCCGTTTGATTGGGGATGGTATGCTGTCGTTTGAATCTTTTTAATTCGGAATAACTGGCACATCTCCTTGAATGTTTCGCTCAGAAAATTCGTTCCTTAGTCGGACAATAATTCTTTCGGAGTGCCGTACTTGCAAACAATTTGAGTTGCAAATCCTTTGGCTACTTCCTTGGCTTCTTGCGTTTTTAGCGGTATAGCTGCGCTATACTTGGACAATGCGTCTTGAAAAGTCAGGATGTATTTATTCCCGGCTTCGGTCTCGGGTAAGGGACCTACTATATCGACTGCACATTTGACGAATGGTGTCTTGGGTGTGTCGGTAATAGTCATGGGGGCATGCTTGCGTCGCGAGATTTTATTTTTCTGGCATTTGTCGCATGATTTTACGTAGTTTTTTATTTCGTTATTCATTCCAGGCCAGCTATACTTTATCTTTATTCGTTGTTTCATCCTTTTTTCGCCTGGGTGGCCTCCAAGAGGGGCGTCGTGGTATTCTTGCAGAATCGTACCTCGCTCCTCTTCACTCGGGCACTCTCGATCTCCTATTTCCGTCTCTGTCTCGCTATCGCTTGTTGTCTCGCTTGCGCTTGAGTCTTTTTCTATTTCCATCTCTTTTTCGCTCGGGCCTGCTGCCTGGTCCGCCTCCACTGGTGGGAGTGGCGGTCCGTTCTCGCTCGCGCGGGCCTCTGTCGCCTTGTGTGGGCGTTCCTCTCTAGCGGGCTGCATTGTTTTTTTCGGCCGGCCACGTGCTCGCGGGACCAGCTGACCACGGCCATGCTGGCTCGGGTCTGTTGATGCGGGCGGCGCCGGCGCGGAGCGGGGGGCCTTCCGTGGCCTTCCTCTACCACGCTTCTCGGCGTCCTTGTGACGTACCACCGTCTCGGGTTCTTGCCGCGTCAGCATCAACACATACATACGGCTTAAAGCATCCGCATTCGTATTCTTCTTGCCAGCCTTATACTCGATGGTATAGTTGAATTCCTCTATTTTTATTCTCCAGCGCATCAGTCGTGATCCTGGATCTTTTACGTTGAAAAGCCATGTGAGGGGCTTATGATCCGTCACGATGGTGAATTTTGTTCCATATATGTATGGTCGGAATTGCGCTACTGCCCAGATTATTGCTAGCATCTCCTTCTCCGTTGTTGAATAATTCGTTTCTGCCTTGTTCAGAGTACGACTCGCGTAACAGACGGGTAGATCTTCTCCGATTTTTCCTTGCGATAAGATCGCGCCGATTGCCTTGTCAGAGGCATCAGTTGTCACCACGAAGGGTTTCTCGAAATCCGGATACTGCAGGATCGGTGCAGTGCTGAGAGTTTCCTTCAATTTTTGGAAAGCTTGTTCGCAGTTTTCGTCCCAAATGAATTTGTTTTCTTTCTTAATCAGTTCTGTTAACGGCTTTGAAAGTTTTGAAAAATCCTGTATGAATTTTCGGTAATATCCGGCTAGTCCCAGAAATGATTGAACCTCTTTTACGTTTTTTGGGGCTGGAAATCGTCGTACAGCCTCTATTTTTTCTGGATCCGGTTTTACTCCTACTTCGGTAATAATGTGTCCCAAGTACTGGGTTTCTTTTCGCAGAAATCGACATTTCCTAGGTTGAACCTTTAATTGGGCTTCTCTCAGTCGATCGAATACTTCTGTCAGCCGTTTGTTATGTTCTTCGAACGATGATCCATATACTACTATATCGTCGAGATATACGTAGCATTTTAGTCCTTGTAATCCAGCAAGCACAGCATCCATCAGCCTTTGAAAGGTTGGTGGGGCGTTTTTTAATCCAAATGGCATTCGGTTGTACTCGTAATGTCCAAGAGGAGTGGAGAAAGCGGTTTTCTCCTTGTCTTTTTCGGCCATTGGGATTTGATGAAATCCCGATGCCAAATCGAGAGTCGTGAAGTATTTTGCTCGTCCCAATTGGTCCAATATTTCGGTAATATTAGGCAATGGATACGAGTCTCCTTCCGTTGCTTCGTTGAGTTTTCGGAAGTCTACTACCACTCTCTTGCGTATTTTTCCGTTGGCGTCAGGCTTTTTTGGAACGACGAGTAGAGGAGCGTTCCATGGGCTCTTGCTCGGTCGAATTATTTCGTTTTTTAGCATCTCTTTTGTCTGCGGCATAACTTCTTGCTTGTGGACTTCTGGTAATCGATATGGACGAATTTTTATTGGCATTGTCCCTGATCGTACGCTTATGCGGTGCTCCACTATAGCGGTGCACCCAAGCGACTCTTCCTCCAAATGGAAGACGTCTGCGTATGCGTCAGCAAATTCGCGTAGGAATTTTTCTTCTTCTGGGTTTAAGTTCGAATCTCTTTTGATTTCTTCCCATATTTTGTCTTTTCTTTTTAATTTTTCTTTGATCGTTACAGCACTTATTTCCTTTTCTTCGGTTGGCTGTTCTTCTTTAATTTCTTCAATTTGCACGGTTGGCCTTTCTATTTCGATTTCTTCATTGTTTGAGTTTCCCACTACTATGAGGCAGGAATGTCCTTCTGGGTGGACGTAACATCCGCCTATCTTTACTCCTGGTCGCAGTTGTTTTGCTGCGACACAGCCTATTTTTGCCGTTAATGTTTTTGCATATAGCATTTGCTCTGTTCTGGGAGGTAGTTTAATTTTATTCGTTCCGTCCAGCATGGGGATCGGATGTCCGTATATTTTAATATGTCTTCCGCTTAGGATGTCGACATTGTGCTCTCTCATGAAGTCCAAACCCATTATTCCGTCTACTTCCAGTGGTACTGTGTCATCTATTACGTAGAATCCGTGTTCTACGTTTACGGCGGGTGTTTCTAGCACGAGCATAATTTTACACAGTGCGTAGAATTTTTTTCCTCCGATTCCTTTGAGTTCGATCGTTTCTTCTATTATTTCTGTGTCCTTTTTTAATACACTCTTTTTTATGAGACTACATTGTGCTCCGGTGTCTCCTTTCAACGTGAGGATTTTGTCTTTAGCCTGGGGAGACGCGATGTGGAAGTCGCTAGCGGCTCCTCCAGAATTGATCGTCGTTATCCAGTACGATTTTATTTTCTTCCTTGTATTTTTTCTTTTGGACGGACCTGTATTCGATGCTTCGGTTATTTTTCTGACGTTTCGTTTTTTGTCTCCGCTCGTTGTCGTTGCCATATCGAGCGAAAATGACCTAATTGTTTTCCTGTTTTCTCTGTCGTTGCAGTTATATTCTCTTGGCCTGTTTACGTTTGTTGCCGTTACCATATCGAGCGAAAATGATCCAATTGTTTTTTTCTTTTCGCTGTCGTTGCGATTTTCTTCCTTCGGTCTGTCTTCTTTTGGCCTATTTTTATTTGCGTTCCAGTGATACTGATTTGGGCGCCCTGGGGGCCCACTCTTGTTGTAGTAGCTGGTTCCTTGGCCCTGCTGATAATTCGTTTGATGATTTTGATGATACCCGGTTCCCGGTGCCTGTCGGTATCCGTTTCCTTGTCCTTGTTGCCAATTCCTTTTTCGGCAATCCTTGTACGCGTGTCCCGGTTTCTTGCAGTAATTGCAAGTAATGTTGAATTGATGCACGCTTTTCGATGGTGCTGGTAGACTGTATCGTCCGTAAGACGATGTATTGGATCGGCAATCCTTCGCTAAATGTCCCATTTTGTGACATTTATTGCACGTCATCGGCGGTCGTTTTTCCAGATGAGTCTGTTTGTTTATAGATTCGCCTCCTTGTAGCGATTTTTCCTCTTCCATTGCTCCTTTAAGGGCTGATCCGAGATCCTTAAATCCTCGAGCCTTTACGATGACTTGGTATTCCCTTCGAAGTCCTCTTTCGAAGTTGTATAGGGCTAATTTCCTTACATATGTCTCTATTGTTCTTTTTTCCGCAGGCGATCTTGCCTCGGTTGTGCTGGCTTCGATTAATTCCATCATTATGGCCTCGAGTCGTTGACCGTATGCTAACACGCTCTCGTTGTATTTTTGCTTGCACGTATTAAAATCGACCTGTAACGCGGCTACTGTTCGTCGCGTTCCATATAATGCTGTCATTTCTTCTTTAAATTGTTCATACGATTCTATTTCTTTATATCGGGTATCTTTTCGCGCTTTTCCTATTACTTTTGTTGCTAACACGGATTGTAAAAGGGAATGCCTATCGGCTGCTGCAACGCACGCGTTTGCATAACCGAATGCTTCAATTATATCGTCGACTTCTTCAGGTTTTTCGCCATCAAATCGGGAAATGAGGCTTCGCGCCTCCTTTAGGGTCATGAAAGCATTTTCTTGTGCCATGTTATCTGAATTAAGTTGGAGTAGGGAAAATTCTTGAATTTCTATTTCGCGACCACGCCTAGTGTCTATATTTTCTGGAGATTGATCAGAATCTGTTGATTGATCAGAAAAATGGACGGTTCGATCTGCTGCGGATCGAATTTTGGTACGTTTCGCAGCTGTCGGCCTATTTGAGGAATTTTGTGAATTTGGGCTTTCGTCTGAACTTGTTGCGGATCGAAATCGCTTTTTCCTAGGTTCCTGTAGTTCTTGTTCGACTCTTTGTTTCTCGGGACGATCTCTTGCAATGAGTTCGTCGAAAATTGAATTTAATGAACGCGATAATTTGTTGTTACCCGGTAATCGGTATAATTTACGACGCTCGTCTTCGTTTGACATTAATGTTTAATTGTTTGGCTTTGGAGGGTGTTTTTTTTTTTTTTTTTTTTTATAAATGTTCCGTCACTTACAGTACGATGATGCGCTTCATGTTGATCGATGCTTCGTAGTCGGTTGTTCACAAGATGTTGACCTCGTTCTCGTAGCTGTTTGGCAGGAAATTGCCAGTGTTGTTCCCTGTTGTCGTGTTGCTTTGGTTTGCTGTTCTCGTGCGCTCTGTTGTTCCGTTGTAGAAGGTATTTGGTGAGTCTTCGTCCTGGGGTCGGTCTGGTATCGATGATCCTCGGGATCTGGTTGCTTTTGGACAGCTCTGTACGGTTGACTCGGGCGTTTGCTTACGCCGCACGTTTTCTTTTTATTTGTCCGGTTCGACGGTCGTCGATCGGGTTACTCGTTGACCTCCTTTTCAGCACTTGCTGCGTTTAGTTTATTTTGGACGTTGGATAGGATGTTTCCTCCTTCTTTTTTTGAAGTTGTGTAATGCAAGGTTGCGGTATCCCTAATTGCGGGAATCCCACCGCTGCCACCAATGTTGTGCCCCGGCTTCTGATGATGCGCGAAGAGCACGGAAATTCGCTCTCGAGTAAGTTGACACCGTGGGTTGTCGGATGCTCGAGGGCGAGGGTATGTGGGGACTTTTCCCGTTCCGAGTAAATCTCCAACTCGGGATATTGCAACTTCAACAACTTATATTTTATTTAAAATTAGGCAACAATATTACAATTCTTTTTTATGCCTTGAGACCGACCTCCTCGGCTTCTGGCCGAAGACTGCCTTTCGATTGAATCTTTCGGCTAATTGTTAACTCGGGTTTTCGCAACCAATCGTTCGAGAACGTTCGATTCGTTCGATTGCGATTCAGCGCTTTTCCGGCTGAGTCGAGCGGAATATCGGGCTTGTGAAATATCGGGCTCGATATCGTCGCATGGGGTCTTTGAACCTCATGCGTTAGCAATATGAAAATTCCTGTCTTTTTAGGGCACAACAAGGTGCTATACTAGTGTGGACGCTGAAAATTTGGGTGATTTTCGGAAATTTTTTGGAAGAAAAGGACTCAATTAAATGTTTCGGAAAATTAAGAATATATTTGGCTATATTTGATCTATATTTCATAATTTTTTTCATAGAAAAATATTGAGATCCAAGCGACTTATGCGCTGCCTTCAGAGGCCCCAAAAAAAAGTTCCTCCACTGCTGACATGATTCCGGCCGATTGAGTAGCTGAACCCGAAAAACGAAAAAATGTCGTTCAACTGGAAGGTATTTCCTGTACAATGACGTAGGATTTTCGAAAAATATCAAAATCTAGCAAAATGGCGTAGAAATAAAAAAGTCTGTTTTCTTGCCGATAAAATGGTCGTTTTTTTTAAATGGGAAATTGTCAATTTTCATCCAATCAACAATACCCTACGTCACTGTAGAGTAAATATATTCCAGAGTACTCAGTTCAAATTTCACGTCAATCGAATAATTGCTGTTTGAGTTACAATGTCAGCAAATTTGAAAAATCTCATTTCGAGAAAAACAGATTTAAAGATTTAACTATCGATTTTTGCAAGATAAAATAATTAGAGATACGGCCTTGACATTTTTACAGGATATTCTTAAAAGTATAACTTGTCGTAAAAGGCAAACAAATCGATTTTTTAAGTGTCATACTGGTATAGCCCCTTAACGTTTATTTCCTTCCTGGCGGAGAATCGGATCCTTCTACCACTTGAGGGCGTTCTGTAGACGTTTTTTCCTTGTCTGTATCATCGAAAGACGATCATCCATCTCGATTTCCAACCATAATCGTTGATATCTTTGCACAATAATTGAAGGGCTACATTTACCTAGAGGCCTGAAAAAAGGTCCAAATTCCGATTTTTTCTGGGAAACGGTTGGTGAACGAGAAACGCATTTTTTAATCCGCGGAGGGGATGGGTCTCTCTACCTCTCGGGCCAGGGCCTCGTAGAGCTCTTCGAGTTCGGCGTCCGAGGACCACGGGGAGGGAGGAAGGGACTCAAGCGTCAGTAGGGGTTTTCCCGGTTATCGGCGGTGAGTGCTTCCTCCAGCCCCTCCGGGTCCACGGGTGCGCGGTTTCACGGGTCTGCAGGCGCTGCCTGGGGGATAGGGTGGAAGAATTCTAGGAACTGGGATAGGGGAGGAAGTTTCTCGCCGTGGAGGTAGACCCGTTGGGCCCAATGGAAGTGAGGCTCGTAGGTATCCTCGTCGACGGGAGCAGAGGTAGGCGAGGGTCCGGGCGATGTTGGGTGTAAGCGGTGATGGGGGTGTAAGGAAGCCAGGCGGCCTTACTATAGAGTGGTCTCCGAATGTAGGCAGGGTTTCGAGGGTTTTTCGGCATGGGAATTTTTCGTTCAAAAAAAAGTGAGGAAAAATAACTATAATATTGTATTTGCTGAGAAATATGAGATCTACGTACAAAATGGGAAAGAGTTTAATGAAAAGAAGGTGTTTTGGAGAGGTAAGTGAGTCTGTTTTAACACCCTGACGGCGTGATCCTTCTCTTTAACACGGGACTGCATAAAAAGAGAAGGCTGTTTAGGTGATTCTTCTCTTCAACACCGGACGGCGTAGAAAGAGAAGAATGCTTTTGGATAGGCGAGATCGCGGACTGCGACTCTGAGGTAGGTATGGAGAGGTCAAGGACTGCGACACTCTCCAACGTTTTACACGAGCTGCGAACGCGTCTATTTGGTCATCCAAATCGTAGCCGGTGGTCGTCTTATATTCCCGACCGAGGCTTCGACTGGCTATGGGAAAGTGAGGAGCAGGGCGCCGACCCTCAGCCGCCACGCGAACTACGCGCGACCATGCATTCCTAGTATCACGCGAAGCAACTTTGTGGCTATAAGCCTGCTTGATAACCCGGTGCATATGCCTAGACTCACAAGGGGACCTTACAGGCTGTCACTCACGGATTTTGATAAGTCTCAGATATGTTGTAGAGGGACTTATCCTGAGTACCTGAGTGAAGGGATTTTATAGAAAGCTCTTTAGTTTTCGAGAAAAAACGTTCGAAAGTTTAGCTCGTAGCTATTAGTAGCTACTATACCGGTACGGTTGCACATTTGTCGAACCAGCGGGCGTGGTCCAGTGGGCAAGGTTCCCGGCTCTGGCGCTCGAGATCCAGGGTTCGAGTCCCGTGATAGCGTTTTTTTTTCACAAAATATAAATGAATTCGATTGATGATGCAAAACCGTCCAATTTTTTATTATCATTTTATTTATTTATTAAATTTTTTAAATTTTTTACTTTCCATTTTGTTCAAATTATTTATTATTATTTTATTTTTCACGCAGAAAAAAAAGAGAGGAAGAAATTATAACATCTTTCAAAAGAAACTGCAGTTTATTATTTTTCATTACAATACACAGGTTTTTCTTACTCGCTATCACTGTGGTCGCTTGTTACAACAGAACAATATTGCGGGTGGTATTTGTCGTAAAAGCAAGAAAAACACAAGACCAAAGAGCAACGCGCACATTGTATAAAAGCTATGGCCTTGCAGGAGCACGGAGTTTTGAGCAGCGTTAATGGAAAGCATACTTGATTGACATTTAAAAACAGCGGTCTTTCCTCAATTAACTTCGATTGAAACCACGCATATTTAATCATCGGCGCTGACCAAACGCTTTACGGTCACATCTTTGTTGACGAGAAGAAGGCATGTACATGCAGTATTAAAGTTATACCGCCCAAGTGCACGCCGATTTGCCAAACGTGCGATGTATATTTTTGCCGGCAAGTGAAAAATTTTACAAAACAAATACAAAATGCTACCGGTTTGTTAAAAAATAACAGAGAAATTGCGTCAAGGGAAGATTCCATACAAATTCATTCTTTGATTCTTCATCAATTAAGCGCACCTGCTTTCGCGCCGATGATTAAATATGCGTGGTCTACATCGAAGTTAATTGAGGAAAGACCGCTGTTTTTAAATGTCAATCAAGTATGCTTTCCAATAACGCTGCTCAAAACTCCGTGCGCCTGCAAGGCCATAGCTTTTATACAATGTGCGCGTTGCTCTTTGGCCTTGTGTTTTGCTTGCTTTTACGACAAATACCACCCGCAATATTGTTCAGATGTAATAAGCGACCACAGTGATAGCGAGTAAGAAAAACCTGTATATTGTATTGAATAAATAATAAACTGCAGTTTCTTGTAGAAGATGTTATCATTTCTTTCTCTCTTTTTTTCTGCGTAAAAAATAGAATAATAATCAATCATTTAAAAAAATGGAGAGTAAAAAATGTTTAAAATGAATAAAATAATTAAAAAATAAATAAAATAATAATAAATAATTAGACGGTTTTGCATCATCCATCGAGTTTATTTATATTTTGTGAAAAAAAACGCTTTCACAGGACTCGAACCCTGGACCTCGAGCGTCAGAGCCGGGAACCTTGCCCACTGGGCCACGCCCGCTGGTTCGATAACGGTGCAACCGTATCGGTATAGTAGCTACTAGTAGCTACGAGCTAAACTTTCGAACGTTTTTTCTCGAAAACTAAAGAGCGTTGGATAAAATCCCTTTACTCAGGTACTCAGGATAGGTCCCTCTACAACATATGTGAGACTTATCAAAATCCGTGAGTGACAGCCTGTAAGGTCCCCTTGTCAATCTTTGTGTCGCCACTTTGAGCGGGTTTTCCATTGCGACGTTCATTCAAACGTTGACTCTTTCCGTGCACTGTGCTTGTTCCTTGAAAATGTGGTTCCAAAGTATTGGTAATGCAACGCGCGAGCTCTCCTTTTTAAAAGGGTAGTGACAGCAACTGCTGATAAGCGTCTGCCAGGATGATTCCAATAAAGGTGACATTTTTCCGCCTAACCTGCGAAATTCTTAATCTGTTCGAACGTTGATACTTTATTATATGTGTTGGTAGTAAGCTTGAAGGTGACTGAAGGTACCAAGTTGGTTTGGAGATACTTCGCAAGTACCTCTATCTAAATACCGATTATTTCGCCGGAAAAAAATCACCATGACTCTAAAAAGTTGCCGAATTATGCTCTTTTACGAAATATTGGATACAAAAGGCCCGTTATTGAAGACATTCATTATCCATATATCCCAATATTTGTTATATATGTATGATCCTACCTGGGTGCTCATTCGAGCAGAGGTTACATAGTTTGAGAATGAAGGTTTTTCTTTTTGCTTTCAGCTTTCTTTCCTTTTCGATTTTTTCAATGAACCATGCACAAAAGCTATCGCGAAAAAACCATCACCCCAAGTTCTTACCACCTCGGACTACTAGAATTTGGCTGGTTATTCTAGTTTTATTAAAATTATTGTTTGTCAGGTCCGGAAGGGATGAGTCCACAAAATTTCGTTTCCCTCTTTGTTGCCTACGCCTAGCGCAGTAGCTCGGGATGAGGGTAAAAAGGTATAGAGCGTGGGAGTGAATTAAATTAATGAATTGACGCGAGGTTTCGGTACTCAGGAATAATTCGACAGACTTGTGTAAACTTGACTCTTGATTTATTACGGGTGACTCAGAAGAGGTAAATAATTATACGGTTCGCTTTAATTTGTTAATCGTTAATCATTGTTAATCGTGTGTGTGTGTGTGTGTATGTGCGTGCGTGCGTGCGTGCGTACGTGCGTGCGTGCGTGCGTGCGTGCGTGCGTGTGTGTGTTTTTTTTAAAGAGATTTAGCGGGAAAATGCCTCCGTACCGTAGCAAATAATTGCCGTGTGTCGGGCTTGCACCGACTAAAAACCCCCGTTTCTCTGTGGCCTTACAAATTCTCCCGCAGGACGACCGCTAGGTATTACATCGCGGGAGAGGCCTTAGCCGTAGCTCTTCCTGCAGTGTTGTCAGACGACCTTACATCCCCCGTTCCACTCGAGATGGTATGAGTGGTTTAGGGGTTGGTGTCGCTGATTTAATCTATGACTGCCTGATCTTCCGGCGTCGTCTTCTTCCTCGCACGTTCTGCACGTCGCAACTCCTTCATCACTGCGGCAGCATAAGCCGATACCGCTGTCCATGCGTCTGCTGACTTCAGCATCATCTCAACCAGGTTGTCCGGGTGATGCGTGTCTCCAGCTGATCCTCGACTATCACGCGGGAGGCACTAAAACGTGGGCATTGGAACAATGCATGTTCAGCGTTCTCCTCGACTGCTACACATGCTGGGCAGTCCGGGGAATCTTCATAATTAAACTTATAGAGATAAGCCCGGAAACAGCCGTGTCCTGAGATCACTTGAGTGAGATAATAGTTGAGCTCCCCGTGTCGACGGTTCACCCATATCTCCACCTTCGAGATTAGTCGATGTGTCCACCTTCCCTTGGTAGAAGCATCCCACATCGTCTGCCACTGGTTGAAACTGGTTGCTCTCGCTTCTGTCCTCGCATAACTGGGGTTTCTAGCTCCCTTCTGCTGGTACATCGATCTACGCTCCTCGGCGAGCACCTCAATGGGCAGCATTCCCGCGATAACGTTGATAGCGTCCTCGGAGACAGTGCGAAACGCACAGGCTACCCTCAAGGCGCTGACATGATACGTTGCTGCAGCCTTCCTGCGGTACTCCTGGATTTTCAGTGCATCAGCCCATATGGGTATGCCATAGGTGAGCACTGATGACAGCAGTTTCCTCCTCTTCTGTCTGGGGCCACCAACATTAGGGATGAGTCGCCCCAGTGTGGTAGCCACCCCAGCGGGCTTTCTGCTGATCTGCTCGGTTTGCTCTTTGAAGTTCAGCCTCGCGTCGAGAATCACACCCAGGTACCGAATGAACGGTTGGGATGTGATTTCGGCGTTTCCAACCCTGAGCGTCACCGTTTCCATCACCTTCCTGCTGGATACGAGGAGTACTTCTGTTTTGTGGGCTGCAAGCTGCAGTCCAACAGAAGACATCCATTCCTTTATCTTCGCGAAAGCTTCGCCGAAGAGTGCGGTGATTTGCTCCAGGAATTTGGCGATGACAATCAGCGCCGCGTCATCTGCGAACGCTACGATGGACACTCCTTTCGGCAATTGTAATAGCAGCAGATCATTGTACATGATGATCCACAGAAGTGGTCCAAGTACAGAGCCCTGAGGAACTCCTCCAGTCACCCTATACGTCTTCGGTCCATCCTCTGTATCGTACATGACCCACCCATTACATAGGTAACTCGCTACTATTCTCCGTAGGTACCATGGTACACCTAATGTTTTTAGGGCATCCATGATACACTTCCATATCGCCGAGTTGAAAGCGTTTTTGACGTCGAGAGCGACAACTGCGCAGTACTTCTTGGACCTTCTTGCCCATCGTTTCCCCGCAGTCGACTCCTGCGCTTGCTTCACCACCGTGTTAATGGCATCCAGAGTAGAGCGCTCCATTCCGAAGCCAAACTGGCCTTCCGCCAGTAGAGGGTCCACGACTTTCTCAATCCTGTTATGGATGATGCGCTCGAAGATCTTTCCGGCGGTATCCAGCATACAGAGCGGAAGATAGGATGAAGGTTCGTCCGGTGGCTTCTTCCCTTTCGGGAGGAGCACTAGCTCCACTAGCCACTTCCACTTGTCCCGGAAGATTCCTTCCTTGAGCATTGTACATGCCCAGGAACATTGCCGGTGCCAACTTGATCGCGGCCTTGAGTGCGATGTTGGGTATCCCATCCATGCCGGGGGCTTTATTGTTGCCCACCCTGGCAATCGCCGTAAGAAGCTCTTCTTCAGTAATGGCTGGGATGTCCTCATCAACGTCCTCCTCGAGTTGGTAATCCTCCTCGGGTTGCTCAGGGAACAGATGTGTAACAATCTTTTCCAGCAGGGCTGCGTCCACAGGCGATGGCATTGGCTGACATTTCAGCCGAGTCATTTCTACTTTGTACGGCCTGCCCCAGGGAGCATCTTCCACCTCGCTGAGCAGTTCGCCCCAGCTTTCAGCTTTACTCTGCTTGATAGCCTTTTTAAGCTTGAAGCGCGCCTTCCTGTGCGGTTTTTCCAAATCAAGGAACGAGCGTTTGCCTCTAGCTCATTGCGCTAGGCGGCGAGTTCGATGACACTCCCTTCGGAGGCCGGCAATTTGTTCGCTCCACCAGTGTACCGCCGGTCAGAAGTCGACATTACGTTTCCGTGGCATTGTGGCATCGCATGCTTTGGTGACCCTTTGCATGACCACCTTGACCTTCTCGGTTGCACTTTCCGCTGCGAGGGGGATGGTGTCAAAAGTTTCACGAAGCAAGTCCGCGTCAAACATTTTCGCTTTCCAGCCCTTCCCGTTTGTCTTCGGTGCCTTCGCTGTTCTGCTGAAGTCTCCGCGAATCTCCCAGAGAATCGCTTGATGATCACTGTGAGTGTAGATATCACTGACTGCCCAGTGGCACTGGTTTCCTCTGGCCAGGCTACTACTCACAAAAGTGAGGTCCACTATAGAGGAGGCTTCACCTTTAACAAAAGTGGGCTTTGTACCTGCATTAAGTAGTACTACATCCAATAAGGACATAGCCTCAAGCAGGGCTTGGCCCTTCCTGTTCGTCACTTTACTACCCCATTCCACAGCCCACGCGTTGTAATATCCGGCTATGGCTACCGGGAAGCGTTGTTTAGCGTCTGCGACTAAGTTGTCGAGAAAATTCTCAAACTCATTAGTCGTCAGGCTAGGCGGTGCGTAACAACTGTAGAAATGAACTCCTTTGGCTTTTATTCTCACAAAACCAGTTTCCATCCGACTCGCAAAATCCTGAAATGGAAGCTTTCCGCAGGACCGAATTGCGGCCTTCCCACTTGCGTCAGATTCCCAAGGTTGCGTGTCTAGATGTCTATATGATTCCGAGAGTATCGCCAAGTCAGGCTTCAGCTCGCGCACAGTCTGCATGAGCAGGTCCTGTGCTGCTTCACAATGGTTGAGGTTGAGCTGGAGTACTCTCATTTGCATCGTTTTTGGAGTGCCTGGAGAGCCTGGAGAGCCCGCGTATACGCTGAACATCGGCTGCTACCTGCGATGTGGGCTGTGGGTGCCCCATCTCCCGCTTCTGCACATATAACGCACTTTGCGCTTGCTGTGCATTCGGCAACTTTGTGGCCAGTGTTACCGCACTTGATGCAGTCTTTAGCCCGGTCGACGTTGCTCTTGCAGTTCCGTGATAAGTGTCCAAATTTCCAGCACTTGAAACACTTCAGTGGTCTCACCACCTCTCGGATTCTGCAATTACACCGGCCCGCTCGGATGATTCCTGTATCCAGAAGTTTCCGGGCAGCAGGCACCATGAGTCGTATTACCGCGGTCTGAGTCCTGCCATATGCTTTACGCAGAGACTTAAGAGAGTATTCCGTGACTGAATAGTCCGGTCCCAAGACTCTCTGCAGAGCCGCCGATATCTCCTCCTTCGTCGCGTCCTCTTCCAGGTCCTTGATCTCCAGATCAACTTCCTGGACTTTACTCTGGACCGTTGCTGATTCACCAAGAACACCTTCGAATTGGTTTCGCAATTCCGGTGCTTTGGCAGAACTCTCCTTATTCAAAACGATCAGCAGATCTCCCGCGTTCCTTTTGCGTACCTTTTGTGTGTGTGTGTGTGTGTGTGTGTGTGTGCGCGCGCGCGCGCGCCGAGAGCTACTACAGGCTGTATATGATATTCAGGCGCGAGAAATGGGTTTGACTTTTTTACGCGGACTGTGGGTCGAAGTTATACATAAAACAAATTCGAAAGAAAATACTTGCAATGAGATTGCTCATACGTTAAGCCGAATTAAGACTCGATTAAAAAACTTAATTCAAAGTTGGTTGACGGGAGACTGAGCTCTGAATACGGTGGATATTGTCGGGGGACTGAGTTCAGTAAGGAAGTCTTTCTTGATATGAAAATTAGGAGGGGTTCAATGGTGGGAGAAGGAACATTACGGAGAGTGCGGTTTCGATAATCTAGTTCTTCAGGGATTGGTCCATTGGTCGTGAAGATATCGGTTGATTAGCGTCATTGATCGCGGTATGGTGTGCGGATAGTTTACAGATTTGTTAGTCACGTGCGTGGCCTTATTCCACGGCATCGGTTCTGATAATTATGCGTCTGAAAAGAAGGAGACTTTTGTCCCGTGTTTCGGCAAACAAATGCATGAGATATAGAGTTTGATATTTCAGGCCTACGCGTGCGCGTGGTTTGCGTCATGTAAATCAATGGCCGTGGTGACTTCTCATATCGAGAAGTTTTAATACCGGGCTACACGAAGAGACCGGATGTATTTTTCATTCGGAGTTGGGGTTTCTCGAGGGTGCAGGCTTCACTTTGTCCCCATGCAGATGGGCCGGCGTAAGGTTTTTGGAGTCTGTTAATCCAGTTGCTGGTTGATTTATCGTTCGACAGCTCTTCGTGGAATATGCGCCTGAGATCGTGTGCTTGTTGAAAGCCAATGTGATAGGAAAGGTAAATGACTGACGATGCTGCTATCGTGCACATATCGCTGTGGTTCGAATATGCGTGCGGAACGTACGCACGTTTCTTTTTATGCTGTTATGCGAGATGCTTATTCTTAGATTTATACACCTGTTTCCTTCCATCTCTCCCTTATTCCAATACCTTAACCTTCACCTTCCAGGTCTCTTCCCTGTTCCAATACTCCACCAGAATCGAACCCACGTTGCGGCGACAGCCGACTTACGTTACACTATACCGCATTTGCGTAGGATACGGGGAAACTGTAGAAAACCCGTACCGGTGTAAACGGCCCTGCATTTTTCTGATTCCTTGGTATACAGGCTTCATGTTAAAGTATGTACACCAAGGTCTCAGAAACATCGGCCTCCCGCTCACTGGCCGATGCGCCAGCCAGAGCACGGCTAAGCGGTAACCATTCCCAGTACCAGCCACGCGTAGCGCTGTTTAACTTCAGTGACCACCTGAGCCGTACCCCGACCGCTCATCCACCAGCGTCGGTTATATTTATATATATTGTAAGAAAAGGACAATGGGTGAATTTGCAAGTATTTAATTCAAGTTTTTATTTTGATTTTTGAAAAAAAATTTCATAGATTCTTTTCCCACGAGAACCCTCGCATGCACAAGCGCACACACACACACACACACGCACGCACGCACGCACGCACGCACACGCACACACACACACACACACACACAGTACCATGGTGGTTGGCCACTTAGCCTCCATGGCGCACAATGTTCCAAGAGAAGAAAAGAAAGAGGAAGGTGGAAACCAAAAGGAGATTATGAAGTTGGTGGAGAGGCACGGAAAGACGCTGGAGAGCCTAGCCTCTTTTATTCAGCAGAAGAAAAACCTCCACAAAGAGATCCAGCGGTGAGTTTCTATGTTTACCAGTACTTGGAAAGGTATAGAGGACCTGGTAACGTGGAGTGCAAAGCCACAGGCGGCAACGTCGACTGGAGGTAGGCAAACCACGCCGACCATAAGCCAAGCAAAATCGACTCTCTCTAACAAGGAGAGGAACGATGAAGTAAGCAAGACGAAGAGGAGAAAGCGGGTTACGCCGACGTCAACCGAGGGAAAGAAGCCGAAAAAGAAGAAGCAGCTGGAGGAGCCATTGACTGGTCAATCCGAGGATAAGGGAGGCGAGAGATATAGAGCAGAAGTGGCAGAATGCGAGAAAGAAGAAACGATCGCACAAGATATCCCACAAGCAGCCTTAGAAGAAGCCGCAGAAACCTCGCGAACGGCCGACTCTGCCCAACGATCTCGTCATCCACAAAAGGGGTAACTTGAGCTATGGGGAGATGTTGAGTCGTATGAAGAAGGATCACTGTCTTCAGTCTCTGCGTAAAGCATATGGCAGGACTCAGACCGCGGTAATACGACTCATGGTGCCTGCTGCCCCGAAACTTCTGGATACAGGAACCATCCGAGTCGGCTGGTGTTATTGCAGAATCCGAGAGGTGGTGAGACCTCTAAAGTGTTGCAAGTACTGGAAATCTGGAAACTTATCCCGGAACTGCAAGAGCAGCGTCGACTGGGCTAAAGACTGCATCAAGTGCGGTAATACTGGCCACAATGTTGCCGAATGCACAGCAAGTGCAAAGTGTGTCATATGTGCAGAAGCGGGAGATGGGGCACCCACAGCCCATATCGCAGGTAGCAGCCCATGTCCAGCGTATACGCGGGCTCTCCAGGCTCTCCAGGCACTCCAAAAACGATGCAAATGAGAGTACTTCAGCTCAACCTCAACCATTGTGAAGCCGCACAGGACCTGCTCATGCAGACTGTGCGCGAGCCGAAACCTGACTTGGCGATACTCTCGGAACCATATAGACATCTAGACACGCAACCCTGGGAATCTGACGGAAGTGAGAAGGCCGCAATTTGGTCCTGCAGAAAGCTTCCATTGCAGGATCTTGCTAGTCGAATGAAAACTGGTTTGGTGAGCATAAAAGCCAAAGGAGCTCATTTTTACAGTTGTTACGCACCACCTAGCCTGACGACTGATGAGTTTGAGAATTTTCTCGACAACTTAGTCGCATACGCTAAACAACGCTTCCCGGTAGCCATAGCCGGAGATTACAATGCGTGGGCTGTGGAATGGGGTAGTAAAGTGACGAACAGGAAGGGCCAAGCCCTGCTTGAGGCTATGTCCTTATTGTATGTAGTACTACTTAATGCGGGTACAAAGCCCACTTTTGTTAAAGGTGAAGCCTCCTCTGTAGTGGACCTCACTTTTGTGAGTAGTAGCCTGGCGAGAGGAAACCAGTGCCACTGGGTAGTCAGTGATATCTACACGCACAGTGATCATCAAGCGACTCTCTAGGAGATTCGCGGAGACTTCAACAGAACAGCGAAAGCACCAAAGACAAACGAGAAGGGCTGGAAAGCGAAAATGTATGACGAGGACTTGTTTCGTGAAACTTTTGACACCAGCCCCCTCGCAGTGGAAAGTGCAACCGAGAAGGTCGAAGTGGTCATGCAGAGGGTTACCGAAGCATGCGATACCACAATGCCACGGAAACGTGATGTGGACTTCCAACCGGCGGTACACTGATGGAGCGAACAAATTGCCGGCCTCCGAAGGGAGTGTCATCGACCTTGCCGCCTAGCGCAACGAGCTCGAGGCAAACGCTCGTTCCCCGATTTGGAAGATCAGCATAGGAAGGCGCGTTTGAAGCTTAAAAAGGCTATCAAGCAGAGTAAAGCTGAAAGCTGGAGCGAACTGCTCAGCGAGGTGGAATATGCTCCCTGGGGTAGGCCGTACAAAGTAGTAATGACTTGGCTGAAAAGCCAGCCAATGCCATCGCCTGTGGACGCAGCCCTGCTGGAAAAGATTGTTACACATCTGTTCCCTGAGCAACCCGAGGAGGACTACCAGCTCGAGGAGGACGTCGATGAGGACATTCCAGCCATTACTGAAGAAAAACTTCATACAGCGATTGTCAGGGTGGGCAACAATAAAGCCCCCGGCATGGACGGGATACCGAACATCGCACTCAAGGCAGCGATCAAGTTGGCACCGGCAATATTCCTAGGCATGTACAATGGGTGTCTCAAGGAAGGAATCTTCCCGGACAAGTGGAAGTGGCAGAAGCTAGTGCTCCCCCCGAAAGGGAAGAAGCCACCGGACGAACCTTCCTCCTATCGTCCGCTCTGTATGCTGGATACCGCCGGAAAGATCTTCGAGCGCATCATCCATAACAGGATTGAGAAAGTCGTGGACCCTCTACTGGCGGAGGGCCAGTTTGGCTTCAGAAAGGAGCGTTCTACTTTGGATGCCATTAACACAGTGGTGAAGCAGGCGCAGGAGTCGACTGCGGGGAAACGATGGACAAGAGGGTCCAAGAAGTACTGCGCAGTTGTCGCTCTCGACGTCAAAAATGCATTCAACTCGACGATATTGAAGTGTATCATGGATGCCCTAAAAACATTGGGTGTACCATGGTACGTACGGAGAATAGTGGCGGGTTACCTATGTAATTGATGGCTCATGTACGACACAGAGGATCGACCGAAGACGTATAGGGTGACTGGAGGAGTTCCTCAGGGCTCTGTACTTGGACCGCTTCTGTGGATCATCATGTACAATGATCTGCTGCTATTACAATTGCCGAAAGGAGTGTCCATCGTAGCGTTCGCAGATGATGCGGCGCTAATTGTCATCGCCAAATTCCTGGAGCGAATCACCGCACCCTTCGGCGAAGCTTTCGTCAAGACAAAGGGATGGATGTCTTCTGTTGGACTGCAACTTGCAGTCCACAAAACAGAAGTCCTCCTCGTATCCAGCAGGAAGGTGATGGAAACGGTGACGCTCGGGGTTGTAATCGCCTAAATCACATCCCAACCGTTCATTTGTTATCTGGGTGTGGTTCTCGACGCGAGGCTGCACCATAAAGAGCAAACCGAGCAGATCAGCAGAAAGGCCTCTGGGGTGGCTACTACACTGGCACGGCTCATGCCTAATGTCGGTGGCCCCAGACAGAAAAGGAGGAAACTGCTGCCATCAGTGACGACCTCAGTGCTCACCTATGGCACACCCATTTGAGCTGATGCACTGAAAATCCAGAAGTACCGCAGGAAGGCTGCAGCGACGTATCGCGTCAGCGCCTTGAGGGTAGCCCGTGCATTTCGCACTGTCTCCTAGGACGCTGTCCACGTTATCGCGGGAATGCTGCCCATTGAGTTGCTTGCCGAGGTGCGTAGATCGATGTATCAGCAGAAGGGAGCTAGAAACCACACTCATGCATGGATAGAAGCGAGAGCAACCAGTTTCAACCAGTGGCAGACGATGTGGGATGCTTTTACCAAGGGAAGGTGGACACACCGACTAATCCCGAAGGTGGAGATATGGGTGAACCGTCCACACGGGGAGCTCAACTATTATCTTACTCAAGTGATCTCAGGACACGGCTGTTTGCGGGCTTATCTCTATAAGTTTAATTTTGAAGATTCACCGGACTGCCCAGCATGTGTAGCAGTCGAGGAGAATGCTGATCATGCATTGTTCCAATGCCCACGTTTCAGTGCCTCCCGCGCGATAGTCGAGGATCAGCTGGAGACACGCATCACCCCGGACAACCTGGTGGAGTTGATGCTGAAGTCAGCAGACGCATGGACAGCGGTATCGGCTTATGCTGCTACAGTAATGAAGGAGTTGCGACGTGCAGAACACGCGAGGAAGAAGACGACGCCGAAAAACCAGGCAGTCATAGATGAAATAAGCGACACGAACCCCTAAACCACTCATATCATCTCGAGTGGAACGGGGAATATGAGGTCGTCTGACAATACTGCAGAAAGGGCTACGGCTAAGGCCTCTCCCGCGATGTAATACCTAGCGGTCGTCCCGCGGCAGAAGTTGTAAGGCCGCAGAGGAACGGGGTTTTTTAGTCGGCAAATGTGATGCGATGATGTGTAACGGCAATTATTGCTACAGTGCGGAGGCATTTTCTTACTAAACCTCTTCAAAAACACACACACACATTATTGTTCATGTAAAAGAAACGCATTATTTCAATTTTAAGAATTGCTGCGTATTACATAAATAAAAAAATCTGTCATTATCGAAAGAATGTCAAGAGACGCGGCAGCGTCTTGACGCCAAGTAATACATGAAAAAAAATTGACGCCAATAATCGATGCCACCAATCTCGACGCCACTGACCAACTAACGACACGCCGCGACTCTTTATATAGTAAGATGGCCTTTTAGCAGACGACTTTTAATGTCCCGATATTACGCGAAAATGCGGAAACAAATCGAAATCTAATGACAGTTAACCAATGTAATTTGATTTTTTCCTATCGATATTGTTCGGGCTATTTTTCGATTCGTCCACTCAATCTCGGGCTCTCATAATTTACGGCCGAATTTTCGAATGACTTTCTACCCCAAACATTCTTCCACACTCGTTGTTAAGAAGGGGCCTGGGGAAAATCTGGTTGGAACCGCCTACTGGGAGTACGGCTAGTTTTGAAGTGGGCCGCTTGGACGTTCAACTGGCTGTTCGGAGAGTAACGACCCGCGTCAGGCCGTCAGATCCCGGATGAAGCTCGATCATTCGAGCAAGTGGCCAACGTGAAGGGGGGAGTCGTTTATCTGTGATCAGCACGAGTGAATCGACTCGTATCTCGTTCGAAGGATGCCGCCATTTGGAAATTGATAGACTTCTCTGAAGGTATTCCGAAGACCATCGCTGCCAAAAATGTTGAAGCTTGGCCTGAAGAAATTGCCACCGCGACAATCGAGGCTCGGCCGTGGAGGTGAGAGATGGTTCCGATATGGTGGTGGGTGCTTCTCCAATGAGGAAGTGGCCAGGCATGAGGGACAAACAGTCCTCAGGGTCATCGGACAGAGGACAAAGTGGGCGCGAGTTAAGGACTGCCTCGACCTGTGTTAGAAGAGTTGTAAATTTTTCAAACGTGAGCGCAGTCTCACGAATAACTCGCCGTAGATGAAACTTTGCCGATTTGACCGCGGCCTCCCATTTTCCACCCATGTGAGGGGTTTGATTGATGAACGGTGCAAGGGCGGCTAATGAATTGTTCCTGGGAAGAGTGGCGCCTCTGGCGATGAATCGGAGCTCATCTGGGAAATATCCGGATTGAACGAGGCGTAGCCAGAAAGATTTCGCCTCTTCCAGGTCTCGCGGGGCAATTGGCATGGTCAACGAAGAATTTGGAACTCGGTTTAGACACGCAACGGCTCGCTGGCAGAGTGCAGTGACTCGAAGAAGCCGATTGAGCGACGAGTAGCGGTCAAGAAGGTCCCAAATCGGCTGAGGAGACGTAGAAGTCGACGTGAAGAGGATACCTGGACGCTGCTCGAGATCGCAGGCTGTTTCGGCGTCAAAAGAGGTTTGCGGCCATTGGCTTGGTGGCTCCGAAAGCTACGTCGATTCTTGCCACTACAGCAGATGCTCAGAAAGTTGTCGAGGGGTGAGCCCACGCGAAGCACAGTCCACTGGGTTCTCCTTCCCGGAGATGTGGCGCCACGTTGTGTGCGAAGTGAGCTCCTGAATCGCAGTAACTCGATTGCGGACGAAGTCCTTCCATCGAGACGGATGTGAAGTGATCCAGGATAACGACATCGAGGAATCAGTCCAAAGAAACGCAGGACAGTCGCCGAGCTCCAGCGTCCTTTGGACGTGTGAGAGCAGCCGTGAGAGAAGAAGTGCTGCGGTCAGCACAAGCCGCGGGATTGTTAGCCGCTTCGGGGTGCGACCTTCGTTTTGGAACAGACGAGAGTCACTGTTGACGCGCCGCTTCCTGAAGTCGATCGAAGGTAGACCACGGGTGACATCGCTAATTGCGAAGCGTCCGAGAATCCGTGAAGTTCAACCATTGATGACAGTGTGATGTGCAGCCATCGAATTAGCGAAACAAAAGTCTTCCAGACTCTCTCGGAACAGTCGCCACCGATGTTCAAGTGAAGTTGAAAGGTGATCGTCCCAATGAAGTTTAGCCAGCCAAAGTTCCTGAAGGAACATCTTGGCTGTCACGATAATTGGCGCCATGAAGCCCAACGGGTCGAAAAATTGCGCCGTTTCGGACAGAACGGCTCGTTTGGTGATCTCGGCGCTGAAGGATGGCTGAAAAGTAAATTGGAATTGGTCTTTTTGTGAATTCCAAACCAACCCGAGGAGTTTGACGCTGGTGTCCTCGGGTTGAATCACGACCGCGTCGGGTTGTGATTCGGAATAAATCAAGTCCTTAAGAACCGTTCTGGCATTTGTTGACCACGTTTGAAGTGGGAAGCACGCTCGATTGCAGATTCCTTGGAGTTGCTGAGCCGAAGCTTCTCTTCCGAAAGTTCTGCTCCTGTATCAGCGCCACCGAAGATGTCATCGACGTATCTTCCTTGTGTTAAGGGAAGAACAGCGAGAGGAAAGTTGTGTCCCTCATCCTCCACCAACTGAAGGATGACCCGTATGGCGAGAAACGGAGCACAGCGTAGACCATAGGTGACGGTGTTGAGAAAATATGGGACGATTCGCTGACATGAGTCCACCCATAGAATCTGTTGAAGATCCCAATCGTCAGGATGGACTCGAATCTGGCGGTACATCTTTGTGATGTCTGTTGCGAAGATGAAGCGATGTCGTCGAATCCAAAGGAGGATTTCTGAAGTGTCCTGTTGAAGCTTGGATCCGGTGTGGAGAATGTCATTTAATGACACGCCGCTGGTAGTCTTGCAAGATCCATTGAAGACAACGCGAAGCTTGGTCGTGGCGCTGTGAGCGCAGAAGACACCATGATGTGGAAGTAAATACCGGGGTTTCGAACAGCTTGCTGCCGGAGCGCGCACCATGTGAGCTAGTTTCTCGTACTCGCGAAGGAACCCACAGTATAGCTCTCGATATGTGGAGATGGCAGCGAGCCGGCGTTGAAGTTGAAGAAGGAACCGCCTCGATGCCGAGAAGGAATCTCCGAGAGACGAAGGCGAAGCCTGAAGCGGAAGTCGAACAGTATATCGCCCCTTCCGTCTCTCGAGTGCGTCTCACGAAAGTGGGCTTCGCAAAGGGCGTCCGCGGGCGCAGGTGGAGGGACCGCATCGGAGGGAATCTCCTCTTGCTCCCAAAAGCGCGTGAGTACTACGAAAATATCGTCTTCAGCCGAAGCGTGCTGGGTGCGGACTGGAGCGGAAGGCGAAGTACCCATGGGACCAAGTACGATCCATCCCAGAAGAGTCCGTTGCGCAATCGGATCGGTAGTATGGCCTTTGATGACGTCCGACTCGATGAGGAGACCATTCGAGTTGGGTCCGATGATAAGGTCAATCGGCCCAGGCGTTCGGAATTCAGGGTCAGCAAGAGGGAGTCCCTTGAGATGTGCCCATTGTCCTGCTGCTGGAAAAGACGGGAGTGAAGCGGTTAAGGTTGGAAGGATGAACGCGGTTACCGTCAAGGATGAACTTGACTCATGGATGGAAGCAAGCTTGATGGTAACTGCTCCCCGCGTGCGTCCAGCTGCTTGATTTCCGACCCTGGTGATATTGATTGAAGCGGCGATTCTTTTGAGTCGAAGGAGTTGGACGACGCAATCGGCGGCGAGCGATAAGTCGGAGCCTGGGTCTATTAGAAGTCGGATCCGATGTGAAGTGCCCGCGGCTGAAGACAGAACGGCTTGGCTGGTTGCAAGTAAGACCGAAGGTCGCGTCGGTTTTTGTGTCGAAGAAGCGCCCTTTGACTGTGAGACAACGCGTTGAAGAGTCCCTGATGCAATTCGGCTGGAAGTGGCTGCCATTGCGGTTGAAGAGTGCTGAAGATGGCCCGAAGGAACGCCGCTCTGATGATCCTTGCTGAGTCACGCTGGAGCATCCGTTGGCGACGAAGTGGCGACTGGCTTCGACGAAGAATTCCGGTTTTGTGGAGCGGCGGCCAGTTGTGTGGTCGGGAGGTGGATGAGCGTGTGGTGTTTCCCATTTCACTCCATGCAGCGACCCGTAACCAGCCAATTGCTTGCCGAATGAAGCCCGAGGCAATTGAAGCACAACCGGCGCTGCTCCACGTTGAGCCTTCTCTCTTTGGGTGTCATCCTTCGGAAGAGCGCGCAGGAGGAGATGAAGTGCTGATCGAGGCAGTAGTGACAGCACCGCTGAGCAGATCTCGCAGGATTGAGAGGCCCCTTGCCGTTGATTGCAGCGAGGGTATCCGTGTCAAGCGTCTCCTTCTGAGAAGTGGTCCGAAGCTTCGCTTGAACGGCGAACACATTCGAACTTGTAGAAGGGCGGGACAATTTTGACGAGGATTTTGTCGGGGTGGCCTTGGACGAAGTCTGAGCCGATGGTCTTGGCGAAGGGGCTGGGCAACCAGCCTCGATGCTTTTGAGTGCCCTGGCTCGCGTGGTGAGGAATTCACGCAGCTGCGGAAGGGTGGCCGGAACGGTTGAGGCGCCCTGTTTGACTTCCCACTGCTCTCGAAGATGGTAGTCGAGGCGTAAGACGATGAAGTGCACCAAGATTATACTGCACTGATCAATGGGGATCTCCAATGCCCGCAGCACGTTGAGAATTTCACCGGTTGTGTTGATCAGTGCGTTGAGTGACTTCGCGGACCGCAGCGTGATGTAGGGCAGCCCGAAAAGACGATCAAGCTGTGAGTTGATCAGAATTCGCTTGTTCTCGTAGCGAGCAACGAGAATTCCCAGGCAGAAGCGAAAGCTTCCGCAGAGACCGGAAGGTTGGCGATCAGCTGAGCGGCCTCGCCCCGGAGAGAAGTGCGAAGGTAATGCATCTTTTCGACTGCAGTAATGTCGGAATTCTGGCCGACCATTGAGATGAACAAATCGTGGAATGATCGCCAGGAGTGGAATTCACCATCGAAGGTGGGGAGTTGAATGTTCAGGCGTTGGAACCTGGTCCAGTTAGTCTCGAGCAACTCGAGCCTGGTAGTAGCCAACGTCCGCGTCATCGACTGCGGTGAGGGGTTCTGCGTTTTCTCGGCTAGTCCGACGATGCAATGGAATGTGCTCATGAGGCCGGCGACGCGGCGCTCCATCTTGATGACGTTACTAGTCATGATGACGGAAGAGCCGTACCGAAGAACTCGCGAAATGTGTCACGGCGCGAAGCGTCCACGAAAATTCAAGCACGAAACGGAACTCGCGTTATAGCGCACGGCGCAAGACGTCCCAAGAAAAGCGCGACAAAAGAAACTCGCGTTATGGCGAACGGCGCGCAGCGTCCACGAAGCGACAAGCACGAAACGAGAAACTTGCGTTATGGCGCACGACGCGGGGCGTCCCAAGAAAACACGACACGAGAAACTCGCGTTATGGCGCACGGCGCGCAGTGTCCAAAAACTCAAGAGATTTTTCAGAGTCCCCGCGGCGAAACAAAACGCGAAAAACGAGAACTCGCTCGAAGAATCGCAGCGATGCGCAGAAAGACGAACGAGAGAGCACCGCAATTCCCAATTCGCGCGCACTGTCGCTAAGCGTCAGAAGGAAGTTGTCTCGTACGAGCGCGCACGTTTCGATGACGGAGACTTGGGCGAACGCTCGATTAGTCCGCGCACGTTCGAAGGCACAGCGCTCGGAAGCGAAGACCGCGTGGATGCGCGCGCACTCACGTAAGACGAAGCGTCGAAGTAACGGGTTTTCCGATCGCGAATGGCGCGCGAAGAAGACGAGAAACCGATGTGACTCGATCGAAGCGGAAGATGACAAAAAAAACACTCACTTCACCCTGATCTTTCTCATCCTGCTCGAAGGACCGAATGAATGTTAAAAAAGAGCCTGGGGAAATTCTGGTTGGAAAAAGAACCGGGCGGGTGAGAATGTCTTTTGAGTCGGAGTGGTAAATTCCCTCTGCCTCGCGAAGAAGAAGTAGTCGTTGCGTCACTCGATAATTCACTGCATATTTATTATTCGCTTCAGGTTATAAAAGATACTAACAAGGAGACGGCACGACCGTCGGGTCAGGTATTTGGCCGAATTTTTTTGTGGTGAATGAGGACCCCTAGCACCTCACGTGGTTAAATTAGTAGGAAGCACTACTCGGACAATTCCGAGAAAAATCGATTCAAAGTTTCTTAGGCGCTTTATGAGTTTAAAATGTCAGGCACTTGTCGAGCCGCCGTCTAGTCTAGACGGTAAGGGCTCGGTCTTTTGCGCCGGCGGTCTCGGGTTCGATTCCTCCTTCGGATCTTACATACATCTTACATACATCTGAAATAATTGAAAATGATGTTCTCACTTGAAAACTATGAACTTTATCAAAAAATTTTTTCAACCAAAGTTTTTAGTTTTCAGCTGACAAATTTTTTGGCAATAAAAAAAGTTATGTTTCCGTTTGAAAAAAACATGTCAGCCTTTGTAACGCCGCCATTTTGAATTTTGGTTCCTCAAATAAATTTTTTTCAAACGTCCCCCTTCAATCGCTAGACGTTTTGTTCCACACAATATTTCGTCCAAGCAATATTTTTCGAGAAAATTCAGGTGTAAGATTAAAATGGGACACCCTGTATATGTACACTGCCGGCCAAAAGTATGGATACACCTAGAAAAATTTCGCGTGGCACTAAAAGTTTGATATCTCTGTGAAAAAAAAGATATCCGGATTTCCAAGGCGGCATTTTGAAAGAGACAAATGAAGCTTCACTTTGCGTTTTGGAAAAAAAAATTCGATTTTTTTTACCCAGGGCGCCATTTTGAAAATGGCCGTTTTTTGGCTTTTTTCCTGTTTAAAATCGGCTGCACATCTTCAGGACATTTTTTTGGCATTTTTTGCAAAGAACCTTAAAAGATAGAGCAATAGCTATAGTTTCCTTCTTTAGAAAGTTTCGTACGATTTTTTTTCACCGAGTTATCGCATTTATTTCTCAAAAAGACAATTTTGAAAAGATGCTGCTGAAATGAAAAACTTTGAAGTTTAGAGAAAATTGCCAAAAGGAAAAAAAGTTGCGTCACATCGTATTAAATCGAGCAGAATTTTTTCAAATTTTTTTTTGAAATTGTTTTTTTCACAATTTTTTTTTCAAATTTTTTTGCTCCAATATTAAATAAGAGAACAATTCAATTTTTTTCTCAATTTTCAGCCGCACGAAACATCCACCTCTTACCTCTTACCTCATCTAAACGCTCTTTTCGTCGAAAAACCCGCCTCTGGCTATCAGCACTGCATCAACGATTCGTGGCATCCAATCGATTAATGAATCCAGCTGAGCTGAGCTGAGGGATCTCCACGCAGCTTGCAGTTTCTGCCACAGATCTTCGGCGGATGTAGGGCAGGTCATTCGTATCTTTCGATCGAGCTCTTCCCAGAGAAGTTCGATGGGTTTTAGGTCGGGTGATTGTGGCGGCCACACCATATTCACGATTTTTTTTTCTTTGCCTCGTTCTCCAAATATTCTCGACAGAGACGGGAACTGCGTTTCGGATCATTGTCTCGTTGCATGGTAAAACCACGCCCGATCGTTCTTAGCCCCGATGGAATCGCATGATTTATGAGAATTTCTTTATATTCTTCTTTTCTCATTATGCGGTCAATTTTCACAAGGTCTCCGACACCATGACCGGAGAAGCAACCCCACACCATAACGGAGCCACCACCATGCTTGACAGTTGGTATCAAACACTGTGGTGCCATTTTTTCCGAAGGATTTCTTCGAACAAAAATGCGTCGACGACTACCGAAGATTAAAAATTTTGACTCGTCCGTCCAGAGTGCATTTCTCCACTGATTAATCGTCCACTTTTTTTGTTCCAGGGCCCATGCGTATCGTTTTTTTTTGTTCGCTGGACGCACCAAAGGTTTTCTCATGGCGACACAGCCTCTGAAGCCTGTTCTGTTAAGACGACGTTTCACTGTCGTCAGCGATATCGAGGTATCCCTTTGTTCGTTAAATTGGGCACAGATTTCCGTTGCTGCTAATCGACGATTTTTTTTTGCTGGTAACGACGATATTTTTATCGTCTGAGGACGTTGTCACTTTGGGTCGACCCGGACGATTGCGATTGAAATACGTCTCGGGCTTCTTCAATCTCCCGATGGTCGTCTGCACTCCTTTCAAAGACACGCGAGTTTGTCTGGCAATTTCTCTGTACGACAATCCCGTATCGCGCAACGCGACAATAGCCCCTCTTTTGTACAGTGGAATTTCTTTTTTCCGTGCCAGTTTGATCCGTTAAGAAAAAAAAAAATTGCGTAAAAACTTGTCGATTGGAGACCACACGTATTCGCGTTCGAAGTTTTCGCACAACTAACTGGCTTTGTCAGCGCGACACTCGTCACATTATTCCAAAGAATCAAAAATGTAAACAAAAACGACGAGCGAAAAAAAGAGTCAGAAAAAGAACACGAGAGAAATAGAATATCGACTCGCGAGAAATATAATCTTTTTTACGCTCCACAAAGGTAAAATGTAAACAAAGACAAGAAGCTTTATTTCCGCTCGTTGTATTTAGATGAGGTAAGAGGTAAGAGGTGGATGTTTTGTGCGGCTAAAAATTGAGAAAAAAAATATTTTAAGAAATTTTTTTTTATTTAATATTGGAGCAAACAATTTTGAAAAAATTCTGCTCCATTCAATACGATGTAACGCAACTTTTTTTCCTTCTGGCAATTTTCTCTAAACCTCAAAGTATCTCATTTCAGGAGCATCTGTTCAAAAATTTTTTTTTTAGAAAAAATGCGATAACCCGGTGAAAAAAAATCGTACGAAACTTTCTAAAAAAGGAAACTATAGCTATTGCTCTATTTTTTAAGGTTATTTGAAAAAAAATGCCAAAAAAAGTCCTGAAGACGTGCAGCCGATTTTAAACAGCCGAAAAAGCCAATAAACGGCCATTTTCAAAATGGCGCCCCGGGTCTAAAAAAATCGAATTTTTTTTCCAAAACGCAAAGTGAAGCTTCATTTGTCCCTTTTAAAATGCCGCCCTGGAAATCCTGATATCTTTTTTTTTCACAGAGATATCAAACTTGTAGTGCGGCGCGAAATGTTTCTAGGTGTATCCATTCGTTTGGCCGGCAGTATACACACACACACACACACACACACACACACATGTGTGTATATATATAAATATATACACACACACGTGCGTGCGTGCGTGCGTGCGTGCGTGCGTGCTTTGTTTCTACAATGATTACCACTGCGGTTTTTGTATATAATTATTATATGAATAAATATTGAATATTTCCTAATCGACTTTGTTATTCTCATTAAAAACCCAATGTTCCTCCTCATATACTTTACAATGAAAAATAAAAAACCCACCATTATGAATTGTTTTATTCGGGAAAAAAAGAACATAATCTTTAAAAATGGAAATAATTAAAAATAATGTAAGTAAATTTTTGAAAATAATGTAGGTATGAGAAACGTTTTGAATAGTTTTTGGGATAACAACAAAAAGAAAAAATAATAAGATCCGAAGGAGGAATCGAACCCGAGACCGCCGGCGCAAAAGACCGAGCCCTAACCGTCTAGACTAGACGGCGGCTCGACAAGTGCCTGACATTTTAAACTCATAAGGCGCCTAAGAAACTTTGAATCGATTTTTCTCGGAATTGTCCGAGTAGTGCGTACTACTAATTTAACCACGTGAGGTGCTAGGGGTCCGCATTCACCACAAAAAAATTCGGCCAAATACCCGACCCGACGGTCGTGCCGTCTCCTTATAAATTAATCCTCCAATTATCGATTGGCTTGAAGGACACGCAGTAGTATAAGAATATCGCGGGCGTAAATCGCGATATTCGTGAACTCGATCGCGAGACGAAGTGAGCGAGGCACGCGCCAAATTTTTGGACGCACCCGAGCCGAAACTCCTGGCCAAAAACAAAAGGGAAAACGGGGAGAAGGCGCAGAATGGAGGGGGAAGCCCGCTTGGTGGGTCGGGTTGGATCCCCCCAGACCCCAGTTTAGTCCGGTTGAGACGTTCGGCAATAAAAAGTCTCTGGCGCGCCGGGTACTGCGGATGCACGTGCACGGGAGGAACGGCCGAAGGTGACGGATGTCTCGCACCTTTCGAAACGAAGTACGAAACTTTCTAAAAAAGGAAACTATAGCTATTGCTCTATTTTTTAAGGTTATTTGAAAAAAAATGCCAAAAAAAGTCCTAAAGACGTGCAGCCGATTTTAAACAGCCGAAAAAGCCAAAAAACGGCCACTTTCAAAATGGCGCCCCGGGTCTAAAAAAATCGATTTTTTTTTCCAAAACGCAAAGTGAAGCTTCATTTGTCCCTTTTAAAATGCCGCCCTGGAAATCCTGATATCTTTTTTTTTCACAGAGATATCAAACTTGTAGTGCGGCGCGAAATTTTTCTAGGTGTATCCATTCGTTTGGCCGGCAGTATACACACGTGCGTGCGTGCGTGCGTGCGTGCGTGCGTGTGTGTGTGTATGTGTGTGTGTATATTGTGACACGATTTCCGGTACTCGCGTCCCAAAATTCGCTCTCGTCAGACTCGTACGGGATAGGGCGCCAGCCGCGCAAATTTTTACGCGACAAATTTATTTTTCCCGACGAATCGACGAGATGTCGTTTGCCCGATGCCGCAGCCCTGAATTTGGCAGAGGGGCGGGGTTGATTCGCGACAACAGCACAAAATGATTTTACACGAACACTCCGAGATTTGATGACGATCGTAACAAGTTTTTATTTTCTATCGACTCTCGCATACGGCGGGATCGGTTCCGGGTACGCGCAATTCGCGGCCCACTTATTTTTCCGAATTGTACAGATTTCTTCCTTGATCGTAATTTTACCTCGTTTTAATGATGACAAACAAATAATAACTTAAGTCTACCTTATACTAAGTGACTTTTGTTCTGGTACTTGAAAAGTGAACTCCTCTCGGCGGATCTACGTTAATTTAATTTAGGCAAAGTCTTCGCGAATGAGGGAATCGCGCAGGGTGACTCGATATTTCCCGTCCGTTAGTGATCCGCCGCGACAATATCGCTCGTGACTTTAATATTTCCAATAATTTTAAATTCAGTACTTTACCCAAGGGG
Organism: Ophion slaviceki; assembly: GCA_944452715.1. Classification (NCBI taxonomy): domain Eukaryota; kingdom Metazoa; phylum Arthropoda; class Insecta; order Hymenoptera; family Ichneumonidae; genus Ophion; species Ophion slaviceki. The sequence goes on along the minus strand of OX101786.1, from coordinate 38,733,561 downwards.
CCACAGCGCGCGCATTACAATGGGTTTTGACGAGCGAAACGACGGCCTCACCGCTACAGTTTCAGAAGATCTCGATCCGGTAAAACCTCGGCCTCGATCTACGATATTTCCGGTGTCGGCGCTTTCTCGGGTGGCGGGAATGGCTACGGCTTGGGAAGTGCACCTCTCCTCGCTCCAGACCAGAACTCAAGTGATGATATTTTCGCGAGGAGTCTTTCCGCGAACCTTGGTCCCGACCCCCCACTCCTTGCCTAGTCACAGCCTTGTTGATTTTTCGGCGTTGACCTTGCCGATAACGTTCGCATTTTCAAAATTATTGGACGTGAAAATTGCTCTCGGCTCCCGTCCCGGGACCTGATTGAGTCACGGACTCATCGGGAGGATGACCGGCTGTAGAGGGAGACAGACAGCTCGGAGTGGGGCTTCGAGCCGGCGACCTATCCTTGGAATTCGCGACTTTCCATTATCGCTCGTTGATACTCAACGGAATCCCTGTACGTGAGGTGCAGAAGGCCGTTATTAGGCGATACCCCCTTCCTTCTCATTATTGGAATCCGCTGGTATTGAGTAGAAGAACGACGCCTCGCGAACCCGTGTGCGCTAGGGTAGGTACCTCCGTTGCCGTTCGATTGTCGCCTAGTTCCTCAATCCTGTCCTTTGTAACGCCGAGAACACGCCGTTCGCTCACGAAGTGCAACAAAAAGAAATAATAACGAAAGGGTTAATAAAATAATTTTACTCTAAGCTGGGCCCTGGGAAATCGCTTGAGGGGGTTCCTGGACGGCGGGAGGCGCCCTTCCGTGCGCCGAGCCTGAGCCACGTTTAATCTATTGTGACGTGCGAAATTGCCACGTCACAAATCCGCCCCCCCCCCCCTGTAAAAAGGACGACCCGGCCCTTTAAGACCGTCGTCTCGCTTCAATTGTTCTGTGGCCCAGAGACACAACAAAATTATGACTCGCCACCCCTTAAAAATGCCCGCCGGAGAAATCCAGTGCCCCTCTCGCCATTCCGTCAGCACTCAGACGCGATATCGTCAACCATGGCTAGCCGGATAGTCCCCCCTCAAATTTCAGAACCAAAGTCTTTTATGGGGAATAACCAGACACCAACACCAGAAAGTTATAGGGAGCCAACACCAAACTAAATGTAGGGATAGCAAACCGGGCTTCCGGGTCAATAATAGGACACAATATCGTTTTCTATATTTTTCTGTTTATTTTGGGCCGGGTGGCCGTACGGATCCTTCCGTCCGCTGGCGACTTTACGTCGCGGGACCCAACCACCTCAAATGGGTTGGGCGCACCCTTTTCGGTTTCTCCCCCTCAAATTTCCTTGGAGCGCCTGCCTCCCCTCTGACCTATCCTAGATCCTTGTCTTCTGGGCTGTGTCCAGGCGGGACACGGGAGCAGGCCTTCCCGAGGTTCCCCGTGAGCATGTGGGGTCGACACCAGTACCTCCGCCGGGGCCTAGACCCTGGTAGAGCTGTCGGAGTTGACGCCGCGTGGCCAAACTGCTCCCTTCGCTAGTCGATCCAGCGAAAGTCAAAGGATTTTTCCATCGCCCGACCTTTGGACGTGGTTCTCTGTCTTCAAAGCTAGATAGAAGCCCGTAGCGTATGTCCTAGTGGCGAGGAAGCACAGGTTGGACCATTGCGATGGTTCTGCCTTCACAATAAATGCCTCCCCTCTGGTCCCGGGACTTCTCCCGACGCTCCCGCTGCCGCTGTACTGTGACCGGCCCCAGGCTCTCCCAATAGTCCCGGCAGGTGCCGCACGTCCGGGCCGTCACCCCCCTCCGCCCGCAGACAAAGCAGAACCCCTCGGGTTCCAGGGGCTCCTTGCAGTCGCCTTTGTGGTGGCCGAGGGCGCCACAATTCCAGCATCCTCGGCGAGGGCTCGGTGCTGGTCTTGGCAGCAATAGTCTCCGCCGGTGTCGGCTCGGGACCCCACATCGGGATAGAGCGCATTACCACCATTCGTCGGTTTTGGGCTTCTTGAGTAGTCGCCTCCGGCGGGCGGAACGGCTCGGCCAGCCAGCGAGTCTGTACCACCGCCTCCTCGTGGGTCGCCCCGGCATCCATCCGCTCCCTCCGGAGCCGAAAGACTTTCTCCATCCACGACCAAATGGCCGGGGTCCACGGCGGGGGTAGCGGGAACTGCTCCTTCTATCGGGGGAAGATAGGGTTTCAGGTCCTCTATTGAGACTTTTACGATCATACCCGCGTTTTCGTCTTGAACCTCGTATACCACTGGAGACAGCACGCGGATAATTCTAAACGGACCCGCGTATTTCGACGCGAGTTTCGCCGCGATATTTTGAGCCGCGGATGATAGGATACTTTGTTTCCGGAGTACGAGATCGCCCACCACGAACGTTCTCTCACGCCTATGCCTGTTATATTGTACGGCCTGGCGTTGATACGCTTCCTCCAAGTCATGCGAGACCTTAGTGTGGACCTTAGCGAGATCCCGAACGCGAGCGGACCATTTTTCGGGTGTTAAGGGAACTATTTCGAGTTGACCTTCTTCCCTGGCTCGATAAAAATTATGGGGCCGCGGTTCCCTTCCGAAATTTAGAAACGCCGGCGTGTTAAGAGTAGACGAGTGTACGGCCGTGTTGAATGCGAATCTAAATTCCGAGAGGTGACAGTCCCATGCCCGGTGGTCCCCCTCCAAGAAGGAAACTATCGTTGTCTTCACGACCCTATTTACCCGTTCGACTGGGTTGGCTTGGGGGTGATACGGCGGTGTTGTCGTGTGGTACATGCCCCTCTCGGTAGCGACGGCACGAATGGTCTGGTTATTAAATTCCGTACCATTGTCCGTTAGCAGGACCTGAGGGGTACCCCAGCGGGAAAAGACGAGCTCTTCCAGGGCCTCGCCAATCTTTTTCCCCGTCGCCTTACGGAGAGAACAGACCTCGACCCATTTCGTGAACAGGTCCTGGATCACGAGGACGTACACGTTTCCCGCACGGCTCGGGGGAAAAGGGCCCATGATGTCTGTCGCCACTACCGCCCAGGGCTCCTCCACCACCCGCCGACCCATCAGGCCGAGGGGTGGGCGTTGTTCGACCTTGGTCCTCTGGCATATCCCGCAATGTCGCACATAACGCGCGACATCCCGGAACATCCTTGGCCAGAAGTAAGAGAGAAATGCCCTGTCGCAGGTTTTCTGGACCCCCATGTGGCCCGCTTGGACAGCATCATAGCACTCCCTCAGGACCTCCTCTCGGGCATACCTTGGGACGACCATTTTCCACTCCGTCGCATCCCCTTCCAGGAACTCTCGCCGAGTGGTTTGGCGGTAGATGTACAACCGTCCCTCACGAACTCGGTAATTCGGGAATTTCTTTGGTTGTGCTAGGACTTCCCATAGTCTCTTCACGTACCAAGGATCATCTGCCTCGGTCATGGGCCTATCCGCGCCACGCCCCTCATTTCCATCAACCGTTGGTAACATTGGGCAAGCTAATTGTTCCTCTCTATTACCCCCTTCTCTAGCCCGTTCTTGCTCGAACATCCGAGACAAGGCATCTGGAACGTGGTTCAGGGCTCCTTTACAGTAAATGATATCAAAATCATATTGCGCTAGTTGCAGGGCCCAGCGGGCTAGTCGGCCCGCCGGTTCCTTTAGCGTCTGTAGCCATCTCAGGCTATGGTGGTCCGTAATTACCGTGAAGCGGTAACCCTCCAAATAGGCTCTGAACTTACGTATAGCCCAGAGGATCGCGAGGCATTCTTGCTCGGTCGTGGAATAATTACGTTCAGGTGGCGCGAGCGTCCGGCTCGCGTACGCTACCGGGTGTTCACCGCCTTCCCCTTCCTGCGTCAAAACCGCACCGAGACCCGTCATGCTCGCGTCCGTCTGCAATACGAATTTCACGAAAAAGTCCGGGCACGCCAGCGTAGGTGGGTTTGCGAGGGCTTCCTTTAAACCGGCAAAAGCTCTCTGTTGACCGGGGCCCCATTCCCATGACTGGGTCTTTTTAGTCAGGCGGGTCAGGGGTTTGGCGATCTCGGCAAAACGGGGTATAAATCGCCAGTACCATGAGGCCATTCCCAAGAATCTTCGAAGAGATTTGATGGAGGCTGGTACCGGGAAATCTTTAATCGGGGCCGTTTTGTCGGGATCAACCTGCAACCCATTTCGGTTGACAAGAAACCCTAGGTATTTAACCTCCGGGCAACAGAATTCGCATTATTCGGGGTTAATTTTTAGGCCGGCCCCCGCGATCCGATCGAATACTCGTTTGAGCCAGTCGATGTGTTCTTCGAAGGTTTCTGTGACGACGATTATGTCGTCAAGGTATGCGAACGCGTGAGGTTCCATCTAGGGCCCTATTATACGATCAAGCAAACACTGAAACGTGGCCGGAGCTCCCGTGAGTCCGTACGGCATTCTTTTAAATTGGAATAGGCCCCGGTACGGGACCGTAAATGCCGTGATCTCTTTGGAAGCTTCTTCGAGAGGAATCTGATGAAAAGCTTGGCTGAGGTCGATGGTGGAAATATATTTCGCCGACCTTAACCGATCTAGAATGTGTGTCATGTACGGGAGCGGATAGGCGTCCTTTTTGGAAACTTCGTTCACCTTGGGGAAATCCAAGCAGAACCGATAAGTACTATTTGGTTTCCGGATCATTACGATAGGACTCGCCCGATCGCTCCGCGAGGGCTCGATCACACCTTCCTCGAGCATCCTATCTACCTCGGCGTTAATGGCCGCCCGTACTACAGGGGTCACCGGATAATAACGCTGTTTAATATGCGTGGTGTTTCCTACATCGATCCGATGCTGTATTAATTTCGTTACCCCGGGTACCTTTCGCAATATTTTTAACTCCTTTTCTAGGAAACGCGCTAGACGAGAGCGTTCATTGGACTCTAGTTCTGATATTCCGAGCAGAGTGTTAAAAAAATCGAGGTTTTCTCCCGACGTGAACTCAAATATTTCCGCCGGGCTATCACTGAAATTCCACAGTCGACGCGCATGGTTTATCACGATTTCAAATTTTTCGAGAGCGTCTAATCCGAAAATTAATGGCACCGGCAATGAGGGAAAAACCCTAGCGTTTATGGTGCACTCACGGTCTCTCAGGGTTAGCGGCATTTCTATTTCCTCATTGCACGTGATCTGTTCCCCATTCGCGATGATACTATCTTTTGGGGACGTTTTCCGCCTCGAAAACCCTAATCTGGCCGCGACCAACAGAGCCTTTTCTCCGACATAAGTGTTGGTTGACCCGTTATCAAACAGTGCGGGTAGAACTTGGTTCCGAATTTTAATTGCGACTATCAAAGGCTTGCGCCTGTAGCAACATGATAGCGGGCTATACATGCCCCCAAGCTCTTGGGAAGACGCGCGGTCCGGAGTGGGGAGGGCGTTGTTTTGCCTCTCGGGAGTCCTTTCGGCCCTCACTTGCGACTCCCGGCACCGTTTTCCGAACAGGTGTGCGAATCTCTCATCGTCACGCCCTTTTCCCCGCGCCGATAACAATAAATCGTTTTTGGTGCGCGGCAGCCGATCGAAAGGTGACTCGTGTCGCCGCAATTCCAGCAACGGAGTTCCTTCGAGGGGTCTCGGTTACCCTGGGATCTCGGATCTCGGTTGCCCTGCCGGACAGGTGGGCGGTCGCGACGGTTACCGTATTTTTGCGGCCCGTCCTGAGAGTTTTCCTGAGAGCCTCTCTGCCGGGGAGATTGTTCCCGATATGAGAGAATAGCCGCGAAGTGAGTGCTCGAATGCCTTGGTGTCTTTTTAGGCGAACGGTAGGCTAATGCTGAAATGAGGGACCTGTCAGGTGAGCGAGGTCGTGGTCGGTACCGCTCCTCCTCCCTACTATGTTCAATGCTTCTTGCGCGGGCCTCCAAATCGTCGAAATCATGAACAGTACTGAGCTGAATTAGGTACTTGAGATCCGAGCTCATATTACGCCACGCGTACATGAGTTGCTCCCCTATCGCGAACGGAGGTTTGACTCTATCTAAGAGAGCACGCATGCACGTCAAATACCTCGAAAATGGCTCGTGTGCTCCCTGTACGCGCCCTAAAATTTCTTCTCTTAGCGCCATCTGATAGTTTGGGCTTCGGAACCTGCCACGCATGGCCGACTCGAGATCGAAAAGAGTCGAGAGGCTCGGTCGTTTCGTCCGGTACCACCATAACGCGGTATCCCGGAAGAAGAAATCGAGACAATCTAATAGGTCTGTGTCCGAGGCTGGAAGCATTCGCCGACCTCTCGCAAGCAGTAATAGAAAATTCTCGACATCCTCTCCGACCTCGCCCGAGAAACGAATTCCCCATTTTCGCAAGGTCTCATATGTGGAGCGCATCGTGGCGGACTCTCTAGGCGTCGGTGTACTGCATTTGTACGGGGAGGAGTGTATCGGTAGCTCCGTGGCTTGAATTCCCCGATGATTAGAATTTCGATTTCCGTCCCATTCCCGATTATCCCAAACTAATTCATGCAGTCTATCGGGTTCCCTGGGGGGAAATGCAAAAGAAACGCGAGATGTGGGGTCTCGCGTCGCGGCCTCGTGCACTCTCTCCCATATACCGGGAGGTTGCGAGGGCGGTCGATCATCTGCTGCTATCGGGGTACCATCATCGCGGAGGAAGGGGTTTGTTTGTATTTGGATTAGTCGGCCCAGTCCCTGATCCGCCTCCGCTAAGGGCTCCGGCACGGGATTCCATGGTATCGTTCCGACACCGCTGTCCGGCATTTCTTTATTCAAATTATCATGGCGAGGTTGGTCGGGTGGCGGCGCGACCCTCGGAGGAGTGCGTCTCATGTTGGTTCAACGTGGGTGCGAAAGAGGGGAAGATTGGTTTTACCCGAGCGGGACCTGTCAACTCGCGAATACGCGGGTCGCCGCGCTCTCTCTCGTCCAACGTGTTCGTCACGATACCCCCACTCTACCTCGATCTTCGGTTTGAACGCGCGCGGGTCTGTCGATCTCCGATACGCTAACTCGCGATCTCTCCCGACAATTCGAACGAAATTATTTTCGCCCGGGGTATACGAGGTTCACGAAATACACAGTTAAATACACAATTTATTCCGAAGGTACGGTTTGCGATTCTCGACAAGTGCCTCGCTCCTTGTTACAAGAGAGGGCGGAAAAACAAAATTTTATTTTCTTATACACCTCGCGTCGTAGCCTCGAGGACCTCGAGAGTGTCACCAAAAAAAAAATCAAAACAAACTCTCGGCCGCTCAGCGCGTATGTCTCGCTACGACCTCGTAGCAAGCGACTACAGTGGATTCAGACGCGACAGCAAAAAAAAACTTTTAAACGAACTCTCGAATCGTCACGCGAACAACGGAAAATTTTTAAAATCGTGTATAAAAGATTTAAACGTCAGGACGATGGACTCACAGAATTAAAAAAAAAAATAAAAAAAATAATAAGAATGTCCGTTCCCAGACAATTCTCAATCGTCCCGGGAATACGAGAAAGAAAAAAAAATAAAAAATAAATAACTAAAATAAATAAAGAAATTAACGTTTCTAAATTAAAACGGCTCGACTGTCGGGGAGAGGCGTCATGAAATAAACGTTAAATAAAATTAAAAAAAAATAAGAAAAGGAATAAATAATAAAAGAAATTTTCGAACGACTCGACTGTCGAAACGATAAAACGCGTAGGAAATGTTTAATTTAATAAAGTGAAAGGGACTTCTCGTTTAATTCCGGATCGTCTCGGTAATAAAAGAAATCTACTTGTAATTACAAGGTCTCGTATTTCCTAAAAACAATTATAAGACCAAGGAAATGTTAAACGAAATAAAATACGACTTCTTCCCGAACACTTCGCGATCGTCACGATAAGAAAGGAAGAGAGGAAAAAAAAATTTTAACAATAAAACGGCTCTCCGAACGATTCGTGATCGTCCCGGTATTAGAGAAGAATTTTAAAAAAAATTAATCAGAGGCGACACTTATTCTTAAAAGATAAAACATCAAAAAGAATTTTAATCGAAATAAAATACTACCTCTTTCTGAACAATTTACGGTCGTCGCGATAATAAAGAAAGAGAATATTCAAAGTCGGTAGCTATGCGCGGCGCGTTCGTCGGAAGGACAAAACGCCAAGCACAACAACGAAGCACGTGACACTCTGTACTTGCCTCGCCGTCGTGGCCACGACTATATTTTCCGCTATTCGTTTATTTCGCACTGAACGTCGCACAGTATTCCTATCCACGGCTTTCAAATTGGGTTTTCCCTAGGGCACTCGACGAGATCACCTTAATTTACCGGATATTAACAAACCTGTTCGCGAGCTTTCTTGAACCACTCTGGATCCATTCCCGTGACCGATGTTCGTCGCCGGTCTCGTTTTCACTCGCCTCGTTCTTCTTTCCCTCGGCACATTCGAAACCCGTTCCTTTATCCAACACTTTTCTCTCCTTCCTTACTATTCTCGGGAACCCGCACGTCTAATTTTGATTCTTAAATGTTAACTCCCAACTCGCCTCTTTCTTACGGGAATGCTAGAGTGGGTTTCGCCGGTATCCGAACGATTTGCAAGTGTATGCTCGACTGGCGCTCCGTCGCGCGCGCTCGTTCGTCGAAACGCCGAATTCTCACGGGCGTTCCCGAACTCGATCGCTCTAGGCCCGCGTCTAGCGAGGCGTCGTGCTAGCCCAGTCGAGACTTTTACGACGGGAAATATTTCCAGCACACAAGAAAGGCTAAAGATTATTTTCTACACATGCACAGCGGGGATATTTTAAACATACAAACAAACAAAATAATCAAGAAAGAAATCTGTACTACAATTTGGTACCGTCGTTACTGAATTCTCTTTTCCACCATTCCGGGGCGGTGTTCGGCCGGATTATCGCTATCGCGAATCGGGCCCCACGTTGGGCGCCAAAAATTTGTGACACGATTTCCGGTACTCGCGTCCCAAAATTCGCTCTCGTCAGACTCGTACGGGATAGGGCGCCAGCCGCGCAAATTTTTACGCGACAAATTTATTTTTCCCGACGAATCGACGAGATGTCGTTTGCCCGACTGCCGCAGCCCTGAATTTGGTAGAGGGGCGGGGTTGATTCGCGACAACAGCACAAAATGATTTTACACGAACACTCCGAGATTTGGTGACGATCGTAACAAGTTTTTATTTTCTATCGACTCTCGCATACGGCGGGATCGGTTCCGGGTACGCGCAATTCGCGGTCCACTTATTTTTCCGAATTGTACAGATTTCTTCCTTGATCGTAATTTTATCTCGTTTTAATGATGACAAACAAATAATAACTTAAGTCTACCTTATACTAAGTGACTTTTGTTCTGGTACTTGAAAAGTGAACCCCTCTCGGCGGCTCTACGTTAATTTAATTTAGGCAAGGTCTTCGCGAATGAGGGAATCGCGCAGGGTGACTCGATATTTCCCGTCCGTTAGTGATCTGCCGCGACAATATCGCTCGTGACTTTAATATTTCCAATTATTTCAAATTCAGTACTTTACCCAACGGGCCACAGCGCGCGCATTACAATGGGTTTTGACGAGCGAAACGACGGCCTCACCGCTACAGTTCCAGAAGATCTCGATCCGGTAAAACCTCGGCCTCGATCTACGATAACTCCGGTGGCGTCGCTTTCTTGGGTGGCGGGAACGGCTACGGCTTGGGAAGTGCACCTCTCCTCGCTCCAGACCAGAACTCAAGTGATGATATTTTCGCGAGGAGTCTTTCCGCGGACCTAGGTCCCGACCCCCACTCCTTGCCTAGTCACAGCCTTTTTGATTTTTCGGCGTTGACCTTGCCGATAACGTTCGCATTTTCAAAATTATTGGACGTGAAAATTGCTCTCGGCTCCGGTCCCGGGACTGATTGGGTCACGGACTCATCGGGAGGATGACCGGCTGTAGAGGGAGACAGACAGCTCGGAGTGGGGCTTCGAGCCGGCGACCTATCCTTGGAATTCGCGACTTTCCGTTGTCGCTCGTTGATACCCAACGGAATCCCTGTACGTGAGGTGCGGAGGGCCGTTATTAGGCGATACCCCCTCCTTCTCATTATTGGAATCCGCTGGTATTGAGTAGAAGAGCGACGTCGCGCGAACCCGTATGCGCTAGGGTAGGTACCTCCGTTGCCGTTCGATTCTCGCCTCGTTCCTCAATCCTGTCCTTTGTAACGGCGAGAACACGCCGTTCGCTCACGAAGTGCAACAAAAAGAAATAATAACGAAAGGGTTAATAAAATAATTTTACGCTAAGCTGGGCCCTGGGAAATCGCTTGAGGGGGTTCCTGGACGGCGGGAGGCGCCCTTCCATGCGCCGAGCCTGAGCCACCTTTAATCTATTGTGACGTGCGAAATTGCCACGTCACAATATATATTCTGATGCAGTCGCTTTGACAGCTGAAATAACCAAACACGGTTATTAGCGCGGATGTGAAACACGAATACAAACGGCTCTTATTAGAGCCAAAAATTTATTTAACAAAGGTTCACGTCGTTTCCAATTTAGATGTGGATTATTTATTTTGATCCTAACATGCGTATATTAGCCATGGCGCTCGCGCGCAATCCGTCGGAGAAACAGCGACAGAGGAAGATACGCAAATAGATGCAGAGTAAGTTAAATAAACATTCAATAATGTGCTCATTCCTTTCACTTGCTTATATAAAATCAAGAAATTCGCAGACAAACGTTCATGTGTAGCTTTTGTGTATCCAGAGAGCATGACCGAGCTTCTGTACGTCATTGCCAATTCGGGCGTTCGTAAGTCTGGAATTACTGAATTCACGTCGTTTGGATCGTATATTACGTTGATTGTCTTATCATATAGACTTATCATAAACGGTGAAGTTTTTTTTGTAGAAAATGCATCCGGCTCTGTAGAATTTATTGGCGCAGAGCTTGACAATTATTTTGCCTAACAAATCATAGAACAATTTGAACAAGACTCCCAACCGTTTTTTTATAAACACCCATAACTGCTTAAAAGAATTATGTATAGTGCTGTGACGATGAATGAATTGCCTTGCATCATTGCTCTTCACTGCGTGTACGATGAATGCGAAAGCTGGACTTTGCAGTGTGCTCTCTGCACTTTGCAAGAGACGAGAGCTTCTTTGGGATACTTTTGTGTCGTGAACCCATTTCTACCCCACGTCAACCGAAAAAACTTCGTTCGGATAGAACAATTGGGAAAGCCTCACCTCTCGCTGTACTCACAATAGTGTCCATGCGAAGAACTACAAGTGATGAAATAATTTCTTGTTAGACTTGCTCCACAGTACTGTTCATGTCAAAAATTCTGACTAACATTTCATAACTTTATTTAGAGGGATTCAGTGAATCATCAGAAGATTTTTCTCGCCACTGAATAAGATGACAAGTTTCACAAGCTGTGAAAAATTGAATAACTTGCCGAATTGTTTATCAAACTTGTCATTTTGTTCAGCGGCAAAGAGATGTGTTATGATGATTCACTGAATCCCTCTGAAGAAAGTTTGGAATGTTACTCAGAGGTTTTCACATAGACAGTACTGTGGAGAAAGTCTAACGAATCATTGCTTTTAACCCTGGTAGTTCTACGCATGGGCACTATAGCGAGAACATCGAAAGGTGAGATTTTCCCAATTTTTTTATGAGAACAAAGTTTCTTTGGAGTACGCGGTTGAGAAATTTGTGTGCGGCTCAGGAGTATCTGCAAAAAGCTTGTGTCTCTTGAAAAGCACAGAAATACTACAAAGTGCAGCTTTCTCACTCACTGTACACATAGTTATAAGCACTGACTTAAGTAAATCCATTTGTCTTGACAACAGGAAATGTAATTTTCCAAAACAATGAATATTCATAGAACAACTGATGCCGAGCTTGTTCACATAATTCTGTAATGCATCCGCAATGTTTGGCCCTAGAAGGTGAAACATTATTGAGTGGTATAAATGCTTTGAATAAAAATTAGATTGTGAGAGACGAAAATATTTTAGGTACAGCCGAGTTGCATGTGTTTATATTTTCAATTTCTCTATTTATATCATTAAGGAGCGTCTTCTTTTTATAAATTGAGGTCGTGAATCTCTAACAAAGTGTGTAAAAACGTTTGAGGCATTTTCACATCTGGCACCGATCAAAAACAGTTTGAGCATCTGAGGAGAATTCATTTTCGTTTCAAAAAAAGTTTGAGCATTTAAGAGGAATTAACTTTAGTTCCCAAAAAAAAGTTTGAGCGTTTAAGAAAAATTAATTTTCGTTCCAAAAAAAAATTGAGCATTTAAGAATTCATTTTCGTTCCATTCCAACGATACAAAATTCAACGTCATAGAGTTGGGATCACAAAGATTAAAGAACAAAAAAATTATGAAAATTTTTCAGTGATTTCCAAATTGCCCTATCTCGGCGAAAAATCATCGTAGGAGAAAATTTTAAAAAGCATTTCAAAAGTTAGAATCTTTAGACTTCAAGCTTTGACTTAAAATAATTGTTTGCTCTTTCGTTATTAATAAATCATAAGAAACGTCGCAAAGGAAAATGTCCTATTTTTGTTTCAAAAAGGTGTACAGACAAGGAAAAATTTGTTTGACTAATGACGCAATCAGACGTATTTTCCTTGGATCACCCTTTCTATTTTGAACTTTGAAACAAGTATATATCAATTACATGATCAAAGTCAAATTACGCTTTTGACTTTAATAATCAATAACTCTTGGACCAAACATCGTACACGAATTTGAAGGGCCGTTCTGGAAAGCTGAAAGTATGCTTTTTAGGGTAAGAAAAAACCCAGTTTGGATCAATTTGTTTTCTGTAAGATGTGCAGTTAAAAAATGACAAAAATGCCGCTTATTCTTGAAATTACAAAAGTTACGACATATTTGCAGATAGCTATTGTTACATCCTAGCGAATGTCCTTTCTCTCATCTAGGTTTCTTATCTCGGTTATTCCCAATATCCTCATTTGCCGTCAAAAGCGTATTAAATGTATAAATCTAAGAAAAGACGCGTAACAGCATTAAACGGAACTTGCGTACGTTCAGCGAGCATATTCAAATCACAGCGATATACACACGATAGCAACACCGCCACAGTCATTGACTTATCCTATGACATTGGCTTTCAACAAGAACACGATCTCAGGCAAATATTCTACGAAAAGCCGCAGCTCAAGAAATCAAACAGGAACTCACTCCAAAAACTTTATGCTAGCCATCCGCCTGGAGACAAAGAGAAGTCTGCATGATTCCGCCCGGTAACCAGAGCGGAGTATGAAAACATCTGGGCCATCGGAATCAAGCGATTGCCGCGCTATCGCGAACGACTTAGCGCGAATTTCGGCCTCACACCTCATACGCGTTCCGTTAACAAAGCAAAATTGCATCTTCCATCGGCGCCATTATTTCTAAGAAGAGAAACCAAAGATTGTCTCCCACTCACTCGAAAAATTCGCATGCGAACCAAGAAGGGTGGGTGTGCAAAACGTCGAAGCAGTCTCCCGTCAACTACCATCGACTCAAGTTTTTCTATCAAGTCTTAATTTCAGTCTTCCGACAATCTTCATCAAATTCAGAGCTCAGTCTTCCGGCAACCAACATCGAATCAACTTCTTCTATCAGAACCGAAACGAATATCTCCAATTAATCTTCATACGAACAGTCTTCAATTATCCCTGAATATCAGTCTCAATTCATCGCCGTCGCGCGCCGTTCACATTTATATCCACGCGTAATGCCCGTCGTGGTAAACACGCCGATTATACACACGACCAGCGTAAAATCCTGCGAGCGCCTCACCAGCGATTGTACCAGCGAGCGCACGAGGTCAAGAGTGAAGGCCCTTGTAACGCGAGCGTCAACAAACATCTACGCGAGCGAGCGAGCGACCGAGTGTCAAACACAACCAATGTATGCTAACTTTACCTTTTCTTTTTGTATCATTCATCGTAGACCTGATCGCTTCAAACCGTCTAGTAATCTTATAATAAATCACATAGTGTCAATGGTTAACCAAGTCCATCGAATTATCCCTCAATTTCGAAATATCGTGTCAATTCCTTAATTCTACTCTTTCCCACGTACTACCCTTTTTTACCCTCATCCCGTGCTATTGCGCTAGGCGTAGGCAACAAAGAGGGAAACAAAAATATTATGCTCTCATCCCTTCCGGATGTGACATTAATTTTAAAGTGCTCTTCCGGGATCTCAAAAAGGGAATGTGCTAATTAATCCAACGTCCATAAGTGATTCGGAAATTGATACATCGGAATTGTTATCTGGTTTGGAACCTTCTAAGCGATCGATTAACTAATTACAACAATCCTCAAAAATCGAAATCAAACACACCAAAAAATGAGGACGTTAGAAACAAACCAGTTAATATCCCTAAGACACGCCATGCGCTGCGTCCCCGAATACGACGGACAAAATATCCCTTTATCAGAATTCACAACCAGGTGTGAGGATGCAAATGATATGCTCCCTCCCGAAGCCGAAAAATATTTAGCCAAATTAATTAGATACAAATTAAAAATCAAGCTAGAGAAGCAATCCACGGGAACAAATTCACAACGATAGAAGCACTGATCAAATTCCTCAAAAAGATATACAGGGTGTCCCATTTTAATCTTACACCTGAATTTTCTCGAAAAATATTGCTCGGACGAAATATTGTGTGGAACAAAACTTCTAGGGATTGAAGGGGGACGTTTGAAAAAAATTTATTTGAGGAGCCAAAATTCAAAATGGCGGCGTTACAAAGGCTGACATGTTTTTTTTCAAACGGAAACATAACTTTTTTTTATTGCCAAAAAATTTGTCAGCTGAAAACTAAAAACTTTTGTTGAAAAATTTTTTTGATAAAGTTCATAGTTTTCAAGTGAGAACATCATTTTCAATTATTTCAGATGTATCCAGGATTTGTGTGTGTGTGTGTGTGTGTGTGTGTGTGTGTGTGTGTGTGTGTGTGTGTGTGTGTGTGTGTGTGTGTGTGTGTGTGTGTGTGTGTGTGTGTGTGTGTGTGTGTGTGTGTGTGTGTGTGTGTGTGTGTGTTTTTCTACCCATCGTGATCAAAGTTCGTCAAGGATTTAAAGAAACACGTTTTTGGGCCTGAAGTGAGTGTTCCATACGCACGCACATGCACACACACACACACACGCACGCACACACACCCACACACATACACGCACGCGCGCGCGCGCGCGCACACACACACACACACACACACACACACACACACAACACGGCCCTTCTCAGGGCCAGGAATGCTAGACAGACAACCTCCACGTGGTGTGTTCTGGGTAACGCGAGTGGTCTGCAACAGACTCAGCCATGCAACCTCCTACGCTTTGGCTACCGCAAATGCCGGTGGTAGGAACAATTAGACTAAATGTCTCACGGCAAGCCGCTCAATGTTGTATTTTCGAATGTATGACCACTTGAACAAAAAAAGAATCAAATTTTTTTGTTAAAAATTTTGGTTTCTTTTTGTTTTTTTTTTGTTGTCAAATTTGGACGATATTTCATGAGAAAATTTTGGAGGAAAATCGATGAAAAATAGTTTTTTTCCATTTTAATAGCGTTTGTGCCATTTTCAGGCCCAAAAACGTGTTTCTTTAAATCCTTGACGAACTTTGATCACGATGGGTAGAAAAACACACACACACACACACACACACACACACACACACACACACACACACACACACACACACACACACACACACACAAATCCTGGATACATCTGAAATAATTGAAAATGATGTTCTCACTTGAAAACTATGAACTTTATCAAAAAATTTTTTCAACAAAAGTTTTTAGTTTTCAGCTGACAAATTTTTTGACAATAAAAAAAGTTATGTTTCCGTTTGAAAAAAAACATGTCAGCCTTTGTAACGCCGCCATTTTGAATTTTGGCTCCTCAAATAATTTTTTTTCAAACGTCCCCCTTCAATCCCCAGAAGTTTTGTTCCACACAATATTTCGTCCGAGCAATATTTTTCGAGAAAATTCAGGTGTAAGATTAAAATCGGACACCCTGTATACACCAAATAAATCCGAAAAACAATTATTGGGAGAACTCGGTAATATTGTCATAGATTTCACCGCAAAAATCAAGAAAAAGACAAGGGAAATAATCGGAGCGTTTGTCCCGTCGAGATCCGTAAAATTTTGTAACGTGTGCAAAAAGGGCAATCACACTACAGAATCCTGTCGATTCGCGACTCTTACATGCCAAATTTGCAAAGGTCAAGGCTATAGTGCCAACAAGTGCAGAAAAAAAACTAAACGAGCAAGACTCGGTCATTTGTCAAATTTGCAAAAACCTCGGTCACACCGCCGACGGGTGTCCGATCAGAATTCCCGCGTCACAAACTGCTAATTGTGTAAAACTTCAGGGCACACAGCCGATAAATGTCCTTCGCAAGGAATGGCCGTTCGAACGAACAAACGAACCCGACGAGGTAGTAGAAATCCGTGTGTTCGAAACCTCGTTCCACATGAGAGTCGAAAACCGCACGTTAAAAGAAGAGTATATGTCGCTTTTAAAAATACGTAAGGGTGTTTACGCCGACGACTGCCTGGTAACAAACATCGGCGGAAAGGCCCATTTGAAGATTTTCAACCCCACAAATGACGCCTTACGACTGATCGTGCCGGTCATAAAACTACAGGAATTCGACATCGTGGAAAACAAAAGCAAACAAAAAACAAAATCAGACTGCACGACAATCTGCGAACCCAATTCATTTCCTCGCGATGCTAATCAAAATTCTCGCGATCTTTCCAATCCACCTCAAGATTCTAATCCTAATTCGGACGTAGATTGCATGACAACTACGCCGGTCCAGAGCTAAGTAGTGGCAAAAAAAATCGACGAAAACATCGAAATAAAAGTTTGTCAACGCTTCAGCAAGCGCGATGATGAAGAAAAAAAAACTCAGATTGCATGACAATCTCCAATTCTAATCCAATTTTTCGCGATGCTAATCCAATTTTTCGCGATGCGAATCCAATTTTTCGCGATGCTAATCCCATTTTCTCGCAATGCTAATCCTTCCTCGCAATGCTAATCCCAATTTCTCGCGATGCTCATCCAATTTCTCGCGATGCTAGTCCAATTTCTCGCGATGATAATCCAATTTTTCACGATGCTAATCCATTTTCTCAAGACTCTAATCTTAATTCGGACGTAGATTGCATGACAACTACGCCGGTCCAGAGCCCAGTAATGGCGGGTAGAAAAAAAATCAACAAAAACGTCGAAATAAAACTTTGTCAACGCTCCAGTGAGAGCAATGACGAAGAAAAACCAAACAAACCAAAAAGACAACAAACCCACATTGCATGACAATCTCCAATTCTAATCCAATTGCTCGCGATGCTAATCTCAATGTCTCGCGATGCTAATCCAATTTCTCGCGATGCTAATCCAATTTCTCGCGATGCTAATCCAATTTCTCGCGATGCTGATCCCTATTTCCCGCGATGCTAAGCCATTTCCTTAAGATTCTAATCCTAATTCGGGAGTAGATTGCACGACAACTACGCCGGTCTAGAGCCCCGTAGTGGCCAATAAAAAAAATCGACATAAACGTCGAAATAAAACTTTGCCAACGCTTCAGTGAGAGCGATGATATAGAAAAATCCAAACCAATTCAAAAACAAAAGACCAATCTCGAAAGCAAATTAAAAACTAAAAAAACGAAGAAAAGCAAAATCAAAATAAAAATGTAAATTCTATCGTCACCTCTAAGTCAACATCGCATATAATCGAAATTTCGAACATCACATTACAAGATTTCGCGCGAAAATCAAACCAGACTAGCGATAGCAATGTCGAAAACAAAAATCCAACAACCGTTACCGGTCGAGCAGATGTCCACTCTGTCCCGCGTTAGAAAAACATAAACATCGTCACTCGCTCTCAAGCGAAGAGCGATATGGAGAAAGTGCACAAATCATGTGGCGACTACGCTACCTTCAAGGCCAATGCGGCTGCAGCCGAACGCGTAGACGCGCACTCCGAAACTCGACCCCTACACGTCAAATTCGTAAACCCATAGATTACGCAGAGAGTAGCGACGACGAGACGGAGGCCGAGATAATAAGACCAATACACACTAGTCGACCCACGGAGGGCATTGCCCCGAAATCAGCTGAGAGCCCTGACCAGCGCAAAGCATTTCCGATCCATCGCTTCAAAAACTCTATCGATCCTAATTCCAATAATTTGACAAATTCGGATTCCAACTCTCTCGATTCACATCCCTCCGAAAACGAGGATCCTCCAGTGGAGGAAAGAAAAATATCGGAATTAACAATTGCTAATTGCGTCAATGCCATGGACTTGTTCCATTTTCGAAACGATAATCCGGTTTATTTCACCGACCCAACGGGTAAGCCGTATGACCCAGGAGGACACAAGGGTGTTTCAAAAACCGATTTTAATCCTAATTAAATAAATAATCATAATAATTAACCTGTTTTTAAGATAGCCATTATCAATCTACTCTGTAACGTTTAACGATATCACCTTTGCAATCGTAACCAGAGAAACAGATCAAATTTTTTATTACAGTATCCTCAGTATAGAACATCCGAACTTGTTAATATTCAAAGCTCGCCGTACTACATATTTCGCAATTCAAGAAAGGTTTCCCGTCGCGAACCTAGATATAATTGCCTACATGCATTTGAAATCCATATACGTAGCCATTATATTATATTAGAAAATTGCTGTATTACGATATGCCTACGCAACGGTGAAAAAAAAGCGCCGAATACTCCAAAATAGTTTGTCATTAGCGATCCAAGCGGCAGGCGGATGGTATGCAGTTTAGTCGAAAAACTGAGTTATATGGTGGTACTTTCTGGCGAAAGAGTACACGTTATTCAATGTATAAGAACACAAGAAAATCTGATCAGTTTAACAGAATTTTACGATCAACTTCCTGTCACTCGTGGGAGCGAAATATATCTCCTTATTCCTCTAACGAATATATTACAAAAAAAACTCAAACCACCTGCAATTCTTTCCTTCAGAAACACCTCTTCGGAGACACCTGGTACAAGTTCATCCCTGTTCCGGTCAAAGCCACACCACCTGCAATCACGAAATCGACGACGAAGTCTCTTCGACGATATACCAACCCCGGATCACCAGCATCATATGGGATATATTCCACAGAAGATATCGACAACGTACGAGAACGCGTAATGTTTCCTGTGGAGAAACCCGCTGTCGTAGACAATATGGCATGGGGTATCAGTGGTCAAAACACTACCAATCCGGAGGACAAGTTGTTAAATCTCCTGGATAACAACAATCAATAACACCAAGTGGACTCCATCTGGAATCGCACCTGGAAAAAAAATCCACTCAATTCGGTACAGCAAACGCTGGTTTCACCCGAATATTACTCGTCGTGCGAGCGATCAAGGTCCTCGTAGATACGTGATCCATGCAAACAGCCGATACCCTGTATACGGCTGGTCGATCTACCGCTTCGGTGCAGTATGGGACTCGCTTACGTACCAACTGATGCACCTGGCTAAACGGTCCAAGAAGAAAACGTCAACGGATGCAGTGACTGGTCAAGAACTTCATCAACTCGTGTCGGCCCCTCCAGCTGAACCAGAGGGCCAAGACCAACGCTTCAACACATGACCTGTACCCTGAAATCTCCGATCATCCAGAAAATAACAAATCCTGGAAACCGCACTCCTTCCCTGAAGTTCGCACGAGGAGACACAATATTTCTGATTATGCTAATAATCTTCGTTTTGTCATCGTTCTTTTAACTTTGTCAAGTTAGGCCAAAGTAAATAAAACAGTACCTATGCATAACGCAAAATAAAAAGGACAAAGCACGTACACATACATTTCATAGCAAAAGAAATATATTATATATATATATAATTATTTTAAAAAAACGGAGAACAAAGAAAACTTCCACATACAGAGACCTAGATACGCAATAACTAAAAACATTCTCATACAAAGATCATATACACAATAATATCACACACATACTTCCCTTTCTCTATAGCCTACATAATACTTTAATCCAAAAATTGTACCTACCAACACCGCAAGCGTTCAAGAATAGGCTGATGACGATATTGATATGACCTTTGGGACATTCATATTAACTTAGCGGGACGCTCAATCTTCAACCGGGGAGGTGTTACATCCTAGCGAGTGTCCCTTCTCTCATGTCGGTTTCTTATCTCGGTTATTCCCAATATCCTCATTTGCCGTCATAAGCGTATTAAATGTATAAATCTAAGAAAAGACGCGTAACAGCATTAAACGGAACTTGCGTACGTTCCGCGAGCATATTCAAATCCCAGCGATATATACACGATAGCAGTACCGCCACAGTCATTGACTTTTCCTATCACAATGAATTTCAACAAGAACACAATCCAGGCAAACATTTCGCGAATAGTCGCAGCTCAAAAATGCAAACAGGAACTCACTCCAAAAACTTGACGCTAGCCAACCGCATGGAGACAAAGAAAAGTCTACACGATTCGACTCGGTAACCGGAGCGGAGTATGAAAACATCCGGGCCGTCCGAATCAAACAGTTGCCGCGCTATCGCGAACGACTAAGCACGAATTTCGGCCTCACACCTCATACGCGTTCCGCTAACAAAGCAAAATTGCACCTTCCACCAGCGCCATTATTTCTAAGAAGAGAAACCAAAGATTGTCTCCCACTCACTCGAAAAATTCGCATGCGAACCAGGAACGGTCAGTGTGCAAAAGGTCGAAGCAATCTCCCTTCAACTACCATCGACTCAAGTTCTTCTATCAAGTCTCAATTCCAGTCTTCTAACAATCTTTATTAAATTTAGAGCTCAGTCTTTCGTCCACCAACATCGAATTAACTTCTTCTATCAAGTCTTAATTCAGAAGCCAAACGAATATCTCCAATTAACCTTCATACGAACAGTATTCGTCTTTCCCTGAATATCAGTCTCAATTCATCGACCTCGCGCGCCGTTCATATTTATATCCACGCGTAGTGCCCGTCGATTATACACACGATCAGCGTAAAATCCATGTAAGCTAACTTTACCTTTTCTTTTTGCATCATCGATCGTAGACCTGATCGCTTCAAACCGTCTAGTAATCTTATAATAAATAACATAGTGTCAATCGTACACCAAGTCTGTCGAATTATTCCTAAATTTTGAAAAATCGCGTCAATTCCTTAATTCTACTCTTTCCCACGCACTACCCCTTTTTACCCTCATCCCGTGCTATTGCGCTAGGCGTAGGCAGCAAAGAGGCAAACGAAAATATTGTGCTTTTATCCCTTCCGGATGTGACACTATCGCGAATATTATGCTCAGGCACTTTTTTCAAGTTGATAGTGTCCACAAGTAGTATGCTAAGCGTAAAGTGGTCCCGATTTGTTCCCTGTAGCCCGAATGATGAAAGTTTTGAAGTTGGTAAAAAAGAAATTAAAGGAAAACTATTATTGTTTTAGGCCACTGTTATTTTGCTTACTCGGTACAAAATAGTTTTTCGACATTTACGGGTATTTTCACTCATGTAAAGTCAGAATTTGTACAAAGAAAAAAATTTAACTTCTTTTCAATAAACGAAAATCTCTTTGTTTGTAAAAGGGTAGTAAGTATTTTTGTATTGTTCACATATAAATGTTTGTCTACATCTTATTGTGAAATTATTCCCTGAAATGACTTGCTTATATTGAACAAAGATTATCGTGTATCGTTTAACGATTCCTTTTCGCACGATCTGCCTCTCTTTCCTTCGTCTTTCCGACTGCCTCTCCCGTGGGCCTGCCGGCCGGGCCTCCTCTCATCGCCCCTCTCGCCCTTTCCCTCCCGCGCTATCCTGGCTCCTTCCCCTTTCTTTTGGCAGGGCTCTCCTACGACGCTAGGCCAACACACGCTAGGACGTGTTCCTCCCTCCATTTTCGCCGCAACTCGCACTCGATCCTCTGCCCGATTCCTTTGTTTGCTTCATTTGGCCCTTCTTAATCTACGACGTCCTCATCATGTCTCTTTCGTCCGTTAATCTGAAAGTAAGAGTCCACCGTTCAAATTACCCAAGATCCCGTACGGATAACGCTAGGCGTGACGCAACGTTCACCCCGGAGTCAGAGTGATTAGTTCCAATTTCGGAGTTTCAGCCACCCCACGTCATCGTTTGAGTTTCATTTGGATTTTTTTTTCGCCCCGAGGTTACCTTTGTTCACCTCTTCAGGTTAACTATCATTCACCTGGTTCGATTACTATTATTCATCGAATAGTTCTCTGGGCTACTATCATTCACCCAAGGTTACTATCATTCGCCTCTCCAGGTTAGTATCGTTCACCTGGTTTGATTACTATCATTCATCGAATAATTCTCAGGGCTACTATCATTCACCCAAGGTTACTATCATTCACCCCTTCAGGTCACTATCGTTCACCTGGTTTGACTACTATCGTTCATCGAATTCCTAACACGACCTTACCAGACTGTGCTGTAGCATAAAAAATGATCCACGGGCTCTGCTGGTCTACTGCCACCACCGTTCGTTGCCCTGGCGTCTTCTTCATATCCCTGAGATCCTCAATCTCGTAACGATCGTTGGGAAGGATCGCCCTGACCTTGAACGGTCCCTTGGCGTTTGCGTTTAGTTTCCGGCTCTCCCCTGTAGCGGGTGCTGCACTGGATCTCGACATGACAACGTCTTCGACAGCGTACTTAGGAGGTTTGAATCTCTTTGCATTAAACGCCTTTTTATGTCTCTCCTGTTCTACCACGATGTTGTCTTTGGCCACCCTCCGCATCTCCTCCAGATTTACTTGGTCCAAAGTATCTTGGATCGCAGATAATAATGCCCCATCGGCTATACTGCAGGGCTTGAATCCGTATAATAATTTCGACGGTGTTCGCCGCGTGCTGCGATTTGTTGTATCATTGAGAGCACTTTGGACCTTCTTCACGGACTCGTCTCACGTGTCCTCCGGTTCCCCTGCGCTGGTCGTGGCTAGCGCGCCCAGTACCGCACGGTTGACCCACTCACACTGTCCGTTGGCTCTAGGAGTGGCCACTGCATTCAGGACATGTTTTATTCCGCATTCCCTGCAGACTGCTCCGAACTAGTGTGATGTGAAGGCCGATCCCCGATCTATGATTATCCGCGTAGGGACGCCGAAGATCGCAAAGACAGTCAACAACGCTTTTATTACACACTTGGTTTTAGAACTCCGCACGGCCTCTAAATGCAAAACTTCGTAAATCCATCTACAAGCGTTAGGATCTGCGTGTTTTTTTCGCGCGCTGCGTTTAAATCGGCCGACGTGGTCGAGGTGCAATGTGTGGAACGGAATAGCGACCTTATCTATCGGGTGCAGATATCCTGGTTTCTTTCCGGCAGATGTTTTGTAGTATAGACAGTTAAGGCAGGCTTTTACGTACTTTGTCACGAATCTACACATCCCCTTAAAACAATAGTGCTCCTTGATTTTGTATACAGTCTTCTCAACGGCAAAATGCCCTGAGTCGTCATGGCACATCTTTACCACGTTCCATCGGGCCGCTCGAGGTACGAGCCATTTATACCCTGTTTCGGTTTTACGAAAAACTACTCCCCCTTTTAAGTCACATTTCTCGAAATATTCTTTTACATCTGGTTGAACATCCCCAGAGGCGAGTATTTCCCGAATAATCTTGATTTTATCATCTTGAAGTTGAGCTACTTTTATCCATTCGGATGAGGTGATGTCAACAGCCAAGCATTGTATCGGACGTCGACTCAAGTAATCAGCCTGCGCTATTTGACTACCCGGTCGATATACCACGTCAAAGTCGAAATTTTGGAAATAAACCCACCATCGAGCCACTCTCGGGTTTAAATTCTTTTTCGTCGCTGTGGCGCGGCCGGCGCTGCAGTCGGTTACCACTGTAAACTTGATACCTATTAAATAGACTCGAAACTTCGTGAACGCGTCGACTACCACAAGCGTCTCTAGGTCGTATGGATGGTACCTTTGTTCTGTTGACGTTGTTTTTCGACTGGGGTAAGCTATTACGTACATTTTCTCTTCGTTATTTTTTTGATTAAAATGGCTCCGAGCCCTATGGCGCTTGCATCTGTATGCACTTCTGTTTCTAACGCAGCGTTAAAAATCGATAAAATTGGTCGCGAAGATAACGCTTTCTTTATGTTGTGTACCGCCGCTTCCTGGTCTGATCCCCAATTCCAGGCGTAGCCCTTATGTAATAACTGCGTCAAGGGCGCGGGTCTTTTTGCGAAATCCTAGATAATTTTCCGGAAATACCCGGCTGGACCGAGAAACGGTCGAACTTATTTTACGTCCTTCGGTTATTCTGTTTTCATTAACGCGTCGACCTTCCGTGCCCCCGGTTGCACTCACGCCTGCGATATCTCTCGTCCTAAGTAATATTTTCTTTAAAAAAAACGACATTTGGAAATGTTTATCGAGAATTTTTTTTCCTGCAGTATCTTCAATGGTTTGGTTAAGAGTTCGAACCCTTTCTCTACGCTGTCGCACGCGAGAAGTATGTCGTCGATGTAGACGTAGTAGTCGGTACCCCTGAAGGTTGTCATCGAGGTTCTTCGAAAGTATTCCGGGGCGTTTACTGATCCGAATGCTACGCGCAAAAACTCGTAGTGGCCGTTTAGCGTCACAAAAGCTGTTTTTTCGACTGCGTCCGGATGTAGAGGGATTTGGTAAAACCCGGACTTTAAATCGAGCGAGATGTAATATTTTTTTCCGCCTAAACGGTCGATTTGGTCATCGATTATGGGTAACGGGTACTTCATGCGTTTTGTAACTTTGGTTAGGGCCCTGTAATCTATGCACATTCTATCGTCGTTGGTTTTCTCTTTTACGAGTATTGTAGGACTCGCGTACGGCGACGAACTCTCTCTAATAATACCGCTGTCTTCTAGCTCAGATATAATTTGCTTTACTTTTTCGCGCTCAGCTATTGACAAACGATATGGTCGACGAACAACCGGTTCGTTATCGAGAAGTTCGATCTTCATGCTCGGTACGTCCGCGCACCCTAAATCCTCTATACTGAGTGAAAAACTCTCGCGAAATAGGTTTAATGTCTGTACCAGACGATTTACATTTTCCAAAGCAAGTCCCTCGCACATTACGTCATCCTCTCGAATATGCCTTGTCTCTCGCGCGATGAGGTTGACTTCGAGAACTTTGTTTTTTTTTTTTAAATTTAACCCCATGCGCGTCGGACAGTGCCACCACATTTGGCACATTTAGAATCTCGCGCCCGAGTAAAATCTCCTTGCTGAGTTGACTATCCGGTAATATATATATAAACGTTTCGTATCCGATGCAGTCTATTTCGACCTTTATTTGCGCTTGGGCAATTGGCAATCCCACTGTATTATTAAACGCCACCATGGTGCTGTCGGTCTTTTCCGGTTTAAGTTGTATCAAACGGGCTACGCTTTTCTGAATTAGGGAGCAATCGCTCCCCAAATCGACCATACAGTCTTTCTCTAAGCCGTTTACGAGACATTTTTTCAGTGGTTTTTCAACTACTGCCTCGTCGACCCGACCGACGTCCAGCACCCAAGGCGTTTTATCCACTAGTCATTTTTTTCTCCCCGCAGCATCGGCAGCTTGTTTTTTGTAACATTTTGCCTCTTCGTGGCCCGTGATTTTACAGTACGTGCATTTTATTATCGGTTTGTTATTCATCTGCGTGTCAGCAATATTTTTCTCTACTCGCCCCGGACAGTCGCGCCTAAAGTGATCTGGCTTTTTACAACCGTGACACAACATACCCCCCTTTTTGTCATCACGATCTCCCGATCTCTTAACGCCCGTTTGCTTGGAATGTTTGTATCCATCCTGTCTCGTGCCCTTGGGATACTCTTATGACCTCGTGTTTGCCCGAAAAATACTAAGCCTCTGATTGAGTTGCGCGATCGTACTCAACCTGACTTTTAATAATGTCATCCGAATGTTTTCGTCATGGATACCGTGAGTGATAAGATCTACCTTTTGATCTTCGGGTATATTTAATTTTAGTTTGTTAATCTTCTGCACCTTAACGAAACAATATTCTTGCAGGTCTTGGCCGGGTTTGCTTTTATATTCTACAACTTCGTTAAATAAACGCCCAAAGCTTTCTTCGCCCGGAAATTGTTTGACCAACTCGTGAGAAAATCCCTCCCAGTCCGGAAAAGTACGCGCAAGCCCATCGTACCACAATTTCGCGTTTCCCCTTAATCTGCACCCAGATAAATGCAGATTTACCTTGTCGCCCCACTCGTACACCCGACCACAATCGTTGATTTTGTCGATCCAATCCGAAGCAGATATGATTTTCGTAGCTGGATCGAATTCCGGTAAAAATTTCTCGTTAAGATAGTGACCATGGTTCAGCTGCCTGGGGCCAGTGTTCATGAACCTCGTCAACACGTCGGCAAGATGCATGATGTCCGAGCCTTTGCTTCTCGCGCTCGCTCGTTCAATGATTATGCTTGGGCTTCTCGACGGTCAACTTCTTGTTCGCGATCGTTCGCTGCGCCTATCTCTACTTTGTCGATATCTCGACCCGTGGCGTTAATGTGAACGTCCACGACGTCTCGAGCGGCTTTGTTTTCTCTTTTTTGTCTTCAGTTACTTGTGAAGAAAAAACACAGTATCTCGACTCGCCTTTACAGCGGCTATCACGTGTGTGTATCTCACTTCTGATACGTAGTAAGTATTTTTTTATTGTTCACATATAAATATTTGTCTACATCTTATTGTGAAGTTATTCCCGGAAATAACTTGATTAAATTGAACAAAGATTATCGCGTTTCGTTTAACGATTCCCTTTTGCACGATCTGCCTCTCTTTCCTTCGTCTTTCCGACTGCCGCTCCCGTGGGTCGCCGGCCGGGCCTCCTCTCGCCGCCCGTCTCTCCCTTCGGGCGCCGTCAAAGCTCCTTCCTCTTTCTTTTGGCGGGGCTCTCCTACGACGCTAGCCCAAGACACGCTAGGAAGTGTTCGTCCCTCCGTTTTCGCCGAAACTCGCACACGATCCTCTGTCCGATTCCTTTGTTTGTTTTATTCGTTTGGAATTTTTTTATTGAATAATAACAAACATACCCTCTCAAAGTAAAGAGTTTCATTCTTTAACCTTTTTTTTTTGTTGGAAAAATGGATGTTAAAAGTTGTAACCCCTTGGTATTTCCTATATTTTTATTAAGAGGGATGGTACCCCATCGCCGTCGGTATGGCAGATCGGAATAGTAGATACCCACGGATTTCCTAAACGGCTCTTCCAAATTTCGCGAAATTTGACCAGACAATGTCAAATTGATATACGAATGGCTGTCTTCTCATCAAATTTCTTGAAACGAAAAAAAATTAAGGAGATTGTATTACCATGCTGACGCCGTGATAGAAGTTATATAAAATACAAAGTTTGGCTAATGCCACGACTTGGAGGGGAGAAGAGCCGCGTAACCACGTTAAAAACACGTATTTTGGCACCTCAATCATCTCATTCCTCCGCATATTTCACGAAATCCGTGGGTGTCTACAATTAGTAGGTAATTGCTGATAATTTCGAGCAAATATCGCACGATATTTGCTCGAAATTATTTGCCACAACTTAGTTCCCGCGAATTCCAGCGAGGCGCTCAGGACGCATTCTCTGCAGACGACGTATGTATTTCGAGTTGGCTCGAAATCGGTGAGCCGAGAACGTGACAGCAACGGAAAAAATGTCGACAATTGTGCTGCGGTGTTCAACAATTGTGTTTTTTAATTGTTTTTCAACGATAAAGAAAATTCGATGCGGATTGTTCGAGTTGTCTCAAATCCGACGGACTTACGCATAGTTTCATCGGGCGAGTCGCGTGGGTGACGTATTCGTCGAGCGGCTTTGAGGTTATGTACTCGCATCGCTCATTAATTTTTCCCTAAGAACGAATTTCTTTATTGTGTGGAATCGTTTAATCGCACGCGATATTATAAGTTATAAAAGCATAATTTAAAGTCGGAATAAAAACTCGTTCTTGCTCGAAATTCTTTTGAGGGAAAGTTACGGTCTCGGCCTCCTACCATCTCACAATAAGATTTTTTCATTTTGTCATACAAACATTGTCAGTGCATCATAAAACAATGTGAACACGCGTGCCATCATGTGTTCTATGAATGCGCATAATTATTTAAAATAATTATATCTCGTGTCGCGAAGGTGAATTGAACCAGTGCTTATGACTGTGTGTACGGTGAGTGGAAAAGCTGCACTTCGCAGTGTGCTTCCTACTGTTGTGCCCTGAAAAGACAGAAATTTTCATATTGCTAGCGCAGGAAGTTCAAAGACCCCATGCGACGATATCGAGCCCGATATTTCACAAGCCCGATATTCCGCTCGACTCAGCCGGAAAAACTCTGAATCCCAATCGAACGAATCGAACGTTCTCGAAGGATTGGTTGCGAAAACCCGAGTTAACAATTAGCCGAAAGAATTAATCGAAAGGCAGTCGCCGGCCAGAAGCCGAGGAGGTCGGTCTCAAGGCATAAAAGAGAATTGTAATATTGTTGCCTAATTTTAAATAAAATATAAGTTGTTCAAGTTGCAATATCCCGAATTGGAGATTTACTCGGAACGGGAAAAGTCCCCACATACCCTCGCCCTCGAGCATCCGACAACCCACGGTGTCAACTTACTCGAGAGCGAAATTCCGTGCTCTCCGCGCATCGTCAGAAGCCGGGGGGAATCCCACCGCTGCCACAACATTGGTGGCAGCGGTGGGATTCCCGCAATTGGGGATACCGCACCTTTGCATTACACAACTTCAAAAAAAAGAAGAAGGAAACATCCTATCCAACGTACAAAATAAACTGAACGCAGCAAGTGCTGAAAAGGAGGTCAACGAGTGATCCGACCGACGACCGTCGAACCGGACAAATAAAAAGAAAAATTGCGGCGTAAGCAAACGCCCGAGTCAACCGTACAGAGCTGTTCAAAAGCAACCAGATCCCGAGGATCATCGATACCAGACCGACCCAAGGATAGAGCGCACGAGAACAGCAAACCAAAGCAACACCACAACAGGGAACAATACTGGCAATTTCCTGCCAAACAGCTACGAGAACGAGGTCAACATCTTGTGAACAACCGACTACGAAGCATCGATCAACATGAGGCGCATCATCGTACTGTAAGTGACGGAACATTTATAAAAAAAAAACACCCTCCAAAGCCAAACAATTAAACATTAATGTCAAACGAAGACGAGCGTCGTAAATTATACCGATTACCGGGTAACAACAAATGATCGCGTTCATTAAATTCAATTTTCGACGAACTCATTGCGAGAGATCGTCCCGAGAATCAAACAGTCGAACAAGAACTACAGGAACCTAGGAAAAAGCGATTTCGATCCGCAACAAGTTCAGACGAAAGTCCAAATTCACAAAATTCCTCAAATAGGCCGACAGCTGCGAAACGTACCAAAATTCGATCCGCAGCAGATCGAACCGTTCATTTTTCTGATCAATCAACAGATTCTGATCAATCTCCTGAAAATATAGACACTAGGCGTGGTCGCGAAATAGA
The DNA here is from genome assembly GCA_944452715.1 of Ophion slaviceki. NCBI lineage: Eukaryota > Metazoa > Arthropoda > Insecta > Hymenoptera > Ichneumonidae > Ophion > Ophion slaviceki. The sequence continues at coordinate 38,704,012 of OX101786.1, read as the reverse complement.
AATTCAAGAATTTTCCCTACTCCAACTTAATTCAGATAACATGGCACAAGAAAATGCTTTCATGACCCTAAAAGAGGCGCGAAGCCTTATACCCCGATTTGATGGCGAAAAACCTGAAGAAGTCGACGACATAATTGAAGCATTCGGCTATGCAAACGCGTGCGTTGCAGCAGCCGATAGACATTCCCTTTTACAATCCGTGTTAGCAACAAAAGTAATAGGAAAAGCGCGAAAAGATACCCGATATAAAGAAATAGAATCGTAACAACAATTTAAAGAAGAAATGACAGCATTATATGGAACGCGACGTGGATGTTAGTATACGGTCAACGACTCGAGGCCATAATGATGGAATTAATCGAAGCCAGCACAACCGAGGCAAGATCGCCTGCGGAAAAAAGAACAATTGAGACATATGTAAAGAGGACTTCGAAGGGAATACCAAGTCATCGTAAAGGCTCGAGGATTCAAGAATCTCGGATCAGCCCTTAAAGGAGCAATGGAAGAGGAAAAATCGCTACAAGGAGGCGAATCCATAAACAGGCAGACTCATCTGGAAAAACGAACGTCGGTGACGTGCAATAAATGTCACAAAATGGGACACTTAGCAAAGGATTGCCCATCCAACACATCGTCTTACGGAAGATACAGCCTACCAGCTCCATCGAAAAGCGTGCATCAATTCAACATCACTCGCAATTACTGCAGGAAACCGGCACACGCGTACAAGGATTGCCGAAAAAGGAATTGGCAACAAGGCCAAGGAAACGGATATCGACAGGCACCGGGAACCGGGTATCATCAAAATCATCAAACGAATTATCAACAGGGCCAAGGAACCAGCTACTACAACAAGAGTGGGCCCCCAGGGCGCCCAAATCAGTATCACTGGAACGCAAATAAAAATAGGCCAAAAGAAGACAGACCGAAGGAAGAAAATCGCAACGACAGCGAAAAGAAAAAAACAATTGGATCATTTTCGCTCGATATGGTAACGGCAACAAACGTAGACAGGCCAACAGAAAAAAACCGCAACGACAGCGAAAACAGAAAAACAATTAGGTCATTTTCGCTCGATGTGGCAACGGCAACGAGTGGAGACAAAAAACGCAACGTCAGAAAAATAATCGAAGCATCGAATACAGGTCCGTCCAAAAGAAAAAAATACAAGGAAGAAAATAAAATCGTATTGGATAACGACGATCAATTCTGGAGGAGCCGCTAGCGACTTCCACATCGCGTCTCCCCAGGTCAAAGAAAAAATCCTCACGTTGAAAGGAGACACCGAAGCTCAATGTAGTCTGATAAAAAAGAGTGTATTAAAAAAGGACACAGAAATAATAGAAGAAACGATCGAACTCAAAGGAATCGGAGGAAAAAAATTCTACGCACTGTGTAAAATTATGCTCGTGCTCGAAACACTCGCAGTAAACGTAGAACACGGATTCTACGTAATAGATGACGCAGTACCACTAGAAGTAGACGGAATAATGGGCTTGGACCTCATGAGAGAGCACAACGTCGACATCCTAAGCGGAAGACATATTAAAATATACGCACATCCGATCCCCATGCTGGATGGAACGAATAAAATTAAACTACCTCCCAGAACAGAGCAAATGCTATACGCAAAAACATTGACGGCAAAAATAGGCTGTGCCGCAGCAAAAGAAGTGCGACCACTAGTAAAGATAGGCGGATGTTACGTCCACCCTGAAGGACATTCCTGCCTCATAGTAGTGCGAAACTCAAACAATGAAGAAATCGAGATAGAAAGGCCAACGGTGCAAATTGAATAAATTAAAAAAGAAAAGCCAACCGAAGAAAAGGAAATAAGTGCTGTATCGATCGAAGAAAAATTAAAAAGATAAGACAAGATATGGGAAGTAATCAAAGGAGATTCGAACTTAAACCCAGAAGAAGAAAAATTCCTACGCGAATTCGCTGACGCATACGCTGACGTCTTCCATTTAGAGGAAGAGTCGCTTGGGTGCACCGCTATTGTGGAGCACCGCATAAGCGTACGACCAGGGACAACGCCAATAAAAATTCGTCCATATCGATTACCAGAAGTCCACAAGCAAGAAATGATGGCGCAGACAAAAGAGATGCTAAAAAACGAAATAATTCGACCGAGCAAGAGCCCATGGAATGCTCCTCTACTCGTCGTTCCAAAAAAGCCTGACGCCGACGGAAATATACGCAAGAGGATGGTAGTAGACTTCCGAAAACTGAACGAAGCAACGGAAGGAGACTCGTATCCATTGCCTAATGTTGCCGAAATATTGGACCAATTGAGACGAGCAAAATACTTCACGACTCTCGATTTGGCATCGGGATTTCATCAAATCCCAATGGCTGAAAAAGACAAGGAGGAAACCGCTTTCTCCACTCCTCTTGGACATTACGAGTACAACCGAATGCCATTTGGATTAAAAACGCTCCACCAACCTTTCAAAGGCTGATGGACGCAGTGCTTGCTGGATTTCAAGGACTAAAATGCTACGTATATCTCGACGATATAGTAGTATACGGATCATCGTTCGAAGAACATAACAAAAGGCTGACAGAAGTATTCGATCGACTGAGAGAAGCCCAATTAAAGGTTCAACCTAGGAAATATCGATTTCTGCGAAAAGAAACCCAGTACTTGGGACACATTATTACCGATGTGGGAGTAAAACCCGATCCGGAAAAAATAGAGGCTGCACAACGATTTCAAGCCCCAAAAAACGTAAAGGAGGTTCAATCATTTCTGGGACTAGCCGGATATTACCGAAAATTCATACAGGATTTTTAAAAACTCTCAAAGCCGTTAACAGAACTGATCAAAAAAGAAAACGAATTCATTTGGGATGAAAACTGCGAACAAGCTTTCCAAAAATGGAAGCAAACTCTCAGCACCGCACCGATCCTGCAGTATCCGGATTTCGGAAAACCCTTCGTGGTGACAACTGATACCTCTAACAAGACAATTGGCGCGATTTTATCGCAAGGAAAAATCGGAGAAGATCTACCCATCTGTTACGCGAGTCGCACTCTGAATAAGGCAGAAATGAATTATTCAACAACGGAGAAGGAAATGCTAGCAATAATTTGGGCAGTAGCGCAATTCCTACCATACATATATGGAACAAAATTCACCATCGTGACGGATCATAAGCCCCTCATATGGCTTTTCAACGTAAAAGATCCAGGATCACGACTGATGCGCTGGAGAATAAAGATAGAGGAGTTCAACTATACCATCGAGTATAGGCCTGGCAAGAAGAATACGAATGCGGATGCTTTAAGCCGTATGTATGTATTGATGCTGACGCGGCAAGAACCCGAGGCGGTGGTACGTCACAAGGACGCCGAGAAGCGTAGTAGAGGAAGGCCGCGGAAGGCCCCCCGCTCCGCGCCACCGCCGCCAGCATCAACAGACCCGAGCCATCATGGCCGTGGTCAGCTGGTCCCGCGAGCACATGGCCGGCCGAGAAAAACAATGCAGCCCGCTAGAAAGGAACGCCCACGCAAGGCGAAAGAGGCCCGCGTGAGCGAGAACGACCCGCCACTCCCGCCAGTGGAGGCGGACCAGGCAGCAGGCCCGAGCGGAAAAGAGAAGGAAATAGAAAAAGACTCGAGCGCAAGCGAGACAACAAGCGATAGCGAGACAGAGACGGAAATAGGAGATCGAGAGTGCCCGAGTGAAGAGGAGCGAGGTATGATTCTGCAAGAATACCACGACGCCCCTCTTGGAGGCCATCCGGGCGAAAAAAGGATGAAACAACGAATAAAGATAAAGTATAGCTGGCCGGGAATAAATAACGAAATAAAAAACTACGTAAAATCACGCGACAAATGCCAGAAAAATAAAATCACGCGACGCAAGCATGCTCCCATGACTATTACCGACACACCCAAGATACCATTCGTCAAATGTGCAGTCGATATAGTAGGTCCCTTACCCGAGACCGAAGCCGGGAACAAATACATCCTGACTTTTCAAGACGCATTGTCCAAGTATAGTGCAGCTATTCCGCTAAAAACGCAAGAAGCCAAGGAAGTAGCCAAAGGATTTGAAACTCAAATTGTTTACAAGTACGGCACTCCAAAATAATTATTGTCAGACCAAGGAACGATCTTTCTGAGCGAAACTTTCAAGGAGATGTGCCAATTATTCCGAATAAAAAAGATTCAAACGACGGCATACCATCCCAATCAAACGGAGCATTGGAGCGTTCACACCGAACTCTCGCAGAATACCTGAAATGTTTCATTAGAGAGGATCAAACGGATTGGGATGAGTGGTTGCCATACGCGATGTTCACCTACAATACCACCCCGCACACAGCGACAGGTTTCACTCCATACGAGTTGGTGTTTGAAAAGGTAGCCGATTTACCGACTGCGCTTAAAGAAGCACCACGAAAGACGTACTCATACGACGATTATGTCTCCGAGTTACGCGAACGGCTTCGAGCCACATGGCACGTGGCGAAAGAACGATTGGAAAAAGGAAAAGAAAGGGCAAAGGAAGGACATGATATCACCGCTGGTGCGGTGGAGTACCGCCCCGGCGACCGAGTCCTCCTCCACGACACTACTGTACGCCGAGGCCGATCAGCGAAGCTTTCCCCCAAGTGGACAGGGCCTTACACAGTACGGAACAAAGACTCCGACGTGAACTACACTATCGGTCGTGGGCGCAAGGCCGTGCGGGTACACGTAGACCGCATCAAGCCCTACATTACCCACTAACCGATAGAGTAGATACTGTATCGCGGGGCCAGCGAGGCCGAACCGCGATGTACCCCCGTCACTCGCTCCCGAGTGAGAAGTAGGTGGCAAGCACCACCATTGGTGCGCGCACGAGCGGCGTACCACACGCGCACCCCAAAGATCGAGAATATTTACCTGAAATAGGAAATAGGGAGAAAGCGCGCGGGAAAATAATCAAAGAAAAAATATACCATTTCTTTTTTCAATATATGGTTACAGTCGAAAAACCTTATAACTAGTTTATGCAGGCCACATAGGCCTCCCAGCTCGGATCGGGCGCAAAACCGGCTAAGGGCTCCAGGCCGAATAGGGCCCGCAGCCCGAAGGTGTCGCTCGGGACGCCGTCCCAATCCCACTCGATGCATTCGCGGGAAAAAGGGTCATCACCCCAAAGGCGGGCTAGGGCCTCCCGGAGCGCTCGCTGTCGGGACCGGGCGCCTTTGGCTAGGGCGACAAAATTGTGGAGCCACGATCTCCTCCACACTCGTCGGCCAGACGACGGCCGTTTTGCCGACTGAAAAGAAAGAAAAAAAACCATTGGAATCAGGGGAAATAGAAAAAAACACATATATGTATATAATTCTGAATACTTACTAAAATAAGGTCGAAACTCTGGCTCCAAAACGTCAGCTGGGTGCCGTGGTCGAACGCGGGTTCCATTCTAAAAAAAAAGAGAAAAAACACACACAAACATTTTAGAAAGGGAATAAATGAGATTAACCACACAAAAAAGGGAAAATAAAGACAAATACTCACTCGATCGAATTTTATCCTTTCCGGAAGACCTCACGTGGAAGAAGGTAGAATGATTGATGTAGCCCCGACAGAACAGCGGAGCTATTTAAACCCCAAAATTTTCCCCACTTTCTCATTAATTGCACCCGGCACCAAACCATACCGAGCGCAGTGCACCCCCAAGGCCAGCTAATCGAGCTGACCCTGCATCAGGAGACGCGTAGGGTCCCTGACCGCGACGCTGACGAAGCATCGCTTCTTAAAAAGAGAAAGAAAGAGAATGGAGAGAGAAGAAATCGCAATGTAATAAAAAAAAGGAAGAAAAGTATTGCACGTACAAATAGGGAATCAAGAAAATAAATTATTGAAAATAAAATGGCAAACCCATTTTACAGGTTATTAATCTCAACAGTTAAAACGACAGAAAGGACTAACGAAAGAAAGGAAAAAGAAATTCCGAAATGCGTTTACTATATAACTGGCACAAATGGTAGAATAAATAAAAGAGGATTAATAGACGGATTAGGATCCATTATAAAATCGATAACAGGTAACTTAGATGCGAACGACGCTGCGAATATCGAACGGCAAATCACAGCAATAACGAAAAAACAAGAAACAACAGAAGATGCGTTAAAAGGAAATTTGCAAATCCAGCAAATTACGCTGGAAATGTTCAATCGCACAACGAATCGCCTCGCGGCAATCGAAGAAACACTGGGCCGTTTAGTAAACAATTTACACCATGGAATGAAAAATCTCGTAATAGATATTTTAACACGTCAACAATTGAACGAGAAATTAACAACTATTAGCGTAATAATCGAAACCTTTTTAAACGATATACGTCAATTATCTAACTTTTTAGTAGGCTTGCCAAAAGGAATCGTTAATCCTACAATATTGCCACCTAGACAACTCTAGGCGTATGTAATAGAAGCATTACCAAATCTATCAAAAGGACTGAATTTTCCGACAAAATTACGTCCAGAAAAAATACCCTCACCGTTGTGATAAAAATTCCATTAATCGACAACAACGAGTTCAATGTGAATAAAGCCTATCCTCTACCCGTAAGAATAGAAAGACACGTTTCGGTTCATAGAAACGACCGTAAAAAATGTTATAATTGATCGAGAGCGTCGAGAATATCTGTCATTCTCAGAAAACGAATTATCCAAATGTAAACGACAAAATTATCAATATTACTGTCATCCGAAAAATGCGAGACAAATAATACGATCAGGAGCGCCATGCGAGCTATCGATATTTTTAGGAAAAGAACCCGAAAAAGCAAATTGTACACATCGTTCAGTTAAATTAGAAAATTCTTTGGTCATTACTCTGGAACAAGAAGGGCAATGGATATATGTAGCCCCAGAGACAGTAGCTGTCATGATAAAGTGTAAAAACTCTGCGACAACTCATGCAACAATTACTGGAACAGGATTATTGGCTTTGGATGGGAAATCACCTCCATAGACTTTAAGATTGAAAATTTGAAGGAAACTGTACACGAAAAATTCCTACAATTTTTGCCGCCATTCAATCTATCTTTTCTGACGACAGAAAACGAAATACCTCAACCTTTAATATTGGAAAATATTCCTCATACGATACTTAATGATCCATACGAAGTTAACAAAATTGGCGAACGAATCCAAATATTGAAAACAAAATTAAACAAAAATTACGATCATGTGACGACCCAAAGTCACATCATAGGTAATTATGCCCTCAGCGGAATGATTCCCTTCGCAATGATTATATCATATTTCGGAATTAAAGCGTTGCAACGGCGACGTCTAAATGCCACATCGCCGAAAGACGACCTTGCTGACGTAGCTCCGGCCAGACCGCGAGCTGCCAAACGCAAGGCAACAGCTGACTCACAAAATCCGCGAGTCATATTTACGCGAAATGCACCTCGCACACGCACAACGTAAATGTGTATGAAAAAAAAAGAAAATCGAAATATTAAAAAAAAGGTATATATTATAATATTAAAAAGGCGAAGGAAGGTACAAGTACCTTCGTAATCTATTGTATTATTGTAAGCCGAGAGACGACCGAGAGACAAAACTTGCCAAAGCAATGAAAAAAAAAAAAAAAAAAAATGTATTATATCGCCGAAATTGGGAATTTCGTCTTCCCAAGGTGGAGGAATGTTGTGCCCTGAAAAGACAGGAATTTTCATATTGCTAGCGCAGGAAGTTCAAAGACCCCATGCGACGATATCGAGCCCGATATTTCACAAGTCCGATATTCCGCTCGACTCAGCCGGAAAAAAGCTGAATCGCAATCAAACGAATCGAACGTTCTCGAAGGATTGGTTGCGAAAACCCGAGTTAACAATTAGCCGAAAGAATTAATCGAAAGGCAGTCTTCGGCCAGAAGCCGAGGAGGTCGGTCTCAAGGCATAAAAAAGAATTGTAATATTGTTGCCTAATTTTAAATAAAATATAAGTTGTTCAAGTTGCAATATCCCGAGTTGGAGATTTACTCGGAACGGGAAAAGTCCCCACATACCCTCGCCCTCAAGCATCCGACAACCCACGGTGTCAACTTACTCGAGAGCGAAATTCAGTGCTCTCCGTGCATCGTCAGAAGCCGGGGCACAACACTACGCTTTGCAAAAGACACAAGCTCCTTCGGATACTTTTGTGTCGTGAACAAATTTCTGAACCGTGTAAACCAAAAAAATGTTCAGATATGAAAATTGGAAAAATCTCACCCTCCGCTGTATTCGCAATATTGTCCATGCGAACAATTACAATTGATGGAAGCAAAGTTTCGGTCAACGTTCTCCACCGTACTGTTCATGTGAAAAACTCTGACTAACATTTTATAACCTTATTTAGAAGGATTCAATAAATTATCAAAAGATTTTTCTCGCCACTGAACAAGATAAACATTTTGACAAGCAGTGGCAAAGCGAATAACTTGCCCAGCTGCTTATAAAACTTGTTATTGTTTTCACCGGCAAGATAAATATTCTGATGATTTACTGAATCTCTGTAAAGAATGTTTTTAAATATTACTCAGATTTTTCCACATGAACAGTACCGTGGAGATAGTCTAACGAATCATTTCTTCCATCACTTGGCGTTCTTCGCATGGACATTATTGCGAGTACAGCGAAAGGTGAGATTTTCCTCATTTTTATATTCGAACAAAGTTCTTTTGGTCTTCACGGTGTAGAAATTTGTTTGCGGCACAAAAGTATCCGCCAAGAGCTTGCACTTCTTGTAAAGCGCAGAGAGCACACTACGACATGCAGTTTTTGCACCCACTGTACACAAAGTTAAAAGCGCTGATGCTAGGCAATTCATTTATCTTTCCACATTAAATGTTATTTTCTTAAATAATTCTGACTATAAAACAACTGATGCCAAACTCGTTCTCATCATTCTATAATGCATCCGCAATGATTAAACCTAAAAGGTGGGAAATTATTAAGTGGTGAGAAAATTTAAAAGAGCACGTTGAAGCTGAGAATCCCTAGTTTTCTAGCTTCCACTTAGAAAATTGTATTTCTCCCTTTGTGATTAATAAGTCAAAAGAAAGGTTGCAATGGAAAAATGCTCGATTTCTCTTTTTACAATAGAGTCTACCGACAAGAAAAAATTTGTTCGGTTAATAACGCAATCAGACCCATTTTCCTTGGATGACCCTTCTCTATTCTGAGCTTTTGTAACTTCAATGCAAAAGTTATGATATCTTTGCAGGTGACTATTGCGACTATTGTGTATGCGCATTTTTTTTCGAGTTATTCCTAGTTTTTTCCTCAAAAAGTATGCTAAGCGTAAAGTTTCTCCTATTTTTTGTGTGGTCCGAATTATGAAAGTTTTGAATTGGGTAAACGAAGTGAAGAAATGTTATGATGAGTTTTGACCGTGATTATTTCGCTCGTTAGGTGAAAAAAATGTGCTTTTCCACATTCACGAGTCTTTTCGCTCACGAACAGTGACAATTTGTAGAAAGAAAAAATAATTGAACTTTTTTCAACAAATAAAATTTCTCTTTATTTCCTCAAGGTTACTTTTATTTGTTTGTCAACTTTTCATTATAAAATAACAATTGACCCCGCTAAAAGTAAAAAAGTCCATTTGGTAACATCTTTTTAATTGGAGAATTTTTTGGATGTTAAAAGTTAAAACCTTTCTGTATTTCCTATGCTTTTTTTATACGAAATTTATCTTCTGCTAAATTGGCATATGGGGAATTTGTTTTGTCTCTAAATTTGTGGACAAGAAAATTAAGTATATAACTGTCTTTAGAAGAAAATTTAGAATACTAAAAATTAATGTTTCCATTTAAAATTTTTATATATACCAGTATACCAATGTAGCAGAAAAGAAATTTCGTAATAAAAAAATATTGAAAATACAGGGTGGTGGTATTAAGGTAGTACGAGCGCGCAATTTTGATTTCGATAGATTTTGTTCAAATTTTAACCAGACATTGTTCATATGTGCATGTTTGTGCATGTTTGAGTGAAATTTCAGAACAGTCGACTATTTAGATTGGGAGATAATGGGTTTTTAAATTGCAACTTTTAACACGGCAGGGTCTGCATTGAAATTTAGATAGAATAATTTTCCGTAAAAACATTTGTCCCCAATAATAAGAAGACATGGCAATACCGCATCGTTCCACGTATCCAATGACCTGAGGTTGCGCGGCATATTTAAAATAATACTGCAACACAAATTTTTATTTGGAAGTAATTTTTAATCAAACAAAGTTTTTAATTAGTTATGAATGAACCAACACTTTTATTTGTTAATGAAGATAACATAAACAATATAAAATATTAATATTTATAATGCAAATATTTTTTTATGACAACATTTTTAACTTTAGCAACAGGATAATTATTTTTTTCTCGAAATATTGAACAATACTGTTCTGTGGTGTTGGCATATGTCTTCTTATTATAGGGGACAAATATTTTTTTACGGAAAATTATTCTGTCTAAATTTCAATGCGACCCTGCAGTGTTAAAAGTTGCAATTTTAAAAGCCATTATCTTCCAATCTAAATAGTCGACTGTTCTGAAATTTCACTCAAACATGCATAATGATATGAACAATGTCTGGTTAAAATTTGAACAAAATCTATAGAAAACAAGATTTCGGGCTCGTACTACCTTAAACGTTCAAAATACAGTTAATTTTTCAAACAATAAGTCAATGGAATTTTTTATTGTCTGTGGGTATATTGGCTATTTTCCAATGAGAAATTGACAAATGAATATTATTACACTTTCAAACATGAAAATAAAAATTCGCCTGTTAATAAAATTATTAAACAAAATTTTGGAAAAATTAATTTGTTTTTTTTTTCTCCAAATTGCCACTTTCCAGAAGCAAAAATACCGTGTTTGCGTCATTTTTACCGTTGAATTTGACAGCGCGGATGCAGCAATCATATTTACTGCTGAGAAGTACAGAAATTCTGCGGGTAGCAGAATTGGTCGGGTCGGGTCAGGTTGGGTAATTAGACTATGATTCGGATCGAGTACCCGAATTTTTCGGGTACCCGAATCTTTCAGTTAGCTTGTTTATTTAGCTTCAATTTCGTTTCCGAGCTGAATGAAAAGGCGTCCTTTTGTCTTTGATCATCGATATCTCAGCAAGCAATGATCACACAAGGATTTAAAGGGCAGCTTCGAAAACTTGAATACATTTCCTGCAAAAATGTTTCATTGATTTTTGACAATTTTTTTTTTCACCCTTAACATTGATATGAAAAATGTACAAAAAATTGACGTTTTACGGCTTTTCAGTAAATCTACCACTACGCTACAAGCATTGATGGAAGGACTAAGGTTGCCAGGTTTTCTTTCAGCTTGATGTATCCCCAATAGCCCTGTAAATTCGCGAATTCATCTGTCGCACTGTTTTTCCGGACCGATTGATCAAAGTTTACAACACAATTGAAGGAACAAGTCCATTGTTCCTAAACATCGTGTAATTATCATCAAAATGAAAAAACCGACTTTTTTTCACAACTTTGCACTAGTTGCTTGTTAAATTTGAGAAGAAAATTCGAAAAATTTCCATTTTTTTTTAATTTGAAAAACGTTTCAGGAAACAACACTAACTCATTTTAGACACGATTCGGTCTTCATTTCAAAAATGCCAAAACTGGCAAAATTTAATGTCACCTAGGCAATACTTAAAAAAAGTTAAAGTTTAAAAAAACTTTTGATGAATTTTTTTGCCAAAACTTCGAGGAATTCTACCGTAAAGAAAAGATTAGTTTTGAAAGAAAACTATTAATGAATTGTCCCTTCCGAAAAATGAGGTTTGAAGAGAACTTTCTTTTGAAACCCTGATAACCTTCTCAGAAAATATCGAGAATTACTCGCATAAATGTTCTCAGATAGAGTAGTGAATACAGCTTGGAGGTATCAACTTTTAACTAATGAAAATAACGACGAGTGAAATTATGGCGAGCGAAGGCCGAATCGTGTCTAAAATGAGTCAGTATTGTATCCTGAAACGTTTTACAAATAAATTTAAAAAATCGAAATTTTTTTCTCAAATTTAACAAGCAAGTAGTGCAAAGTTGTTCAATAAGTCGAAACATGCTGGTCTTTTCATTTTTATGATGATTACACGATGTTTAAGAACAATAGATTTGTTCTTTCAATTGTTTTGTAAACGTTGGTCAATTGGTCCGGAAAAATAGTGCGACAGATCAATTCGCCAATTTACAGAGCTATTGAGGATACATCAAGCTGAAAAAAAAACCCGGCAACCCTAGTCTTTCCATCAACGCTTGTAGTGTAGTGGTAGATTTACTGAAAAGCTGTAAAACGTCGATTTTGTGTACTTGTTTCATATCAATGTGAAGGGCGAAAAAAATCTCGAAAATCAATGAAAGAATTTAGAAGGAAATGTATTCAAGTTTTCGAAGCTGCCCTTTAAATCCTCGTGCGATCATTCGTTGCTGAGATATCGATGATCAAAAACAAAAGTATCCTTTTTTATTCAAGGTTGGATATCTCAGCAAAAAATTGACATAGAGAGACTAATAATAAACGAAATTGAAGCTGAATAAAGAAGCTAACTGACCTGTCCATCGATTTAACTGAAAAGATTTTTCCTGAGCTCGTGGAAGTTTGAAAAGAAACAAAAAAATTTGGACATTTTTTTTCTTGCGCTATTTCTCATGATTGCACGATAAACGTAGCTCACAAAGAAATTTTGCCGACGGATCTCAAAAATAGAAACTTAGAGCTTCAAAATTCTTTTTTTTCATCTTGATACGACCATTTTTCACACAGATACAGCGCTTCAAAAAACACTTGAAAAAATGCAAGAAGCTTTCTGTTCCTTCAATTTTTGGACTAGTGTATTTCGTAATATTTTTTTCGCAAGAATATTTTTTTTACATTACACGTGAAACATAATAAGATAACATGTAGAAAGCGAATAAAACTCAAAACATGATTTACGTAAATGCAATAAATTATTTAGATAATTGAATCTGTAGTATAAAACTTGATCGAACGAGAGCGCTAATACCTTCATATGAGCGCTGTCGTTCGCAGTGCGGCACCAGCAAAGACTTGCTGAGTGGTGCGAAGCTCTTCGCACCTACCGATCACAAGCGTGGTCGAGATAAAAGTCCATTGTTTAAATGATTAACTTCAAATATTGTCACTGCATTTTGCAGCGAGCCGCCGGCGAACACTCTCGGTGTGTAATGATTTACGTCAATATTAGGCGACAGGCTCCATTCGAGAAGAAAACGCCATCAATTATTTACATAATTGAATCTGTAGTATAAAACTAGATCGAGCGAGAGTGCTAATATCTTTATATGAGCGCTGTCATTCGCAGTGCGTCACCAGCAAAGACTTGCTGAGTGGTGCGGAGTTCTTTGCACCTACCGATTACAAGCGAGGTCGAGATGAAAATCCATTGTTTAAATGATTGATTGCAAATATTGCCACTGCATTTTGCAGCGAGCCGCCGGCGAACACTCACGGTGTGTCATGATTTACGTCAATATTTGGCGACGACCTCCGTTCGAGAAGAAAATGCCATCAATTATTTAGATGATTGAATCTGTAGTACAAAACTAGATGAAACGAGAGCGCTAATATCTTCATATGAGCGCTGTCGTTAGCAGTGCGTCACCAGCAAAGACTTGCTGAGCGGTGCGAAGCTCTTCGCACCTACCGATGACAAACGTAGTCGAGATAAAAGTCCATTATTTAAACGATTGAATGCAAATATTGTCACTGTGTTTTGCAGTGAGCCGCCGGCGACCGCCTACGGTGTGCCATTATTTTCGTAAATATTTGACGACGGGCTCTATTCGAGGAGAAAACGCAATCAATTATTTAGATAATTGAATCTGTAGTATAAAACGAGATCGAACGAGAGCGCTAATATCTTCTTTTGAGCGCTGTTGTTCGCAGTGCATCAAAAGCAAATACTTGCTGAGCGATGCGAAGCTCTTCGCACCTGCCGATCACAAGCGTGGTCGAGAATCAATGCAAAAACAATTGTTTAAACAATTATTTTTGTGAAATTTTTACTGCACCATTATTTTTTGCAGCGCGTAAGCAGCAATCTTTATTTACTGAGAGGTACAGGATGTACCGTATCTACCGATTATACCCGTGATCGAGAATAAATGCAAAAAAAATGGTTTAAATAATTGTTTTTGCGAAATGTTTACACCGTTGTTTTTTGCAGCGCATAAGCAGCAATTTTTATTTACTAAGTCGTACAGAATGTACCTATCGACCGATCATACCCGTGATCAAGAATAAATGCAAAAATGATTGTTTAAACAATTATTTTTACGTAATTTTTTCCGTTGTTTTTTGTAGCGCGTAAGCAGCAATTATATGTGCTGAGAGGTACAAGTAGATGTACTAGGCCGATTCTGCTTCAAGGGGAGGTGGTGTGTCAAGAGTAGGGAAGCCAAGGTGGCGCTACGGTCGAGGGGAGGTCGCCGGGGCGCGTGTGACGTCACAGAGGAGCATGTGGTCCATGAAGCGCCTGGCGGGGGGTGGAAGCCGGCGTCGACGAGTGCTGTGTGTGTGTGCGTGCGTGCGTCAGTGCAGCCAGATCGCGCGTAAAAGTTACCCCCTCTCTAGGCTCTTACGCGCCCATCACACAATCATAGTAGCGCGTGTCCGTGAGCGAGCGACGCTCGGACATCTTCGGCAAGAGCCGAGCGGGGTCGAAGTTTCCCGACCGCGCCTTCGGCAGTTACACCAACACATGGACGCTGAGCACGTTTATGTGCGGCCAAGCCGAAACGAAGGCTGCGAGGGAAAAAGCAATCTGAGCACGACTTGCGCGTGACGTCACCCGACGACACGCGCGCGGCCTTTAGATGATTTCAATGCTTATATAGCTCTTGATTCTCTGCGTTATTAATGTATACAATAAAATGTATCGCGCACTCTGATCGCTTATTTTGTTAGTTTATACGTTAATTTAAATATAATAATAAATCTAAATTACAACTTATTCGTCTTCTGAAAAATTGTTTACGCTTTACTCACACCCGTCCTTATGCCAAATCAATTATAATTCATAAAAGTAAGCGGAAATATATTTATATTCGTATTATTATATTAATTCTCATACTTTCATCAAGCAACAAAGCATTATCCCCAAAAACAAGCCAATCATCCATCCGGCCGCGAATCGTAAGTACCAGAAAGTGCACATATTCTACAAGCGATGAGATGGTCCCGTTGGTAGTGTTCCTGGCTTCGGTCCGCAGGGGCCCCTAGGGCAAATTTTTCTCTAAATTTTTCATAATTTCTCATATTTTAGTCATATTTGAGATTTTCGGAGAAAAAATGATTTGAAACAGATTCAAGTACTGGTCTATTTCCCAAAAACACATTTTTTTTACTGAAAATTCATGACTTCTCATATTTTTCTCCGGAAATTTCTCTTTTTCCTATGACCTGAGACTGCGGAGATATTCGGAGAAAAGTTAAAGATGAAAAGAAATGAGATTTTCGTAAAAAAACGTATTATTATTATTTTTTTTTTTCGGAAATTTCCCTTTTCCCTATTACCTGAGTGAACGACTGCGGAGATATTCGGAGAAAATTTAAAGATGAAAAAAATGAGATTTTCTTTTTAAAAAACTTATTATTTTTTTCCGGAATTTTTTCTTTTTCCTATTGAGTGAACGGCTGTGGAGATATTCGGAGAAAAGTTATAGATAAAAAAAATGAAATTTTCGTAAAAAAAACTTATTACATTTTTTGATCCCTCATAATTCTAAGAAACAATGAATTTCCGAAATTTTTGCAAACGTCATTTTCCTTAAGGGGTAACACCACTGTAACGGCCTGCCACGAAGCGTTTTAGAAAAATAATACTTGGGGTAATTATTAAGCATATATTGAAGTATACTGCAAAAAAATGTTATGGGAAAATATTACAAAATGACGACACTGCAGCAAATTCTTCCGAGGCATGTTGAACTTAAGGTGCTCTGCGGCACGCAGTATAACTTGTGCCAATTTTAATGTGGACAAAATAATTTAAAAAAAATTAAATCTCGATGAGTGTAGCTAGTGAACCACATAGGGGATTTTAGAAATATTGATTTTTTACTAATTGCCGAGTATGTGACTAAAAATATTCAATTTTTTTTAAGACAGTTATTTGTTAATAAATATTGTTTAAATTAACTTATCGAAAATCGCCTACGTGGTTCAGTAGCTACACTCATGTAGACTTAATAAAACGAAATTCTTTTTTTTAGATTAAAATTGGCACAGTTATACTGCGTGCCGCAGAGGTTCGACATGCTTCGGAAGAATTGCTGCAGTGTCGCCATTTTGTAATATTTTCGGATAAAAATTGTTTATCACATTTTCTTCCGCCAAAAAAAAATATCAAAAAATATGCTTCATGTAAGGCCGTTATAGTGGTGTTACCCCTTAAAGTGTTCATTTAATTTCCGAGATTTTCCCGTGATCATAATTAAAATGATAAAGTATTCGGAAAAATTCGGAAAAATTCGATAAAATTCGATAAAATTCGGAGAAATTCGGAGAAACTCGGATGTTTGCGTAAAAGTAATTGTCCGCAAAACTCCGAATCCTTCATATTTGTTCCAATCCATAGAAAAATTTGGAAAAATTTTGCGGAAAAAATCGGAGTTTTTGAGAAAAAAAATTGCACTACGGGCGCGGGATCGTTCCCTGCGCTCAGTGTTTTTTTAAAATTATTATTACTATTAATTCTTATTTGATTAGTTATTTTTATTAGTTATCATTATTATTTTAATTAGTTATCTTTTAGTGTCGAAAAATGTATCGCGCACTCTGACTGCTTATTTTATTAGTTTGCACGTTAATTTCAATATAATAATAAATCTAAATTACAACTTATTTATCTTCTAAAAAATTGTTTGCGCTTACCTCACATGCCAAATAAATTGTAATTCATAAAAGTAAGCGGAAATGTATTTATATTCGTATTATTATATTCATTCTCATATACTTTCATCGAGCGATAAAGCATTATGATAATTCTTTATCGCTTGATGAAAATATATGAGCGGAAATATATTTATATTCGTATTATTATATTTATTCTCATATACTTTCATCAAGCGATAAAGCATTATGATAATGCTTTATCGCTTGATGCATATGAGAATGAACATAATAATACGAATATAAATATATTTCCGCTTACTTTTATGAATTACAATTTATTTGGCATAGGGCCGGGTGTAAGTAAAGTGCAAACAATTTTTTAGAAGATAAATAAGTTGTAATTTAGTTTTATTATTATATTTAAATTAACGTACACACTAATAAAATAAGCGGTCAGAGTGCGCGATACATTTTTCGACACTAAAAGATAACTAATTAAAATAATAATGATAACTAAGAAAAATAACGAATCAAATAAGAATTAATAGTATTAATAATTAAAGAAAAGCACTGAGCGCGGTGAACGATCCCGCGCCTCTGCGGACCGAAGCCAGAAACGCTACCAACGGGACCATCTCATCGCTTGGAGAAAATGTGCACCTTCTGGGACTTACGATTCGCGGCCGGATACATTATGATAATGCTTTATAGCTTGATGAAAGTATATGAGAATGAATATAATAATACGAATATAAATATATTTCCGCTTACTTTTATGAATTACAATTTATTTGGCATAGGGACGGGTGTGAGTAAAGGGCAAACAATTTTTAGAAGATAAATAAGTTGTAATTTAGATTTATTATTATATTTAAATTAATGTACAAACTAATAAAATAAGCGGTCAGAGTGCGCGATACATTTTTCGACACTAAAAGATAACTAATTAAAATAATAATGATAACTAATAAAAATAACGCTGTGCGCAGGGAACGATCCCACGCCCCTAGTGCAATTTTTTTTCTGAAAAACTCCGATTTTTTCCGGAAAATTTTTCCGAATTTTTCCGAATATTTCATCATTTTAATTATGATCACGGGAAAATCTCGGAAATTAAATGAAGACTTTAAAGGGTAACACCACTGTAACGGCCTTACAGGAAGCGTATTTTTTGATGTTTTTTTTTTTGGCGAAAGAAAATGTGATAAACAAATAATACTTGCGGTCTTTATTGAGCATATATTTAAGTATATTGCTATACATTTTTATCCGAAAATATTACAAACGGGCGACACTGTAGCAATTCTTCCGAAGCATGTCGAACCTCTGCGGCACGCAGTATAACTGTGCCCATTTTAATCTAAAAAAAAAGAATTTCGTTTTATTAAGTCTACATGAGTGTAGCTACTGAATCACGTAGGGAATTTTCGATAAGTTAATTTAAATAATATTTATTAACAAATAACTGTCTTAAAAAAAAATTGAACATTTTCAGTCACATACTCGGCAATTACTCAAAAATCAATATTTCTAAAACCCCCTACGTGATTTAGTAGCTACACTCATCTAGATTTAATTAAAAAAAATTATTTTGTCCAGATTAAAATTGGCACAAGTTATAGAGCACCTTAAGTTCAACATGCCTCGGAAGAATTTGCTGCAGTGTCGTCATTTTGTAATATTTTCCCATAACATTTTTTTGCAATATACTTCAATATATGCTTAATAATTACCCCAAGTATTATTTGTCTAAAACGCTTCGTGGCAGGCCGTTACAGTGGTGTTACCCCTTAAGGAAAATGACGTTTGCATAAATTTCGGAAATTCATTATTTCTCAGAATTATAAGGGATAAAAAAATGTAATACATTTTTTTTACGAAAATCTCATTTTTTTCATCTATAACTTTTCTCCGAATATCTCCGCAGCCTCAGGTGATAGGGAAAAGGGAAATTTCCGAAAAAAAAATAATAATAATACGTTTTTTTAACGAATATCTCATTTCTTTTCATCTTTAACTTTTCTCCGAATATCTCCGCAGCCTCAGGTCATAGGAAAAAGGGAAATTTCCGGAGAAATAAATGAGAAATCATGAATTTTCAGTAAAAAAAATGTGTTTTTGGGAAATAGACCAGTACTTGAATGTGTTTTAAATCATTTTTTCTCCGAATATCTCAAATATGGTTAAAATATGAGAAATTATGAAAAATTTGAAGAAAAATTTGCCCTAGGGGCCCCTGCGGACCGAAGCCAGGAACGCTACCAACGGGACCATCTCATCGCTTGTAGAATTTGTGCACTTTCTGGTACTTACGATTCGCGGCCGGATGGATGATTGGCTTGTTTTTGGGGATAATGCTTTATCGCTTGATGAAAGTATGAGAATTAATATAATAATACGAATGTAAATATATTTTCGCTTACTTTTATGAATTATAATTTATTTGGCATAAGGACGGGTGTGAGTAAAGCGTAAACAATTTTTTAGAAGATAAATTAGTTGTAATTTAGATTTATTACTATATTTAAATTAACGTATAAACTACAAAAATAAGCGATCAGAGTGCGCGATACATTTTTTTGTATACATTAATAACGCAGAGAATCAAAAGCTAAATAAGCATTGAAATCATCTAAAAGCCTCGCGCGTGCCGTCGGGTGACGTCACGCGCGAGTCGTGCTCAGATTGCTTTTTCCCTCGAAGCCTTCGTTTCGGCTTGGCCGCACATGAACGTGCTCAGCGTCCATGTGTTGGTGTAGCGGCCGAAGGCACGGTCGGGAAACTTCGACCCCGCTCGGCTCTTGCCGAAGATGTCCGAGCGTCGCTCGCTCACGGACATGCGCTACTATGATTGTGTGATGAGCGCGTAAGAGACTAGAGAGGGGGTAACTTTTACGCGCGATCTGGCTGCACTGGCGTGCGTGCGTGCGTGCGTGCGTACGTGCGTGCGTGCGTGCGTGCGTGCGTGCGTACGTGCGTGCGTGCGTGCGTGCGTGCGTGCGTGCGTGCGTGCGTGTGTGTGTGTGTGCGTATGTGTGTGTGAAAGGCGGCCTTTCAAAGCCCATTATTTATGACATGTAGCTGTTTCAATTCCGAAAGATAATGTCAAGATGTCTGCATCCACCCCATCTCAAAGCTCGTCGACACTCGAGGCAGGTCCTGACAGGTCTCTTCGAAAAACTATGATCTTTAGGGATCAAAGTCTGTGACCGCGGATGGACCACGTGAGCGCAGCTGCACTCTTGCGCTCTCCATGGTTCTTCGAACGTGTTCAAACCTGTTTTCGCGATTGGAAACGAGGGGGGGGGGGGGGTTTGAAAATTTGAGTGCGAGGCTTACGAGGGAGCTTATAATTTCGTCGGCCAAGCTCAGACTGCACTACTCCACTGCACCATCAACATCTAAAAAGAACTTTGAAAGTGCGGGGAAAATTGATCTCTCGAGTATCAACAAAGTCGGCCGGATGGCGAAATTCCTCCCAACGAAGAAGCTGTCAGAACTCCCCGTTAAGTCGGAACGACTAATCTCCGACATAAGGGCCGTACAAACCAAATTTCGGAAACGCTACATCGTGGACATCGCGGATGAGTTCTCTGTCTTCTTACCGGCGCGACTTGTGAAGGCCTTCGATCAAGATCCGACAATGTTCGAGAGTATGCTGCAAGTGGCACGCGATTGTCAACTCTGCATGCAGTATATTGATGGAAAATACAACAGTGTCGAGTTCCGTCGCCTCTGAACATGGTGGACAGGGAAAAAAAATTTGTTGGAACACCATCGTCGAACGGCTGTCCGCATCATCGAGAGTATGCTGCAACTGGTCAACTCAGTGATGGGAACTACAACAGCGTCGAGCTGCATCGTCTCCAAGCGTAGAGACAAAATTGAGCACCATCGTTGAGCGGCTGTTCGCCGCTCATTTTTTATTCATTCTAAAAAATCCCTCGCTCACGCTTTGTATACAGTCAACCAGCTTTTCACCGATTTTACATTCTCATGGGCGCAGTTATATTTCGTGTTGAAGGGATGATGGGGACATTTGGAGTTCATGATTTTCGGCAACTTCTGCAGTGATGGACCGTCCAGAGTCTCCAAGTCGATGACGTTTGATGCGGGATCCGTGAATCTTGATAGCCATGCGCATTTCTCGAATCCCGTAAATCCGAGGAGCATGCTGAGCGGTATACAGACATCAAAGTTTCCCGATACATCTACAATCTGCTTGGTCTCTTCGACATCGAGCCATCCAGTGTTTTCGAGCATGGAACTTTTGGCCGCTGAGAGAGATGAATATCCCTTAAGGGACAACACCACTGTGACGGCTTCAAAAAATCGATTTTTTGAAAACCATCTAGTTAAATCTAAAATACATTTAAGATTAAGATGCCATTGGACCCAGGTCGAAAAAATAATTATTTTCGGAGATATTCAATATTTTGTGGAGCGGTGCAGCGCTCCGTGACGCTCGGGGTCCCGCGCAGCTGCGCGCCTCAGGGTCGGCAGGTATACCGGGCCTTTCCCAGGTCCTGCGGGTCTTTCCCAGGTATTCTTTTGTCTCCCTTCACAAAAACCGGCTATTGTTATAAATATATTTTCGAAAAAAAGCCATAGGTGGCGATAATTGAAACATTTTCAAGGCAGGTATAGAGATAGCGTCATAGCGTCAGTTTGCGAATAGAAGCGACGCTATTCGTGTCTAAACGCTCCGAATCGTTTCGTTTATAAATGTCGAACGCTCAAAATTATTCTTTGCACATCGAAATGGATAATCCGAAAGTGTACGCGGGGAAAAAGGTAACAAAACGGAGCTATATGACGAGGAGTCGAACGAAAATTTCGAATCGAAAACCTCCGAACCGTTATAGCTCCGAAAATAGTTCTGCAGAGTATGTGAGCACGTCGGCGAAAAAGTTAAAATCGCCGGACGATTTAGAGGTCGGTGTTACTAACGATTTCGGTTATCGTATAGTACACCTCGTCAATGCATTGAACATTATATCGACGTTAGTGAAGTGCAAAGTGTGTGATCGCGATATAAAGTTTACTGAAAAACGTTTGCGCGGACTCGGATTCAAAATCGAGGTCGATTGCGGCCATTGTGAAAAAGTGCAAATCAATTCGTGTCCTATGATTGACAATGCATACGAAATAAATCGTCGGATCGTATTCAGTATGCGTCTTCTTGGCGTCGGTTTGAATGGCCTGATGAAGTTTTGTGCATTTATGGACCTACCGCGCCCCATATTTCAGTCTTTCTACGATCGAATCTTAAATTCGATTTCGATTGCCACTAAAGCTGTGAGCACAGTGAGCAAACAAAAGGCTGCACTTGAGGAGGAGACAATTTCGTTGGAAAATGGGGTGGAGGACGGAATTATCGTTTCAGGCGACGGATCGTAGCGTAAGCGCGGTTTCAGCTCGCTTTTCGGCATAACATCGCTAATCGGCTGGTACACTAAAAAAGTGATCGACGTTATGGTGAAATCGAAATATTGCAAAGCTTGCGAGCATTGGGAAAAAAAGAAAGCACCGCGGAGTACTGGGAATGGAAAAGTACCCACGACGATGAGTGTCAGGCGAACCATAGCGGCTCCTCCGGAAAAATAGAAGTCGACTCAGCTGTCGAAATGTTTCAACGGTCTGAAGAGCTCTATGGCATAAAATATAAATATTATATTGGTGATGGCGATTCTAAAACGTTTCTGGGCATATCGAATAGCGATCCATACGACGGTTTCGAGATAAAAAAAAGAGTGCATCGATCATGTCCAAAAACGTATGGGGACACACCTCCGCGAAATCGTGAAAAAAAAAGAATTGTCTGGCAGAGGAAAGCTCACCGGAAAATTAATTGACGAGTTGAGCACATATTACGGCTTGGTTATTCGGAGGAACAGCGATGATGTTGAAAAAATGAGGAAGGCAATTTGGGCAACTATAAAACATAAAATATCCACAGATAGTGAGCCACAACATGACGATTGCCCAGAGGGAGCCGAGTCGTGGTGTTCGTGGCAGCGAGCGGTCGCAAGCGGTAATATTTCTGAATATCGCCATAAGCCGCCTCTTCCTGAGAAAGTATTGGAGGCAATTACGCCAGTCTTCGAAAATTTGAGCAGAGACGATTTGCTGCAGCGTTGTTTGGGCGGCTTCACGCAAAACAACAACGAAAGCTACAACAAATCAGTTTGGGCAATAGCCCCCAAGTGTCAGTACGGGAGCAAAAAAATCGTCGATATTGCAGCTAATATCGGAGTATTATTATTCAATGATGGCCTGAGAAGCCTCATGAAAGTTTTGCCGACGTTGGGGATAACTATCGGCCCAAATTGTTTCAATTTTTGCGTTGAAACCGACGCAGCGCGGATCGAGCTGGCGGAGCGCTCGCTCACAGGCGCTGCAAAAGAGGCAAGAAGAGCCTCTACAAGTTCGAGAAAAGATGCTAGGGACAATGATTTGCTTCTTGAAGGCCAGCTATATGGTGCCGGCATCGCTGATTAAAGGTAAAATTTTTTTTCCAATTTATCGCATAAATTAACTAACCTAAAACTTTGAATGCGTTTTTCTCAAAACCACTTTTTTGAGTGCGGCACGCAGCAGAAATCGAGCAATTTTTATCCGATCGACTTCAAATTTGGACTGCATCAATAAAACTAGATTCTCTAAAGAAGTACATAGGATTTTTTCGATATCTCAATAATAAAAAAAGTTATAGCCTATTTTCGACGAGAAATTTTGCTCGAAAATCGTCTTTTAATTTCAAAAGCGTGCCTATTTTTTAAAAATCAATATTTTTTCAAATCCCTGTGTACTTCTCTTCAAAATATCATATTATTAACGAAAACACTCGGTATTTTTTTTCAGATCGACTTTGAAGAGAGTTCTGCTGCGTGCCGCGAACCACTGCAGAGGCAACGATACCTGACGCGGGAGCTTCCCCAGCGTCACCATGGGGCGTGAGAAATTTGAAAATTTTTTTTATGTATCTTCAATAAACAACAAACAAAACATAAAAAATTTCGAATATCACTTTTTTTCCCACAAAAAAAAAATTCTTGAAAAATGGCAAAAAAACAGGGGGTCGCAGTGGTGTTCTGCCTTAATTACACTCGTAATGCCGATATTCTTATTACGATCGATTTCTATGGCATTCAACTCATATCGCACTTCCTCAAACAAATGACAAATGGCATTGTTGACGAGACTTGTCGCAGTGGTTGGCACCCCATCACGCTTGGATAATTTTCCACATATGTGTAGCGAACTCTTGCTTGGCAGGATGGAGAGGTCTTGATGGTGGATGGCAATACGGTCTTCATCGCTGTTATTGAAGGTTGAAGATGCATATGGCTGATGAGCGTGAATCTCACAATGGATGATGGATCATCAAAGACCACGGGCGCCTGAATGTTTACAATTTCTTCTTCCATTTCACGCAACAGATGCACAGAGCACGGATTGGATAATTTTTGACACGCTTTCGCCACGCAGTTTGAGACCCAAATTCTTCAAGAGTAGCACGTTTTGAGGTGTTAGCACTGTAGACGCTGGTCGACGACTGATTGTTTTTATCCATGGCCGTTTATTATTATTGGAAGATCTGTTGAAAACAATGCCCATCACGACTTTATATGCAGGCGTATGGTGATTACTTCACCGCAGAAATTTACCAAATCACCGTCTTGATCCACTATGCGAACCTGTATCATGTCAATCGTTCGGCTCGTGATTGGCAGTTAAATTACGTGGGAGGGAACTTCCATGATCTTATAGCCCGGTGGCACCGATGGCAAAAATTCGTGAATTGTGTGTACTTTTTGTCCGTTAATATAGACGCCAGTGGCAATGTTGCACTCAACGCGTAGGGCGTGCACTTTGAGGATGGCTACTGGACGATCGGATTCATGTCTTTTATTAGCTTCCAATTTGCGCGCGGTGAAGCCTAGTAGATGCCCAATAGAATCTTTTGGCTCAAAATTTACATCACGATCACACTCGATCTGACTGTGTAGCGTTATTGTTCGGTTTAATGCTGATGCTGATGTTTTTACGCGAGAGCTCTGCTTGTACAAACGTCTCAATATCCTCTATTTCATAACTGCCCGTAGGTATCGTCAACACCTCATCTCCAAAGTAAAGTTTATCGTGGTCAACGTCGATATTGGAAATAGAGTTGAAAGTTAACAATGCCACGAGGCCGAGAGTATAATTTTTGTGTGGCGAGAGTTCGATGGGGGGAAAGTATTGCGTCTCGAGTATGGACGATGAGCCAGATATGGTCAATGTTAAACTTTCGTCCATGATGCTGGTATTTTGACAACTGAATTCTCCACGTCATTTCCCCCCTATATATAGTGTATATTTGTCTTTATGTTGCAACTGCCGACAAAGGAACTTGAGGCACAAATGTCCACATTCAATCGTATCATATTCCTGATATCTAGTATAATTATAATGAACGCTACCGACACGGAAATATCTCATGAGCTCGAATGGTGGTGCAAGATTGCCGAAACTATCAAAGTACATGACTTTCGATCCGGTCTTTTTGTAAGCAACCCAATGCGTGCCAGGGTCGACATTTTCATCCAAATTTACAATTGCTGCTTCACATTTGAGGGGTCCACTCGCTGGCAATGTATCGCGCATGTAAACTCCACGAAAATGTGGAATCTTTAGGATTTTTGCATAGTTGAGTAGGTCGCGGTCGGTGAGGGGTCGGTGTGGTAGCGTTACTTCTAGTTTTTTAAGCTTGATATGAAGGCCCAATCCTTACTTATACGGTTTCAGATGTAGACCCCGACCTAATGCAATTGCTTCAATTGTCCGATTATGACGCTTACTTTCATCCAATTCACGCTTAGCTGCTTGGGCAGCATTTACAGCTTTAACTATACTAGTCGCACCACCTGACAAAGCACCCGCAGCGCTAAGACCAGCAAAAATGGGCACGAGGAAGGGCAATAAACCACCAATTTTATGGGGTATAGGTAGAACCCGAGGTGTGCGCACTTTAGCACGAGCACCCTTTAGAGCTGATTGGATAATCTTATGCGGATCATTACTTTGAATCTTTGTCTTCATAATATTTGCCACACCCCAAGCACTGGCTTTTTCACCGATACTAGCGTCTCTCGCGGTAACACGTTGCCTAGCCTGTTCAGCCAACACTTTATCCGCCAAATGTCTCGCCTCAAGATTATCCGGATTTTTCGAATACGCAATATCGTGCTGTTTGCAAGCCGTATCCAATGGATTCATTCCCGGATCACCACGAGCAAGGCGCTTGGCCAACTTTGTGCCTGGTCCACAATACTGATAGCCAGGCAAATGTAGTTCAACGGGGAGTTTGTTGATTAGGCGGTTGACCAAACCTTTACCACTCTTCCCATGCACAATCATGTCTAAAGACAATACGCGACTGACGGATAATCCCTATAAGAAGCCTATTTATATGATTTCGCCGTTAGTCGTGTGTGAGATGACGTCCAAGAAGCAAACTATCGGAGGCGGACTTCCCGTGATGAATTTCGACGAGTTTGTCGACGAACGTGGAGGGAAAAAGAAACAAAAACGCCATGGGAATTTATTGCCGGATAGCATACGTGCACTGTTTTGCGGTCTATCGAATTGTGGGAAAACCAACGCTTTGCTCATTCTCATCATCCATCCGAATGGTTTTCAGATTTGAGAATATTTACTTGTATTCCAAATCGCTAAAGCAGCCAAAGTATAAGTTGCTCAAACACCTACTCGAACCTGTGAGTGGAGTTGAATATCATCCATTCGAGGCGCATGAACAAGTGATAGCACCAAGTGATGCACGATCCAACTCTATATTCATCTTTGATGACATAGCATGCGAAAAGCAGGATAATGTTAGGGCCTTCTTTTCCATGGGACGACACGAGATTGTTGACAGTTTTTATCTTTGTCAGACGTACACTCGTATCCCCAAACATCTCGTGAGACATAATGCAAATTTCGTAGTGCTTTTCAAGCAGGATGATATGAATCTCAAACACGTCTACAATGACCATGTTAATACGGATATTGACTTATACGTGCTTTAAAAATATGTGCATGAAATGCTGGAATTCCGACACGTATGCATTTATCACGATTGACAAGGATAGCGGTATTAATGATGGTCGATATAGACAAGGTTTTGATTATTTTCTCATCATTGATAAATGACTCATCGCTGGAAGTTGAAAAGACAGTATTGCGCATGCCGTGGTAGTGACAACATGAAGAGTGAACAATTGTTGCGTGAAAAGGATGTATTGCGTGAAATTTCCAAGGCGAGCGATGCAATCAGACGACAGCATCGATTGATGAAACTTGGAAAAGATAGCGATCAGCAGAGAATACAGGATGTCTTTAAGCCTATAGTAGGGCCATTGTAAAAATTGGTGGCGTATAAAAACGGTGAGGTGGTGATGGAGGAAATTAAGGATGAAAAAGTAGGTAATAATGTTGAAGAACAAAAAGAAGATGCGTTAAATAGTGTGAAACATCAAAATGAGGCACATGATTCCTTGAAGAGTGAAACACAAGATTCGTTTAAATTGATACATGAGGATGGTGATGACTCGCAAAATGTCGATGAGCTGATCAGCGAATATCTCCTGCTATTACAAACAAATAGAAAGGCAAGCTTGGATATATTATACGGTGCACGAAATCTCGCAAATGACAAGTTAATGATTGGCAATTCTCCGATAATTTTCGACTCTCAACATATTCGTGTGGGAGATGCGAGTTATGCGAAAACTGTTGGATTAACGGAGCTGTTGTTTACAAAAGTGCCCAATGACACCGGATGATTTGAAAAACTACGAAAAGATTGTAATCTCGACGAATGCGCACAAAAAATTTTATAAGCCTAGTGAAGCTATACGACCTAACACCAGCCAAAAATTTAACACATTTATCGCAAATATAGTCGATCATCATGTGGGACAGGGTATGCCAAAGTATAAGCTAGCTGAAAAAAACACCCAATTGGACTATATTTATTGGGATAATCCAAACGAGCTAGTGGATCGTCTTCGCTTACTTCTGGCATCACAAGCAGCCGGAAATTCATCACATGCGAATGAAATTATATCAATTATCGAGGAATTGCGTGAAGCTGAAATCATTTGTTAACTCGACATCGGAGAATTTACGCGTTCTCATCATGAGTGTTGATGTGTTTGGACGTCATTCAAGTAGGAATGTAGTCCACAGTAAGCAAGGTCCTCCAGGTCAACCAGGGATTGGCTTTAGAATTACCGCAGATGGTCATTATGACTTGGGGCAGAAACGATTGTGTAATATTGCAAATCCGGAAGAAGAAGATGACGCCATCACTCTAAGTGCGTTACAAAAGAAATCCCGAACTATCATGAAGAACATACGCAAAGAAATGAATGAGCGTAGTCAGTTGTTGGTTAATGGACTTGAAGCTACGATACGAGATATTGCGAGGACACTCGAGGCCGATGTCAAAACTCTACAAGATTTGGGGATTCGTAATTCAAACGCCATTGCTGAATTGGATGCACGACTGAGTGGACTGGAAAATGAGCGAAAAAAGGGGCGCTCTCGTGCTGGAGCTACATAAGCCTGCTCGAAGAAACTATCCGCGTCGACATGTGGACATCCGTGGCTTGGACGAGACCTGGCAAGCTGATCGCGTCGATATGTCATCATACGCACGTCACAACTCCAAACACAAATATCTCCTCACCGTCATCGATACCTTCTCAAAATTCGCCTGGGCCGTGCCAATGCTGAGTAAGAGTGGTAAAGATGCAGCAGCAGCAATGAAGTCGATCCTCGTTAAGGGACGCATACCACAGAACTTACACGTTGATCGGGGAAAAGAATTCTACAAGTGTGACTTTAAGGCCATTGTTATATCCGTATCTCATTTTCTAAGTTCTTTTGTCTTAATTATATATATTTTATACCAAACTATTTCCTTTTTTCACTCCGACGCGAACTCGGTTGAACCCTACGTTGCGAAATGACACATTCTTTCCAGCATGCGAAACCTCCATTGCAAAACCAACATTCATTCTGGCAATTTCAACTTCGATTTCTTCACAATGCTGAGTCTTGCAACTTGCGATGCGAATGACTCTCAACGAGGACACGGAAGAAGCCTCGGTCGTTCAGTCCTATACCCATTTCGAAAATTGTTGCTCAGCGATAATTAAAATCGCTGACTTACTTAAAAATCAAGAAGCAACCCACCATCGAGTTACAGCCAAATTAGTTAGTCTCTCGCGAATGTTAGGACTGAGCGGAGCTCGACAGAGGCCAAGGCACTCTGTCCTCTGAGTCTTTTTCCGTGCCCTTGCAAGTTAGTTCCGAGTACGCGTCTTCGATTCTTCGCGATCAAGCATCACTGCCCGAGGGTAAAGTGAGGCACTGAGGTGCAGCGTCTCATTACGCTTCGCAGGCCGATAAGAACTCATTAGTAGTGCGTAGAAACAATTATTCGTTCAACCAAACTCCAAACTACCAAAAATTCAACGTGTAATTTGCGTACGTGAGTGCCATACGATTGCACTGTCTTCGAGGAGACCTGAACGTCTAGCGTCAGCACGGTATCAAATTACAAGTTCATCAAACGTAAGTCCGATCTGCCCGTATTTTATGTAATCGTATTAAATTGTATCGAGTCATCAATCGAATTAATTTACGGAAGAAAACTGCGATAATAACCAAATTGTATCAATATTGTAATCGTCATTGTCAATTTCTCAGATTTATTATAGCAATACATATATGTATTTTACTACTCATATCCATCAGGAGGATACTCTTTACCTTTATTTTATCCTCCCAATTCCTTTATTTTAACCCACTGGATAGGTGCGCCTAGCGCTTTAATAGCTAACCCGACAAAAATCTTTCGAGATAGATTAGAAGACTGAATATTTTTAAGTCGTTCAGGAAAATTAATCTCAGCCCGCTCATTAACATTCCGGGCCTAAAACCATCATGACGAAGTACAATATTCACATGTATTCAACATATAGCAACTTGAAGGCATCCATTTGCGAGCGTTTTAATCGTACATTGAAGAACAAGATGTGGATGCAATTTAGTCTTCGTGGTCATTATAAGTGGATCGATATTCTTGATAATCTAGTAGTCGAGTACAATGATTCTGTACACCGCACCATTAAGATGAAGCCGAGAAATGTCAACGCGGAAAATGAGAAGCAATTGCAGCAAGTTTTCAAATATACTCCAATGAAAAGATCGTCGAAATTCGCCCTTGGTGATAAAGTGAGAATCAGCAAATTTAAGACTGTTTTCGAAAAGGGTTACACCCCAAACTGGACGACGGAAATATTTACAATCTATCGTGTGAAAAAAAAACATCCCGTCACATACCACTTGAAGGACCATTAAGATGAACCGATCGCCGGTGGTTCCTATGAACAAGAGCTTCTCAGTGTCAAGCACCCCGATATCTATCTCATTGAAGCGGTATTGAAGAAGCGCGGTAATCGAATGTTTGTAAAGTGGTTAAGTTTCGACAATAGCCACAATAGTTGGATAAGTAAATCCGATTTGTAATCGATAATAAACAAAGTGGAAAAATATGTATGTTTTATGACTCTTGACCTGCTGGTCGACCCCGCATCCCGCCAAGGCCTCCGACCAACTCCACAGCAGGCTTGCTTCCCCCCTTCTCGCCGTCGCTCTTTTTCGTGGAACGTGAGGAGATGGATAGAGTGAATAAAGACATGGGATTATAAAAAGTCCGTTTCTTTATTTACGGAAAATAATAAATTCATTCTCGCACAATTAAATATATACAACAACAAACATAATTTTAACATCGAGTGAACGAAATATATACATAATTTTCACGAGTTTTATACATCGATATTCACAAAAATGTACACAATTTTACATCAAGGTTGTGGAAAAAAAAAATTTACAAAACTTTTCACGACGGTATTCTATAATGCCCCCATGTTAGGGTATCAGAGGTCCCAGGTATGATATACCGCTTATCGTCATGAGGACTCAGAGCAATTTTCGTCTCGCAAATGGTGTAGACCTTATGCAACTTTGATCGAATGCACGTTTGATTACGCTCTATTTAAACTTCTTCCTTCAAGCATCGAGCATAATCGTGAAACGTGATTGTCCTAGCCACAACGCTACTCTTGACACCTTTAACTTTTTTCGTGTCCTTCTTACCCTCGACACGTGTCGCGTACATTTTCGATCGAAGTCCAATAAATTCGGTCATAATTGCTCCATTACATTCGTCCTTCATGAGACCGGGTACCTTCTCGTCGACGAGCGGTATACCATACCTATTGTCCGCCGAGGAATCGCTTGTATCAAATTTTGAAATGTCGCGCTTCATGTCGGCATATATATCATCGCTTTCAATGTTATATATGAGACTATCCGTATCGGTATACATGACTTTACATTTATCTCGATACAAAGGGACCATATACTCATGATGAAATCCATACAAGCACGTTTTGGATATGTTGAGTATGCACATACCCACATATATCGGCTTGTTGAATTTCACCTCGAGATTGCGCAATTCCACGGCAACGAGGTTTTCCGAAAAGAAAAACACTTTGGCTGTGGAAGTTTGGCTTCGCAATCATTGCATCTGCGCCATACCTACCCTCCCATTTTGTTAAAAGCTTTACATCTACATGATTGCGCACATTCTCCATCGTTTTACCAAAGACCGCATTATTCATTAATTTAAACAAATTCTTTTCGAAATCGTTTTTGGCAAGCGTTCGAAACTGGGTATTTAACTCAATATACGAACGCAGCCATGGGGATTGTGTAAACTGTAGGATTCTATGGATTTTCGTGAGGCAAAGTCCATGGCGTAAGCACTGTTGCACATTCCGGTAATGTATGACGTAGCGCTTTTTATCGCAGACGGTTGCCAACAGTTTTTCCCCTCTGCTTAACCGGTGGTTTTTCATGTATTGGACAAAACGGCAGGTCTTTGTGCGCATCATGTAGAGATTGCGGATATTCCAAGTCGACTTCAAGGGTGTAGCCTTTAGGGGAGTCTAGTGCAATGCATAATGGATAAAAATTGGACACGTCGTTGACTCATCGAAAATCTGCATATGACAAGGGTTGAGACATTGCCCATCCATACAAATTGATGACGTCAAAATACATCAAGTATGATGATGCTTTCGATGGGTCAAACGACTCCATGTACTTGTTATTAGCGTGTGCATATCGGTTTGATCATTGACACAGACCACCGCGTATACCCCGCTCAACGAATAAAACCATGTCGATGTCAGTTAGTAATTCAAACTTGACATTCGAGTGTTTTAACATTGCATCCCAGGTATATCCGGGCAATGTGTAGTAATACGCGGGATCTAGGCCATAGCTCTCAACGCATGTATTTCGAAAATTTTCGAAAATATCGGCTAATAACAAGACATCTGTCTTCAAGTACAAATCGCTATAGTCACCCAGCGTTCGAATGGAGAACCGCTCCCAAACTTTCTCAGCATGTGCGTACTCGCTCTCACATATTGTAGCATCTGTCAGCGAACTGTAAAATGCGTCACGTGGTGGTAGGGAAGTGTCGTCTAGCTTGGTCACGTCATCAATATATTCATAAGGGAAGACCCCTTTTCGTGTCAGCAAATTTAAATCGTCTGTCGAGAGAGTTGGGAATTGCGTGCGTAAAATTTTTAGTTTGTCCTCGGTCAAGAATGATGCTAATTTGTCGAGACTCGTATTGAGGAACTTGTATGAGTCGATAAAGCGCAATTGGATCTTGTGTTTTGAACCGTCTGTAATTTTAACATGCTTCGTGAAGGAGATGTATTTCTCCTTTGTGATTGGAAGCACATTGGTTGTTCCTTCGAACGCTGTGGCTACTTCCTTGATTATAAAATGTGCATCGTAACCGGATAACTTATGGAAAACTACTGGAATGAAAAATGACTGCTTGTAATTTAGGTTGCAGTTGGAATGGGCAGGGCCTCTATAGCGCCCAGTCAGATGGCAATGATCTCGAACGCGTACATCTTCTTGCGCAAATGGTTTCTCACATATGTGACATTGAGTCGCTGCTCGAAAACCAGCCCACTCACTCGGTGTTAAATGCACCATTGGTACATTATCACAAAACATTTCTTTTATCCGCAGTGCTAGATTTTTTAGTTCTTCGACAAACCACGATACACAATCAGCACTGCGACGCGAGTGATATGAAGATAATGAATCGTCATATGAACAACATACGTAATATCCGACACTAAACACTTCATAGGGGTTGATACCTATCTTTCGCTAGGTTCTCCCGATCGGTCTTTGCCAGCACACACTCCAAATCAGCATACACAATGAAGGGATGTCGCTCTTTCCGGCTAAAGTTGCTGAACTGGAACCACTTATTGGTGTCATCTGGTAGTCGGATCGCACAGTCATTTATCGCCCCCCAATCGACCTCATGTGATTGCAATTTTTCCTCTGATCCGAAGTAGTGCAAACACCTGCAAAGATAAAAAGATTGTTTTGTTTAATTCATCTAGCATATGTAATTACATATATATTATGGTAACTACATACCGATCACAAATATATTTTTTATGCCCCTTTTTGCTCAGTTGCTTTGTCACGAGTCTCGATAAGTTCTTGATCCATACGAAATGCCCCACATTGCTGTCCTCGGTATCTTGCATGTACAGCAAATTGATATGCTTTTCCTTCTTGTGTTGAGTTATGCGTATCGGAACAATATCCTTTTTGGTGGTGGTAGTATACACGTTGATCGATAAATTGTTTTGAAGTTCAAACTTTTTTATTTGATGTATCGTCACCGGGAATTCGATATCCTGGAGATTCAGTACTGTCGAATAATGCGGGTAAGAAGATGGACGGTGGCTGTTTTGTTCAGCTAGGTATAGAGCAGCGACAACTGCCCATGCGAAACATGCGTTATCGTCGGATTTGACGTTAACCACAGCCTTCTTCAACATTAATTCCCGCGGTAATGATATAGAGCACCCGGCACGCATCGGATTATACTTATTCACATTTATCGTGAGGTCAAGTATTTTCTGCAGAGCCCTGCCACTATCACATTCTTGAAATTCATCGCGTAATGTTGTGGGCTCCACAATACGCTGTTCATACCACTCGTTCAAATCGCTTGTGCTAAATAGTTCGCAGTTTCGCGTGTTGATACTTTTATTCGCATGTTTGTCACCACTCGCGAATTCACCATTAAACACTGTATTGATTTTGATGCTGTTGTGCTTGCCGATAATATTTTGCACATGATGAAGCACTAGGACGCGAGCATCATTTAGAAAGTGTCTCGGCTCGATGTGGCTGCGATTGATGATGGACCCGGTCAACATCCGACTCTCGAAGGATGTTTCAATCTCCCGCCAGATTAACTCATGATCACCATGTCCTGCGCCCGTGTGTATGAAACGACTCCGCACAGAATTTCTCAATCCTTCCAGACGCGCTATTTGGGCTATTAGTGACTGTTGGTGTCCAATTAATAATCGCGGGCGCTTAATCCAGCTTTGCGTTTCCAGCCCTTCGATGAACTCGACACATCGTTGCTCCCACGCGGCAAAATCTTCGAACGAGTGTAAAAGCACTCAAGAGTGCTTTTACACTCGTTCTGTTAACACGAAAGAGTGTTAACAGACTGCCTGTTTCATGCAAAGTGCGGCCAGATGTGAACGGAGCGGATCATTAAAAAAGGCTCTTCTTTCGGGAAAAAAAATTTCGGCCCTCTCTCTCGGGAAAACAGAGTTTCCCGATAAGGCGTCGGTGTAGATCGCTCGAGGAACATGAGACAAAAAACAGGAAGTCGGAATGCATCGGGTCAAAAGATTTTATGGGTCCTGCAGCTCAAGTGGTCCATCGGCGCTAACGGCCCTTTCCGATAGATCCCTAAAGTTTATAGTTTTTCCAAGAAATCCTGACTTGTCGAGACCTGTCTAAAGTGTTCGCGAGATCCGTGGTGGGTGGACTCGCATGCAAACATCTTGACGTTATATTTCGGAATGGAGACCACGATGAGACTTTTCAAGAGTGCAGCTGCGCTCAAGTGGTCCATCCGCGGTCACAGTCTTTGATCCCTAAAGATTATAGTTTTTCCAAGAAACCTGTCAGACCTGTCTCGAGTGTCGGCGAGCTTTGAGACGGGGTGGATGCAGACATCTTGACATTATCTTTCGGAATTGAAACAGCTACATGTCATAAATAATGGGTTTTGAAAGGCCGCCCTTCACACACATACACACACGCACACAACACTCTTCGACGCCCCCCCCCCCCCCGCAGCCGCCAGGCGCTTCAGGGACCACATGCTCCTCTGTGACGTCACACGCGCCCCAGCGACCTCCCCTCGACCGTAGCGCCACCATGGTTTCCTTACTCTTGACACACCACCTCCCCTTGAGGCAGAATCGGCCTAGTACATCTACTGGTACAGAAAGTACCGTATCTACCGATCATACCCGAGATCGAGAATAAATGCAAAAATATTTTTTATAACAATTATTTTTGCGTCATTTTTGCCGTTGCTTTTTGCAGCGCGGCAGCAGCAATCATACGTGCTGAGAGGTTTAGAAAGTACCGTATCTACCGATCATACCCGTGATCGAGAATAAATGCAAAAATAATTGCTTAAATAATTATTTTAAGCAATTATTTAAGCGAAATTTTTGCACCATTGTTTTCGCAGCGCGTCAGCAGCAATCTGTATTTGCTGAAAGGTACAGAAAGTACCGTATCTACCGATCATACCCATGATCGAGAATAAATGGAAAAATAATTATTTAAATGATTATTTTTGCGACATTTTTACACCGTTGTGTTTTGCAGCGCGTAAGCAGCAATCTATATTTGCTGAGAGGTACAGAAAGTACCGTATCTA
Organism: Ophion slaviceki; assembly: GCA_944452715.1. Taxonomy (NCBI): domain Eukaryota; kingdom Metazoa; phylum Arthropoda; class Insecta; order Hymenoptera; family Ichneumonidae; genus Ophion; species Ophion slaviceki. The sequence goes on along the minus strand of OX101786.1, from coordinate 38,668,187 downwards.
CCGATCATACCCGTGATCGAGAATAAATGCAAAAATAATTGTTTAAATAATTATTTTGCGAAATTTTTACACCGTTGTTTTTTGCAGCGCGTAAGCAGCAATTTATATTTGCTGAGAGGTACAGAATGTACCGTATCTACCGATCATACCCGTCAATGAGAATTAATGCAAAACCAATTGTTTAAACAATTATTTTTACCGTTTGTTTTTTCAGCGCGTAAGCAGCAATTATAATTGCTGAGAGGTATAGGAAGTACCGTATCTACCGATCATACCCGTGATCGAAAATAAATGCAAAAATAATGGATTAAATAATTATTTTTACGTAATTTTTACACCGTTGTTTTTTGCAGCGCGTAAGCAGCAATCTATATTTGCTGAGAGGTACAGAAAGTACTGTATCTACCGATCATACCCGAGATCGAGAATAAATGCACAAATACTTTTTTATAACAATTATTTGTGCGTAATTTTCACCGTTGTTTTTCGCAGCGCGGAAGCAGCAATCTATATTTGTTGAGAGGTACAGAAAGTACCGTATCTACCGATCATATCTGTGATCGAGAACAAATGCGAAAATAATTATTTAAATAATTATTTTTGTGTAATTTTTACACCGTTGTTTTTTGCAGCGCGTAAGCAGCAATCTATATTTGCTGAGAGGTACAGAAAGTACCGTATTTACTGATCATACCCGTCATCGAGAATTAATGCAAAACCAATTGTTTAAACAATTATTTTTACCGTTTGTTTTTTCAGCGCGAAAGCAGCAATTATCATTGCTGAGAGGTATAGAAAGTACCGTATCTACCGATCATACCCGTGATCGAGAATAAATGCAAAATTAATTGTTTAAATCATTATTTTTACGTAATTTTTACACCGTTGTTTTTTGCAGCGCGTAAGCAGCAATCTTTATTTGCTGAGAGGTACAGAAAGTACCGTATCTACCGAGCATACCCATGATCGAGAATATATGCAAAAATAATTATTTAAATAATTATTTTTGCGAAATTTTTACACCGTTGTTTTTGCAGCGCGTAAGCAGCAATCTATATTTGCTGCGATGTACAGAAAGTACCGCATCTACCGAGCATACCCATGTAATAGTTTAGAAAGTACCGTATCTACCGATCATACCCGTGATCGAGAATAAATGCAAAAATAATTGTTTAAATAATTATTTTTGCGAAATTTTTGCACCGTTGTTTTCGCAGCGTGTAAGCAGCAATCTATATTTGCTGAGAGGTACAGAAAGTACCGTATCTACCGAGCATACCCATGATCGAGAATATATGCAAAAATGATTATTTAAATGATTATTTTTGCGAAATTTTTACACCGTTGTTTTTTGCAGCGCGTAAGCAGCAATCTATATTTGCTGAGATGTACAGAAAGTACCGCATCTACCGAGCATACCCATGATCGAAATTAAATGCAAAAATAATTATTTAAATAATAATGTTTGCGAAATTTTTACACCCTTGTTTTTTGCAGCGCGTAAGCAGCAATCTATATTTGCTGAGAGGTACGGAAAGTACCGTATCTACCAATCATAGCCGAGATCGAGAATAAATGCAAAACATTTTTTTTACCAATTATTTTTGCGTAATTTTTGCACCGTTGTGTTTTGCAGCGCGTAAGCTGCAATCTATATTTGCTGAGAGGTACAGAAAATACCGTATCTACCGACTATATCTGTGATCGAGTGTAAATGCAAAAATAATTATTCAAATAATTATTTTCGCGTAATTTTTAGACCGTTGTTTTTCACAGCGCGTAAGCAACAATGTATATTTGCTGAGAGGTACAAAAATAATTCTTTAAACACTTATTTGTTTTTTTTGCACCGCGCAAGCAGTAATCATATCTGCTGAGAGGTACAGAAAGTACCACACATTTGTTAATGTGTCAATTGTTAAAAATAATTAATTTTTAACAATTATCTCGCTGCAGAAGACCGCGAGCCGCCAGCAACAACTCTTGCTGCGAAATTGATTCTCGATGATCTCGAATTTCGTGCGAAGTCGGCGTTGACGAAGAAAACAAAATTCTTTGTCCACACCGACCGTGGGCCAGCGTGTTGGTATATACGTGTATATACCCACCGAAGTGTGTACTCGCTGCGAAGGGACAGCATGCGGGAAGAAAACAATCTTCAACCGCGTGCGCCCGACGTAACGAACACCCGCAGACACACGCGCACACACACGTTGCGTCGAAGCATACATTGTTATGCCTCGACGCAAGGAGGCCCGCGGCTCCGTCGCAGCGTGCGTTCGGAACGAACACGCGTTCGGGATGAACGCGGGCTATGACAGCTAGCGGTAGGGAGCAGTAGCTCGTGCCAGCGCTGCCCTACCTACTCGGCTGCGTCGAACGTTTGCTTGGGTATCATTCCCTGTTAATGTGAAATTAATCTTCTCATAAATTAGCATATTGTGAATTCTTTATTGTAATAAAGTCATAAAAAGAAAAAAAAAACAAGTTGTATTAATTTCTTCAAAAAAATGTTCAGTAATAAAAAGTAATGTTTTAAACGAGTTTGAAATTGCAGACGTCTAGTTTGTTCAGATATATTGAAATTCCCCTTTCAAAACGATCTGAAATCTCTTTAAAAAACTTTTTTTATGTAAAAAACGCCAAGTACTCAAAATCCCTCAAAATCTTTATCGCTTGTTTTACTATTTTAAGAAGTCTAATTTATCCCAAATATCTGAAACTATACTTTTTAATTAAGTTCAAAAAATGATTTCATTATACTTCTTTAATGCAAATGTACAAAAAAAGTGAAACCACTTTTATGAAATAGTCAGGAAGTTTACTAGTCATGTTGCACACTAAATGGTTAAAGCTTAGGAATAATGTTTTTAAAAATATTGAATAAAAAAAGTCATATTACTATTATAATAAAAATTTGATATTACTTTAGTTTAGATTAGCGGTAATTAGTTTAGATTAGCGGAGTGCGGGTAGGGAGTAATAGGAAAGGGTTCAATTGGAAAGGGGTTACACGTAAAAACCCGCAAGGGTATACGTTGGAACATTGGAAATGAAAACATTTGAATACCATTTAACTATCATAATAAAAAACCGAATTATAATTATATATAAGTACAACGTATGCATCACACAAGTACACTGTAAATGCTGTACGACTTGGCGTGCATGGTTAAAAAAATTCGAGAAGGATTTCGTCATCTCAACATCTCAACTGTCGGGTTAACAAAACATAAGTTGTCACGATTCATTATGCAAGTGAAAACCAGATTCATGTGGCGTACGATTAAAAAAACTGATGTACCCTTCGACCACACGGCATTTGAAATGTGAATTTATTTGCATAATACGAAAAAAAAGTATATAAAAGCATTTACCTTTTATTCTATAACACAATAACCGCATATCTTATGAAATATATTACGTCTTATAGACTTTGATGTAATGAATAAAGAATGCATGTCTAAACCACAGCATCGGCCGGTTTAAAGATTAGCATTACTGTTTTATCCTCCTGCTGGTGGAGAGAAATTTCGCACCGAAAAAGCTCCAGTAGATATGATTGCTAATAGCCCTCGTACCTGATGGGACATCATAAATTGAAATTGGTGCTAATACCCCTGTTAGTTGACGCCACGTTATAATATAAAATTATATACATACATATATCGGAACGGAAAATTCTGTATCTTCCCGAGCTTTTTCCTAACCATACACGCCAAGTCGTTGCACAGCATTTCCAGTGTACTTGTGTGTTACCTACTTTATACTTTTATCTATTGGTGATATCAATTTTTCATTATAATAGTAATCTGACTTTTTTAAATTAAATATTTTCATAAATCTTATTCCTAAGCTTCAACCATTTAGTGTGTAACATGACTAGTAAACTTGCTTGGCTATTTCATAAAAGTGATTCCACTTTTTTGTACATTCGCATTAAAGAAGTATAATGGAACCGTTTTTTGAACTTAAATAAAAAGTATAGTTTGAGATATTTGAGATAAATCAGAATTTTTTATATCGTAAAACAAGCGATGACGATTTTGAGGGATTTTTATTACTTGGCGTTTTTTTTACGTTTTTTTTTATTTTTACGAAAACGTATGGTAATTAAGCCAAATTTGATGGACATTGAGGCAAGTTCCAGTACTTTTTTTCTGTCTCTCAGAGCCATTCTTTTGATCCCTGTGGATCCTTTTGATTCCTCTTACCCGTTGACGTGTATGCTGCGGGCGTGTTTACGCAAAGCGGAGTTTCAGTGACCGCGTTACGTGAAAATTATTTCTATTTAAGAAGTCGCGCATGCGTTGTTGATTAATGATGGCCCTGGAAAATGTTAGATTTTATTCAAATCTAAAATTGTTCAAAATTATTACGTGTACTTTGCTAGCAACACATGATATCAACTCTTTTTACTTCTACATCCGGAAAGCAACGTGTATATCAGTATTTTAACACACACACACACGCGCGCGCGCGTATATGTTTCACATATGTATATAGCTTCGTCTGTAAACGTGGGTATCTCACGTCCGGCCGTGTTTCACCCTGTTAATATACCCAATAAATTTCGAAAAAATTCATGCTAATGTCCGAAACCTTCAACCTGATATGTCCATCATAAAATTGTAGAACAATACATTTTTTCATGTACTATTTGTTAAAAAATGGAGCAACTCGGTAGAAAAACTGTGCTTTACTAAAAAAATCGTAACTTTATGAAAAATTAAGATGACGTATTTAAAAAAATGGCAAAATGAAGGTTAACAGTGCAGCTTTAAGAAAAAATATTTCGCTTTATTTATTCAAAATTAAATGTTTAAGTTGAGTCAGGTAAAACAGGCAATAAATCATGTATTAGGCATTAGTATTGACACATTTTATTATCAAAAATGATTTCTTTTATCATCTATTTTACAAATTAAATAATCAAAAACTCCTATTCGTCAACTCTTATGCTACATACTAAATTGTACATGGTTGAACAAAATTATTTTTACTCACGTAAGACTATTCTATATTACACAATGTGCACAACACATAAGACGATGATCTTCACAGACTGCTTTTTGACACTTTACGCAGCAGTATTGCGTTTCCTGCTTTTTCCATCTTTACAAAAATAACATCGCTTTCTCTTTTCTAATTTGTATGTCCCTAGCGTTGAGTCACCAATCTCGTCCGAAGACAATATTTCTTGAATGCTATTATACAGTAGGCAAAAGAATTGAAGGATATTGAAAAAGTCCGCCCATTTTAGGGTCATTTTCAAATAGCTGTAACTCCTCGAAAAATGGTCGTACAGCAAACTAAAAAAAAAGAAAATTAAAGGTGTGAATCCACCGTTTTGAGATCTTGAGCTCAAACATTTTTCGCATTAGCCAATTTTTAGTAGTCATAAAAAAACCAAAGTAAAAAAAAATACAAAATGTTTGCTCATCTTTCACAGTCTGCACGGAATTTAATAAGTCTTTTTGAATGATCGGATTGAAAGGATCGTCTAGCTGAATTCTTTCCCTTTAATTTGAGCGGTGGCAGATCTCCGTACGATTTTTTCTCGCTGAGTTATTGATGTTCAAATAAAAAATGACACTTTTGACTTTAATCACTGATTACTCGGAGACTAATAGTCGCACAGAAAAATACCACAGGGTTTTGGAAACGTTGAAGTATTCTCTATAAGATGCTTTTATCATTTTTTTATCAAGAATTTTTTTTATGCGGGAAAATGGATTTTAAAAAACGTGAAAAATGGCACATTTACGAATATTCTTTTAACTAAGGATTATTTTGCCAATATCGAAAACATCAAAAAAAATTTCGGATTTTGTATGACCTCAAAGTATCCTAAAAAGCCCTCAAAAGTTTTAACACCTCCGATTTTTTTTTCATTGTGTTCCGAATGATCGAAATTGTGGTTTTTGCCAAAAATCGATTAAAGGCTAAATCTACCACCTTTTATTCGTCTTTTGGAAATCATAATTTTTTTTTGGAGCTGATCCGAATTTCCGGTGCTAAAAAATGTTGATTGTTGAACAACAGGAAAAAAATTTTGTTTAATGAAAAAAAAAGAATGAAAAAAAAATGGACAAAAAAATTAATTTAAAAAAATCGAAAAAAAATTGTTAGATTTTTTTTATAGCCCTGACCGTTTTTCATGATACGACGAGAGATTGGAGTTGTTGGAATTCACAGTTCTTTGAATGTGTGCGTGTGTACAATTTCCATCACTACGATACGATACGAAACCCTACGCACACGTCCTACGATCATTAGATCAAGATTTTTTTATAAACATTTTATTCACCACCGGCATTAGCGTAACCTAAAGCGTACCACGTAGAGGTTGCTCGGTTGGATGTACGCTTCTTTGTGTGTGTGTTTCACACGCACACATTGAAAGATATGTGAATTCCAACAACTCCAATCTCTCGTCGTATCGTGAAAAACATTCAGCGCTATAAAAAAAATCTAACAATTTTTTTTCGATTTTTTTTAATCAATTTTTTTTGTAAAAAAAAAACTTTTTTTCATTAATTTTTTTTTCATTAAACAAAAATTTGATCCCGTTGTTCAACAATCAACATTTTTTAGGACCGGAAATTCGGATCAGTGCCAAAAAAAATTGTGATTCTCAAAAGACGAATAAAAGGTGGTAGATTTGGCCTTTAATCGATTTTTGGCAAAAACCACAATTTCGATCATTCGGAAAACAATGAAAAAAAAAATCGCAGGGTTTTAAACTTTTAAGGGCTTGTTTAGGATACTTTGAGGTCATAAAATGCCGAATTTTTTTTTATCTTTTCGATATTGGCAAAATCATCCTTAGTCAAAAGAATATTCCTAAATATGCCACTTTTCACGTTTATAAAAATCTATTTTCCCGCATAAAAAAAATCTTGATAAAAAAATGATAAAAGCATCTTACAGAGAATACTTCAAGGTTTCCAAAACCCTCTGGCTTTTTTCTGTGCGACCATTAGTCTCCGAGTAATCAGTCATTAAAGTCAAAAGTGTCATTTTTTATTTGAACATCGATAACTCAGCGAGAAAGAATCGTACGGAGATCTGCCACCGCTCAAATTAAAAGGGAAGAATCCAGCTAGACGATCCTTTCAATCCGATCATTCAAAAAAATTTATTAAAGTCCGTGCAGACTGTGAAAGATGAGCAAAAATGTTGAAATTTTTTTTTACTTTGGTTTTTTATGGCCACTAAAAATTGGCTGATACGAAAAATGTTTGAGCTCAAGATTTCAAAACTAGAGATTCACACCTCTAATTTGCTTTTTTTTATTTTGCTGTACGACCATTTTTCGAGGAGTTACAGCTATTTGAAAATGACCCTAAAATTGGCGGACTTTTTCAATATCCTTTAATTATTTTGCCTAGTGTATTTACAGTTTTATAAGTGGAAGAGCCAGTTATTTCAAAAACTTTTTTGTTTTTTATTTTCATTTTCAGGCTGAAGATGATATAAAATGGCCTGATCCAACATGCCTACGAAAAAGCGCATGGGCCGGTGGCTACTTGTACAGGTGCACCAATGATTGAACGATCAAACGAGCCCGTTCGATCGTAATTATACGAAGCGTCTCGTTCGAAGTTAATAATCTGTAGTAGTAATGCTCGTCATACGTCAAACTCATAACCTTTTTAGCGCATAAGGGCTTATTTTTTTTAACGCTAGCTCCTGTTGTTTCTGTTTTCTCTTGGATACAGTGGTGCTGTGCTTCCTTCTACCTTCATATTGTTTAGACAATTTTTTACAGAGTTGGCACTTCCTCTTTTTTATCCTAGCACCTTTTGCGTATATAATGCTCGGAGGGAATAGATCATCTTTGAGCGAGACGCGTCGTATAATTACGATCGAACTTCGCTCGTTTAATTGTTCACTTATACTACGCGTCTCGTTCTCGATGATAATCTGTAGACTTTTAGCGAAGAAAGTGATAACTCGTGGTTATTATTTATACCCCTAAAAACCTTTAAAAAGTAAAAAAGGACGCCAAGTAATAAAAAGTTCCCTTGAAAATTATTAGGTGTTTTACTATTTATAAAATTCGAATTAAACTCGAAATATTTTTTATTCTATTTCAAATAATGGTTTTATATAGAATATTACTTTTTCATTTTAAACGTACAAAAAAAGTGAAATATTTTTTTATGAAAAAGCCAAGTACGTTTACTAGACACGTGCACAAGATTATCAAATCCTAAGAACAATATTTTCTTAACATTTTATTTTTTAAACCAGGACCGACACTGGTAGATGGGCGATCGGAGTTCGGCTCTGGCGGTGCTCCGAGTTAAGCAGCATTGTGCGCGGCCAATATTCGGAGCGGTGACCACTTATATAGCTGTGCATCGGCTGGCGCATCAACCAGCGAGCGGGAAGCCAATACTTCTGATACCTTAATGTAGATGTTTGAGTTAAAGTCTCTGCACCAAAAATCAGAAGAATATAGGGCCGTCTATACCGGTACGGGTTTTCCACAGTTTTCCGGTACCCTCGGCAAATGCGGTATAGTGTACCTCAAGACGGCTGTGGACGCAACGGAATTTAGTTTAGATTAGCGGAGTGCGGGTAGGGAGTAATAGGAAAGGGTTCAATTGGAAAGGGGTTACACGTAAAAACCCGCAAGGGTATACGTTGGAACATTGGAAATGAAAACATTTGAATACCATTTAACTATCATAATAAAAAACCGAATTATAATTATATATAAGTACAACGTATGCATCACACAAGTACACTGGAAATGCTGCGCAACGACTTGGCGTGTATGGTTAAGAATAAAAGCTCGGCGAAGGATATCGTTTTCTCAATAATTGAACTATTAGGCTAAAAAAGACATAAATAAATGTAATTCATTATATAAGTGCAAACCAAGTTACTGATTCCGGAAAGTATAAATCGATTTAGTGATTCTACTCCTAGACTACACCGTTCTCGAAATCTCGAAATTGACGCCACTGGTTGACCCACCGACTGACGACACGCCGCGACTCTATACAGTAAGATAGTACCCTAAAGTTTAAACTAAATTCCTAATAATCTTAATATACTTGATACGGTCACTAATGCGCCGTTACAATTGGAAATAATCTAAGTAAATAAATTGTTGCAGAAGTTATTTAAGCAAGCAGTAGAAACGGTTCTGTAAAGAGATTGTGTATCTTCCCGAACTTTTATTCTTAACCATGCACGCCAAGTCGTTGCGCAGCATTTCTAGTGTACTTGTGTGATGCATACGTTGTACTTATATATAATTATAATTCGGTTTTTTATTATGATAGTTAAATGGTATTCAAATGTTTTCATTTTCAATATTCCAACGTATACCCTTGCGAGTTTTTACGTGTAACCCCTTTCCAATTGAACCCTTTCGTATTACTCCCTACCCGCACTCCGCTAATCTAAACTAAATTCCGTTGCGTCCACAGCCGACTTGAGGTACACCATACCGCATTTGCCGAGGGTACCAGAAAACTGTGGAAAACCCGTACCGGTATAGACGGCCCTATATTCTTCTGATTTTTGGTGCAGAGATTTTAACTCAAACATCTACATTAAGGTATCAGAAGTATTGGCTTCCCGCTCGCTGGTTGATGCGCCAGCCGATGCACAGCTATATAAGTGGTCACCGCTCCGAATATTGGCCGCGCACAATGCTGCTTAACTCGGAGCACCGCCAGAGCCAAACCCCGATCGCCCATCTACCAGTGCCGGTCCTGGTTTTAAAAATAAAATGTTAAGAAAATATTGTTCTTAGGATTTGATAATATTGTGCACGTGTCTAGTAAACGTACTTGGCTTTTTCATAAAAAAATATTTCACTTCTTTTGTACGTTTAAAATGAAAAAGTAATATTCTAAATAAAACCATTATTTGAAATAGAATAAAAAATATTTCGAGTTTAATTAGAATTTTATAAATAGTAAAACACCTAATAATTTTCAAGGGACCTTTTTATTACTTGGCGTCCTTTTTTACTTTTTAAAGTTTTTTAGGGGCATTTCACATCTTTTTAAAACGGAAACAATTTTAAGAAATTGTTTGAAGTATGAATTCACGACGTGAATAACCTTCAATAAATTGATTGCTAGCCCTAAGAAAGGCCATTTGATTTAATCATTATGGCCATCTCTTCGTCATCTATGGGATATCATTCAGCAGCCTAGATTTTCTACATCGTATGGAGCACTTATGATAATGGCCTCAAGTGCTTATTGCTGCCACTGCGCTGAAGTAATGAATAAGCTGCTTATTTAAGCTGAAAATGTGTTGATAACTCGGCAATAAATAAAATTTCCATACGTTACATTTGCTCTAAGAATAATATATAGACATCTTGAGCGTTACGGGGCCAACTTTGTTGTTTGACGATTAAATCGTCAACGCGAATCCAAGTGTTGCATTTACCGCGCAACATACTTGTATAATGCCCCTCGGTTAAACACCCACCGTGATGAAAAATGGCACTTACAACTTTATATCGGTGTTGATTGATTCGAACGATTGTCATAGGCACTGCTTTGATGTTTGTTGTTTTTTTACCTATTCCAGAGTTTGTTCTTTCAAATATTAATAGTTGAATAATCAATATTTTCTTAGTTGAGACAATGTCTCGCTTCTGAACCAACGAAAACGAAGCGCAATGTGAACAAGACTCCTCGATTCTCATCGATTTCCCTAAAATATATGTAATAATATCTTGTAGAGTGAGAGCTACTTTACGGGCCGGAGGTACTACCAATAGCAAAATGTTATTAGGATTGCAATTAGTTATGTTTGTTTCACAAGATTTACATGAAATGACTGTACTTATGTCGATTTGTACAGCACATTGAATAGTTTCAATTTTTTCGCAAAGCGAACTTATGAATTTGCTTGCATCTTGTTGTTTCGAACTAATAAACATATCACCCACAAATTTCCTAACTGACAAAATGTCAACAAATACATGATCGGTCATGTAAGCTTCCACGACTGATTTCACTACATTTGCCTTTTTGGAATGAAGCATCAAAGCGTCGCGAATCAAAGAAGAATGTATAAGACACTGCATGCTAGCATTCTCAAAACATGATACATGATCATTATTCGCAAGTCCCTTTACGTGAAAAGGTAATGGACCTTGTTCGGGCTCTTCCGGCATTTTCTGATGTCAGTATTAAATGAAATTTCGCGAAAAAAATGTAGCGATTTTGCGAATTGTAGAAATTTCCTGAGCTTGACCCCGCTGTAACTCGTGGACTGTTCATATGATTGAAAAATGTGTTTTACAAGAGTTGCAAGAAGAGGAGATATTCTCGAAAACGGGTTTTCGTTACCATTTTTCCAATATGGCGACGCGAGCGACGATCACTTGAGGTCGCAGACTCGAAATATTAATTAGGACACCAAACTGTACAAATCTACCAAATTAGAACTATCCTCGACCTTTTGTAAGTCAGAACCGACCCATTGCCTGGCCTACGGGTGTAAGTCGAACGAAGGAGAGCAAGCGAAGAGCGAACAAATGAGCCTCAACAAATATGTGTGTGCTATGTATGAAACACACATAATCGGCGACACTTATTTGATGTCGATTCACTTGGTCTGTACCCGGCATAATTATTAATGCCTGGTACAGAGAGATCCCGAAGAAGGCATTGTAATAGAAAAAAAAGCACTGGTCGTGTGAACTAATTTGCAATCAAAAGATTTTAGTCCGTCGATAACATTTATTTGAAATACTCATGTGATGTATAATTTTCATCAACATTAAATATTAAAGACTTTGTTCATAAAATGTAACGTTTCTAAAATTTATATTTTGATTAATATAAAAATTATTCTCAAGGAACTCAATTATAAACAATTATTTTCTAATCACTATTTTATTTTCTAATATGATTATTTTCGGATTGTTCAACAATTATTTTTAACAGCAACTGTCGTGGCGTTTAACATTTAAAAATTCTATATGTAGGTTATTTTTTTTCATTTTTGTTGACGCAGACAGTCAATACCACATATTATCTCAGAGTCCTTTCTCTAACAAGTACATTAACACTACTGTGTTGAAAATCTACCATCATACAGAAAAGCTGCGTACACACCGTGCCGAAAAGGTGCCGTATGAAAAATGTTTGAAAAGCGATAGACCAGTTACTTATTCAATGTCCTGAACGATCAGCATCAGGCCTGCAAATCCTTCCTCAAATTTTTCCACTGACAACAAATATATTTGACTTTCTCTACTAATAACACTGTCCTTGTGTTCAACATTCGAAATTTCTAGTTGTCGATTATTCTTTTCAGTTCCTTAATGATGAGTGTCACTACCGGGTGTTATTCCCCAAATCCCTTCTTTGTCAAGTAACATTCACACCGCTAATGTGTCGAAGAACTGTCGAAAGACTTATACTACACAGAAGACACATACTGCACAAACTACACATAAATCCCGTCTTTGACAAGTAACATTCACACTGCTACTGCGTCAAAGAAACTATTAAAAAGCTTATACACCAAACTGTGTATGAATCCCTTTTTTGACGAGTTCCATTCCCACAGGTACAGTGCCGAAAGACTCATACGCCACACTACACATGAAACCCTCCTTTGACAAGTGGCATTCACACTACTGCTATCAAAGATGTCAAAAGACTCATGCGCCACATTACGCATGGAACCCTCCTTCAACCAGTGACATTCTCACTGGTACTGCATCGAAGAACTGTTACAAAGTTTATATGCCACAGTATGCATAATTCCTTTCTTCGACAAGCGACATTCACACTACTATTAAAAATATCTGTCTAAAGAGTCATGCGCCACACTATGCATGAAACCCTCCTTCGACAAGTAGCATTTACACCGCTGCTGTCAAAGACTCACTGGTACTGCATCGATGAACTGTTACAAAGTTTGTATGCCACAGTATGCATAATGCCTTTCTTCGACAAGCGACATTCACACTACTATTAAAAATATCTGTCGAAAGAGTCATGCGCTACACTATGCATGAAACCCTCCTTCGACAAGCATAGCATTTACACCGCTGCTGTCGAAGATGTTGAAAGACCCATACACCATACTGCGCATGGATATAGCACAGCACGCATATTCCCTTTTTTTGACAAGCGACATGCACACTGCTATTGAAGAACTGTTGAAAGACTCATGCGCCACACTACGCATGAAGCCTTCTTTTGACAAGTAATATTCGCACTAGTATTGCATCGAAGAACTATTGAAAGGCTCATATGCCACATTACGCATAATCCCCTTCCTCAGCAAGTGATGGTTGCATATTTTTGAAGTAATAGAAACATATTTTTGAAGTGATAGATAAATTTTTTAAGTAATTGATAAATACACGATCTGTCACGATCTAACCCCACGTGGAATTTACCGCCGGCAAAACTCGTATCCACGAGCAGACGACGCGTCAGCTAGGGCGAGAGCCGATAAACGCCGGCCTTCACACATTACTTTTTTTGGCGTGATGCTATGATCGAACGAATCTCGAAAGACAAGTGTGGAAGAATTTTCGTGTAAAAAATCGCCCGAAAATTCGGCCCAATATTATGAGATCTCAAGACTGAGTAGACGAATCGAAAAATTACCCAAACAAAATCGATCGGAAAAAATAACATTTCATTGGTAAAATGTCATTAGATTTTTTATTCATCCCCGTGTTTTCGCGTAATTTCGATTCCAAGTTAAGACAGGATTCTACTTTGAAACTTTGAAAAATTTTTTTTTTTTTTTTTTTTTACATTTTTCGAAAGTAAATATGTTCAAGAATGTTCGGTCAAAATTTTATAAAGTTCCAAGCAGTCTAACTATCCTTTTTCGCCTTTCGAACGCACCTACCTGAGCACCTACCTATCACTCACCAAAACTTTAAACGCGTTTTTCTCGAAACGACATTTTCAAGTACCGTGGTCGTGATAACTCAAAAAGTACTGAACCGATCCTTATGAAATTTGGAACACATATTCTATATGTGTGTACCAACCGACCTAACTACAATCAACTTCAAATTTTGATTAGAACTATTTTTTTATTGCAAAAAAAGACCCAAAAAAACGCATTTTTTTCGTATTTTAGCCGCCATTTTGTTAATTTTGCACGTATATAAAATATTCTAGTTAGGTCGGTTCCTGAAGACATACTGAACATGAAACTATTTGATTTTTTTGTTTCAGACCATCCGTCGGGAAGATTTCACGACCACGGCAACGGTACCTGCTTTTCGAGGCGTTGGCTTTAAACATATTTTACGTGTAAAAAAAATGAATAAAATACATTTAAACATTTTTTTTATGTACTTAAAGAGTGTATTTATTGAACAGTTTAAACCCCATATCGATATCTTTAATAGTATTCTCAGAAAAAATTCACGAAAATAGCGTTTTTTTCATGGTTTCAAAGTAGAATCCTGCCTTAAAGCGTCGTCTGCTAAAGTCCATCTTACTGTATAAAGGGTCGCGGCGTGTCATCAGTCAATGGCGTCGAGATCGGTGGGTCGACCAGTGGCGTCAAATCGGTTTTTTTTTTATTACTTGGCGTCGAGACGCTGCCGCGTCTCTTGATTAAATCATTTGTTTCAATTAACTTATTCAGTTGTAGAACCAACCATCATTCGCTTTATGCGTAATAATTAATTCAGTTGGAAAATGTAGTTTATTGGCCAATATAACGACCAAATATAAAGTTCAAATAACACGCGAATTACTTGTATGAACTCCGATGTAGTTAATCCAACCCATTATATGGCCAGGGAGATATTGCTATTTTGACATGATAATTTGGTTGTTTCAACTAAACTGGCTTTGTCACTTGAATCGAATTGTATTTCAAGCGAGTAAAATTCGGTTGCTTCATGCAAAATTGTTTCAACTAAATATACATCGTTGGTATTACCAAACGTTTTTCTGAGTGTATTCTAATGTTAATACAAATTTTTCCCCATTGTCTCGAAAAACAATTTACCTGTACCAATAACGCCCCCTCCCCCAGAAAATTGTCACATCGTCTACGATGTCCCCTGGCTGCCGGCAATTTCATGAGAGCTAGCCTCCATTGCTACAGCTGTATAAAAAGTTTATCGGTGATGAGTTTGTTTGACATCTAACATTACAATTTCTCTACATTGCCGAGAGTGAATCATAGACGTTGGCTTTTACATATATATCCACATGTTTAAGACAAATTTTGTCCCCATTGTCTGGAAAAACGCCTCACCTGTTTCACTAACGCCCCCTCCCCCAGAACATTGTCGCATCGTCTACGATGTCCCCTGGCTACCGGCGTCCCCTTGCCCCGCGCCGACAACCGTTATCCCTTCCCCATGGACCCCGTGTTTTTTGGGCATCCTCTCACCCGCGTGACGTCAATCGTCGGGATCTCCGCACCCCTCTCCGCGAGCTGCAGATCTTCATTCCCTCCCCCCAATTCCGCAAAGGGCCACAGGCCCTCGCGAGACAGCCAGACCCCCCCCCCCCGCCTCTCCATAGGATAACCACTTCCCCCACTACATGACCAAACCCCTCCCGATGGCTCCCCAACTGAAAATGTGGCTTCGAACGGTTATAGTTATACTACTAGCGTAGTTTGTAAGTTGTCCATTTGTTGTTGCAGTTTGTGATTGTTTTTTCGACATTTTGTCGGTTCGTCTATGTTCTATCGATCTCGAATAAGAGCGCTTTCTCTTTATCTCTTTTGGCATCTTGCCTTGCGACCAACCAAGGAAATTCCTTATTTTTCATTCGCGTTTTAACGCTATATGTGTCGCGTTTTATGCACAACAAAAACATATGAAGGTAGAAGAAAGTGCACCACCGCCGTAACCAACGGAAAACAGAAGCAGCAGGCGCTGGCTGTTCAAAACCAAAAAAGGAGCCCTTATGCACTAAATAGGTTGTGAGTTTGCCGGATAACGGGCATTACTACCGCAGATTATCATCGAAAACGAGACGCGTAGTATAATTTCCACAGAACTGATCAAAAGCGTATTTGCCACATTTGTTTTTATTTTAACATTCTATAATTTCTGGCTTTCCACTCTCTCCACATGCTTTTCCGTTTTTATGCATTGATGACAACAGCAAATCAACTTCATTTTTCTTTAGGCAATACGACCGTAGCATGTTTTGGCCGTCGTGATCGTATCTCGCAGTGCCCATCCAAGCATTTATGTTGAATGAATCGGGAATCTGGCGCTTATTTTTTCGTAGCAGCCCTCCCCGTTCGCTTCTTTGAAAATTGTTAACCGGAACCGTCTTGCCCCGGACACGAAATCCCCCGTTTACAGACGAAGGGATATATATCTGAGAGAGAACAAATGATCGTATAATTCCGAAACCGAGACCAGTGCATAACTCTTTATTTATAATTTCATACATTTGTTACTCGTATAAATACGTGCCGAAAGTCAAGACGCCACAGTGAAACATGTTGTGTTAACATGATGC